>OW240913.1:259943262-259997291 GCA_933207985.1 Pelobates cultripes
ACGGCAGTAGTTATGTAAAAGAAGGGATCCGCTATGCAGGATATGCAGTAACAACGATAGACAAGGTGATAGAAGCTCGGCCACTGGCAAAAGGAACATCAGCACAAAAGGCAGAATTGGAGGAGGTACAGAAATGGGTACAAGATAGATTACCTGTGAATATTTATCCCCCAATTCATAGTTACCACCCAGGCGACCAAGTGTGGATTAAAGAGTGGAATAATGTGGCGTTAGGGCCCAAGTGGAGAGGTCCTTATGTTGTTCTTCTGTCTACCCCTACAGCGATAAAAGTAGCCGAAGTGGCTCCGTGGATACATCACTCCAGGGTTAAACCAGCAGCAGCCGATTCCTGGCAAGTTACAGCAAATCCAGAGAATCCCTGCAAGATCCGGTTAAAACGCACGACTCAGTCGGAGTGACGAGGAACCTTGTAGATTACAAATTTTATTGTTTCAGAGACTTGGCAAGTGAGTGAGAAGGCCATAATAAAGCCTGTCCACTCACCAACGAGTGTATAAGTCAGGGAAAGTCTTGAGGGGACCCCTGTGAAGACGAGCAGAACTCCATTCCCTGCAGTCCTTACATCCTGGAAGCTGAGGTGCCTTCGCACGGACGAAGACTGAGGATGACGACGAAAGATGTATTTTTAATAATGTTTATTTATGTGTATTTTTATATTCAGGAAGGTAGAGGTACCAACACTCCTAGCTGTGAGGTATGCATTAAGACTACAAGAACAGGTAACCATATATCCCAGACCCTAATTTGGCATTCGCAATATGAGTGTAAAGGAGATGTATCAAGATGTAGATACTTAAATATAGAATATAGTGTGTGTCATTTAGGAGTAGGAGAACCTAAGTGCTTCAGTCCTGAGTATCAACCCCGTACAATTTGGTTGACTCTCAGAAATGGAGATTCTCAGGGGACCCTAATTAATAAGACGGTATTAAAATCCGTATATTCTTCAGGTGCTCTGCTATTTGATGCGTGTAAAGCAATATCAAGTGGTAGAAAGCCGTGGAATGTATGTGGGGATCTTAGATGGGAGAGGACGTATGGGTCTAACGATAAATATATTTGTCCCAGTAGTAAAAATAAATATGTAAGTCCAAGATGCCCAAATAGAGATTATAACTTCTGCCCATATTGGTCTTGTGTGGGGTGGGCGACTTGGGGACAGACAGCAGACAAGGACATGATTGTGACTAAGTTGCCTACTAATCCATATTGTAAGTCTATGGAATGCAATCCAATCCATATACTTATAAATAACCCTGACAAGTTCTTAGATAAATATGGTAATTTATTTGGGTTTCAAATATATGGGACGGGTTTAGACCCTGGGACAATATTGTTTATAGGGATAGAGACTGATACGGTAACCTCCCAAACTCATCAAGTATACCATTCCTTTTATGAAGAGATGAGCATAGATAATAAGATCCCCCATAATGCTAAAAACTTGTTCATTGATTTAGCCGAGAGTATTGCCGGTAGTCTTAATGTTACCAACTGCTATGTGTGTGGAGGTACTAACATGGGAGACCAATGGCCTTGGGAAGCAAAGGAGGTAATGTCCGGTTCTGAGGCAGTTGACCAATTAATATCTACACAAGCCGACTATCATATGAGTGTTAGAGGTAAATCTGAGTGGAGATTGAAGACCTCCATCATAGGTTATGTTTGCATAGCGAGGAAAGGAATGATGTATAATACTTCTGTAGGAGAATTAACTTGTCTAGGGCAAAAAGCTTATGATGATGATACAAAGAATACAACTTGGTGGTCGGCTTCAAATGTCTCAGAACCATCTAACCCGTTTGCAAGATATGCCAATTTAAAGGACGTATGGTTTGATCTATCCATCACATCTAACTGGAGAGCCCCAGCGAATTTGTACTGGATCTGTGGTAAGAAGGCCTATTCGGAGTTACCACAGGACTGGGAAGGGGCATGTGTGTTGGGTATGTTAAAACCATCCTTCTTCTTGTTGCCTATTGAAACAGGTGAGACTTTAGGTGTTAAAGTGTATGATGTGAATCATAGGAAGAAAAGGGGACCCATAGAGATAGGTGCCTGGGAAGATAATGAATGGCCTCCCCAGCGTATTATAGATTATTATGGGCCAGCCACGTGGGCAGAGGATGGTACCTTTGGTTATAGAACCCCTATTTATATGCTCAACCGCATTATAAGGTTACAGGCGGTGGTTGAGATCATTACTAACGAGACATCACAAGCGCTCAATCTTCTAGCGAAGCATAATACCAGGATGAGGACAGCAGTTTACCAAAATAGATTAGCCTTGGATTATCTTTTGGCAGTAGAGGGAGGTGTATGTGGGAAGTTTAACCTGAGCAATTGCTGTCTTCAAATAGATGACGAAGGGCAAGCAATAGCTGAGCTTACTAGCCATATGGTTAAACTAGCGCATGTGCCTACTCAGGTATGGAAAGGGTACAATCCAAGTAGTTGGTTTGGTAGCTGGTATGAGTGGTTTGGAGGGCTTAAGGCAGTGGTAGGTGGAGTCCTACTGATTTTAATGTTGTGTCTACTCCTGCCGTGTCTTATACCCTTAGTAGTTAGGTCTGTGCAAAGCCTGATAGAAAATATAGCAGAGAGGAAGGCTGCTGCACAGATAATGGCAATTTATAAATATAAGGCTCTAGATCAGGGAGAACCAATGCAGGAAGGCGAGTGTTGAAGATTCACATCATAGGATAAGTCTGGTCTGGTTCAAAGGTAACTTGTGGTGTATGCAAACCAAGGTTAAGTGATGCCTCAAGTAATTGTAAAATATCAAGAGGCATCAAAGGGGGAATGTGGTGGAATCTCGGTAAAAATAAATTTAGTAGGCCGAGATTACCACGTGGCATGTGTACGTGCATATGCTGACGTATCGATCAGTTGGTTGCACGAGGCAAGATACGATCAGTAGTGTACGGAGCATGTGCAAGAATACAGGATGTAGTATTCCCCTCCTCCATTGTGCTGGACAAGCCATGCGGTCAAGCAGGAAGTTAATTCTTATTTGTAATGATTGGTCAAGAGAATGTGCGGGTGGAGCTTAATATGGGAGGAGTTATGTGCCTATATAGGGAGCCTGCACTATTGTTCAGGGCTCAGAACTTGCTGTATTTTTGGTGACATTAGTCCCTCTGAGTCCCGATTGGTGATCCAATAAAGAATCTCTTCCTTCCTGAAGAAACCTGTGTCCATCCCTCTGTGCTTTGCTTCCGTCAGTTTCTCCGGTATCACCTCCTGTGTTGCTCCATGGGCTTCAAGTTTTCCCAACAATTATAGAGAGATCGCATCATTAGATGCACTCGCCAATGCGTCTGAAGCAATATCAGGGCACTAGGACCATGCAGAGAGCTCTGAAACAGCTTCCCCTACAGAATCTGCTCTCAGTGATTTTGCCTAAATAATAGAACTGCCAGAAATTAAGGCGGACCTGCACCCTTTCCAGGTGGGTCTGCCTCCTTTTGGGCAGAGTTGGTGGCTTTCACTGGCCCGCCTCCTTACCCTCCTGCCAATGGCATCCAAATTCTCAGCACAACTCTATCTCCCCAACTCCTCTGCCAGCACATCGCCAGCACGAAAGGGCTCTAAATTCATAAAATACAGCAGTTGCTCCCTGGGCACATAACACCCACCAATCTAGAACACAAAGTTAGGTTTCCTTTAATCCCGGTTCTGTCTTAAAGGAACACTATAGGCATCCAGACCACTTTAGCTCATTGAAGTGGTCTGGGTGCAGTGTCTCAGGTCCCTTAACCCTGCATAGGTATTTATTGCAGTTTTTAATAAACTGCAATAATTACCTTTGAGGGTTAATTTCACCTCTAGTGGCTGTCTGCAAGAAAGCTACTAGATGGACGTCCAGGTCGTTAGGAGCTGGAATCAGGTAAGTGACAGAAGGGGTTTTTAATGGACAGAGGGGGGCATTATAGGCAGCTATAGTGCCAGGAAAACAAATTTGTATAGTTTCCCTTTAAGGAAACCTAACGCTAAATGAAATATGTTATATAAAAATAACATAACAGCGAAATATGTATTAAGAGAAATGAATGCCATCGTGGAGTACTGATGAAATTCTTAAACCTTTTGACATTTGGTCTTGTGATTGATTACAATGTCTCCAGAATCTTCAAAGCTTTATTTCCCCATAATGCCTATCTCACCATTATACATCCTGTACATAATAGCATATTATAATATGAAAAGATCTCGCAAACTCTCACAGTATAACTATTTAAGGAAGACTTAGAAAATGAATCATTAATCTGTACTATTTATTTGTAGTGCATGTGATTTTTCTTTTAAATAGCTTGATTTGACTTATTCCCATGCTATAACCAAGGTAATGGTAAAACTAAACACAACACTAATCAGAAGCAAAACATTTTATTGGTAAATGCAGCACAGCTTTCTTCACATGAAATGCCTAAACTGCTGATTGCAACATGTGCTGTGTGTGATGGGTGTGAGAGTGCTGTGTGTGATGGGTGTGAGAGTGCTGTGTGTGAATATTAGAAGGGATTGTGTGTGTGGGGGGTAAAAAATAAAAATAAAATTAAGCAGGCATTAAATCCTCCCCCCCCCCTTCTTACCTTTACCCTGAGAGGGGGGTACCGGCACGCTGGTACCTGGGAGAGAGGGGGGGAAGACCGGCACTCGCACTCCGACACCATCCCTGGTGGTCCAGTGGTGAGTGAACTCTAGCCTGCAGGCTAGAGTTCACTCTCGCGAGAGCCAGTCATTGCCAGCTCCGGATCTCGCGAGAGGAACCCGGTGGAGCTGCAAGATAGACCTCCGCCGGGTCCTCTCCCTCCCCAGCTGCATGTCTGTCCAAGTGGGCCGGTGAGGGAGATCTTTGATCTCCCCACCGGCCCATAAAGGCACACAGCGGGGCCGGCGCTCGGATAGTGCCCTGCATTGACCGGCAGTGGATGTCCCGTGACCTCCCCTGCCGGCCTCGGCCCATGGCCTCCCCGGCCCACCGGGCATTTGCCCGGTGTGCCCGATAGCCAGTCCGGGCCTGGTCTTGGCCATGGTGGAGAGTTTGAAATCTGATTGATTGCTTCTGTGGACAGGTGTCTTTTATACAGGTAACGAGCTGAGATAAGAAGCACTCCCTTTAAGAGAGTGCTCCTAATCTCAGCTCGTTACCTGTATAAAAGACACCTGGGAGCCAGAAATCTTGCTGATTAATAGGGGATCAAGTTCTTATTTCACTCATTGACATGCAAATTAAATTATACCTTTTTTGACATGCGTTTTTCTGGATTTCTATTTTGTTATTCTGTCTCTCACTGTTAAAATACACCTACCATTAAAATTATATACTGTCCATTTCTTTGTCAGTGGGCAGACTTTCAAAATCAGCAGGGGATCAAATACTTTTTCCCCTCTCTGTATGTGCATAATGGGTTTGTTAATAGAATATTGCAAGTATGATAACCACTACGGCATGCTCTAAACTGTAATAAAGGTGGTAAGCAGTGTCCGTTGACCACATGTAAGAAGTCAAACTGTTCAAAACATTTTCACCACTTACAATGGGTGAAGGGGGGCACCAGGGCACTGTACAGGAGCAGGCTGTGTGAGGCGGTGTTGCTTTGAATATGCTTAAATATATAAGGAATGCTGACATTTTTTCCTGTACACAAAAGAAAGAGATGGTCCAGGCACGCAAGGCTAGGTAAGAAGCAAATTTAATGGAGCAACATTTCGACACCTAACAAAGCTTGACAAAGACCTCAGTTGGGGTCAAAACGTTGCTGTGTTTCTCCAATACATTTACTTGTTACCTAACCTTGAGTGGCTGGAACATCTCATTCTTTTGCCTATAGACTATTGACTGAGGATATGCCCACCTCGGGTCCAGTTAAGCCAGTTAAAGGAGAGTGTGGCTTTACTATTCTGTTTTCAACTAATATGATGTTTTATTCCCTTAACTGTTTCTTTTTTTGCTTAGTGACAATGTTTTATTGTGTCTTATTAACATAAATAACTACCGTATATCAGCAAACTATTTTTTTTTTTATTGAGGAACAGTTCATTGGAGACTAACTACTTTTAGTGCCTTTAAAAAAAAAAAAAAATTATAGACAAAGCTAGCTTGCTTCTCTTTGACTAGCATTAACGTGAATGCTGTTTGAATTTAACGATGATGATAGAAACTATTGAATGATTCCCTTTGACATTGTAATGCATTGTAGTATACCACATGAAAGCATTTGTCTTTGTAAGGCTCATGTCAGGTTCAACTGTTCTATTTGAAAAATCAAACAATAGAATGTTGATGTGGAATAAGTGCTGAAAGATTTAGTTTGTTTTTAGAAGGTTAAATGACATGAAATGTGTGTCGCTAGTTTTCTAACATATGACATTGCTCCATGACACTCAGATAGCTTTGAAAATAATTCTATTAACAATTTATTGACAGTTCATTTATTCTCAGCCACATATTTTTGTGTGAATTTTTAAAATTGTTTAATAATTGCATCACAGAATAAAACGCTCTTTATATGTGGGGGGTTTGGGTACTTCCTTGCCCACCTATGGCTTACTATCCTCGAACTGCAAACCCATGGGAAGGGATAGGAGTATTAATGTTTTCATAAAGCACTGATTTTGGTTAGCGTAAACCTTTCTGAAAAAAATATAAAATAACGTAAACGCTAAAACTCACCCTCTAAAAAGCACCATGACCACTTCAATCACTGATTGTGCCCACAGCAAAGGGCATTCTGTTACATTACCTGTGACTCCATATTGAGTTATCCTCTATTGCAGATACCCTGACACCGTGCATAATTTTAGTGACGTGTCTGCCACATGACAACGCTCTAACAAGTCATTCGGTACTCACTGTACAGTGCTTCATCTTCCTAGTGCATATTTTCTGCACTAACCCACATTCATGTTCTAGGTGGCCAGGAATAACCTATCCTGACTTACCTGTGACTATTAAACTCTTCAGTTATGTTGCATTCTGATTACGTAATCATGACCTGGCTTTCCATATTAAGTTTTTCTTCTGGTTTCCCTGACATGGCGTAGTTTTTCCGTTCTATGATTTTTATACTTCTTTGTCCTTTTCTTCTTTGCTAACCCATCTGACCCCAAATATGCTAGTTTGCCTTATTCCAAATGTGGCACACCACAACTAAATCGGGACAGCGGGAGAAGACCCTGAAGTCTGGACTGTCCTGCTCGGAACGGAACTGTTGGGAGGCCGTCTCTATGGTAGCTATGGTGCTGTAAACGAGTTTGTTTTGTCTTCATGTCTTGCCTCACTTCCCCTTTCTCTCTCTTGCTTTGCAGCCATTTAACCTTTGAGATGAGAATCAAAGTTTTGTTTTTTATTTTATTAAATCACTCTCATACCAAACAACATTTCAAATGGACAAAGAGGGACACTTTAATTTTGGGGGTTGGGAGACAGGGGGGGGGGGCTGTGAGGGGGGCTGGGGCTGTTTTGAACCGTTTTAGGTGATTTACTAATAACAATTTATGCCACTAAAATGTAATTTAGAACAAGAACATATCTTATGTACACAGACTGATTTTTTTAAACTCTGTTCTTGTAGTTTAAAGGACACATTACTGTGGAGCTTTATAATACACTCATACACACCAACGAAAGAAAAAAGGGACATTAGAATAGAAAAAAAGAGGGACAGATGTATTTGGACCCAAAATAGGGACTGTCCATCCTAAATAGGGACACGTGGGAGATATGCAGTCTGTTCCTGTTTAAACAAACCACTGACTGGCCATGCTTAATTTTATGCAGCCTTTTGTTGTTTTAGGCTTCAAGTCAACAAAATGAGATTCGAGAAACATTTGCTTCAGTTTGCATTACCAAACCATACAGCACTAGCGCTAAACAATGCCTATTGTTCAGCAATGTGATTCACAGGGGAGTATGAGAGAGGTAAAAATTGATTATGGAGCATTTAAACAGGCAATGAATCAAACAGAAAATTGACATTGGACAGGAGGAGGCTGCGAGGAAAATCTGAACTGTGGGAACCTGGACATGAGGAAATCAGTGCAGGGACGAAAACATGAATTATTGATTAAATCATGTCCCAAGTTCACATACATTCATAATAAATAGGTATAGCTATTCGCATTCAAATTACATTTCAAATTAAAGTGATTGCAGATGGGCAGATAACATTCCATAATTGCTATTATGTTTAGTGTATGCCCAAAAGACACATATATTAAAGGAAGAGACATTTGTTGAAATATTCATTAATCAATGCTTGATTAACAATCATGTTGCCAGCAGGCTGGGAGATATACCCAGGACATACTTGAAAATGAGAGAAATCTCAATGTATCTTCCCTGGTAAAATATTTTATAAATAAAATATTTTATAAATAAATAAATATATTGGGTTTATTCACTAAACAAATAATGTTAAGTTTTAAAGGGACACTATAGTCACCATAACAACTACAGCTTAATATTGTTCTGGTGAGTATAGTCAGTCATTGAATGCATAAAAGGCAGTGTTTACATTGCTGTCTAGGGACACCTATGGGGCAGTCACTCAGACAACCCCTAGAGGTGCTTCCTGGGACAGTGCTGTGCACTGCATGGGAAAACATGATGGGAAAACATGATGGGAAAACATGATGGGAAAATATTCTGATGATGTCAACCAAGGAGGCAGGTTGGGGGTAAAACCAGCTCCTGCAGACCCGTACAGCACTGATATAAAGGTGAATTTTAACACTTTTTAAGGGGGCTAAACTACATTTCTAACACTATAGGGTCAGGAATACACGTTTGTATTCCTGACCCTACAGTGTTCCTTTAACAATTAGTAAGAGAAATGAAAATCCTAGGCCAAGCTAAAGAAGCTGGAAAATTCAGTCCCTTTTATATGTTTGCAGCTTTGTCTGTAGGCGATGAATTATGCCCTGCAGTGACAAAACACTGTAATAATAAAGTCATACCACTTGCTAATGCAAAACTTATAAAACAATGGGTATAAAATGGGTACAACAGCAACAGGAGGGGCTGGAGGAGGCCTTTGATCCTCCGATTGGAGGTGAGCAGTACGGACCAACAATGTCTGAAAGGCCTGGGCGAATTGATCCACACGGTGATCATTGTCAACATTGACAACATGTGTTAACTTAACTCTGCAGGGTCCATGACCCTGTCGTAATGTCAGGACGAACCAGTGGCCCAACATGCAGAATTAAGTCAAACACGTAACAAATAACAGACAGTAGCAACGTATTACCGGGCCTTAGAATGGCCGGGTTTAACGTAAAGAATAAACAGACACGACCCATGGTCAGGAGTACAGAAAGGAACAAATACGAGAAGAACAAAGCCAAAAGGTCAGGGATACCAGAAAAGCCAAGATCAAAAACCAATAAACAGAATCAGGAACACGCTCTTGGATAACCAACAGGATGGAAACAACGACAGGGCACTGAACAACTGAAGGTTTGGGTTTAAATAACCCAGTAAACCCTGCTAATGGCTGATTTGGGTCCCATGACCCCAGAACATGCGTGCATGGCTAAAATGTGATGCTGCATCCTTCCTAACACTGGACCTGGCTGTTGTATTAAGAGCTGCGCGAAGGGGGAGGCGCTGGAGGTAAGGTGAGTAACCTCTCCCTCCTTTAGTGTGACTGCATCGATCAGATGCGGTCATATCGCTGTGCCGATCGGGCACTGTGATGGTGTGACCGCACTTATTAGATGCGGTCACATCGTGGTAGATGTGTCTGACCACACTGATCTGGTGCGATCACACTGAGGTGCCGATCGGGCACCATGACACAGAGTTCCTAAGAGATCCAACATGCAGGATGTAATAGAAGTTTGAGGGAGACAGAAATCACAGTAGCGAGGTACAAAAGCTGAGTCAGGAATATAGAAAGGATAATTGTCAGATAGCTGAGATCAATACACAAGAATACAGAATATACAGAGCACTATTGCTAACCGTAGTTAGAACCACAACCGTATTTAGAACCACAACAGGGAAATGTGCTATGGGTGAACCAACCTTTTATAGCCTGGTTCTTTAAATTTGAAGCCACAAACCCCAAAACGTTAGAATTCGTGCCTTTTGGCAGGCAGTGACTTCATTTGTGCGTGCCACATAATAAAAGGGGGAAGAGCCACAGCCAGGGCCGCCATCATTGGGTGACAACCATAACAGAGCCACGCATTTAGGGCCACCCGATGGGTCCCATATCTTCAGGGGCCCGGTCAGAGCTGTGGCCGTGGCATAGCGCGACCGGGCCCCTTTTAAAAAAAAATTTAAAATGCCGGCGCAGCGCAAGTGCTGCTGGGAGGAAGTGGTCACTTCCTCCCAGCTCACTCCGCGCTGGAGGAGCGCGCGCCCGGCAATGAAGAGGGAGAGCCAGCCGACTCCCAGTCCCATCAGCCCCAGCCACCCTCCAGCAAAGACAAGGTAAGAGACAGGAGGGTGGCTGGAAAATGAGCTGTGTGTGTATGTGTATGTGAATGTATGTCTGTATGTATGTCTATGTCTGTGTGTATGTATGTATGTCTGTCTATATGCATGTATGGATGTATGTCTGTATGCATGTCTGTATGTCTGTATGCATGTCATTATGTGTGTATGAATGTCAGTGTATGTATGTCTGCATGTCATTATGAATATGTGTGTGTATGGATGTCAGTGTCTGTATGAATGTATGTATGCCAGTATGAATGTATGTATGTCTGTATGTATGTCTGTATGCATGCATGTCTGTATGCATGTCATTATGTGTGTATGAATGTCTGTCTGTCAGTATGAATGTATGTCTGTATGTCATTATGAATGTGTGTATGTATGGATGTCAGTGTCTGTATGAATGTATGTATGCCAGTATGAATGTATGTCTGTATGTATGTCTGTATGTCTGTATATCTGTATGCATGTCATTATGTGTGTATGATTGTCAGTGTATGTATGTCTGTATGTCATTATGAATGTGTGTATGTATGGATGTCGGTGTCTGTATGAATGTATATATGCCAGTATGAATGTATGTCTGTATGTATGTATGTCTGTATGCATGTCTGTATGCCTGTATGCATGTCATTATGTGTGTATGAATGTCAGTGCATGTATGTCTGCATGTCATTATGAATGTGTGTATGTCTGTCTGTCTGTATGAATGTATGTATGCCAGTATGAATGTCTGTCTGTATGTCATTATGAATGTGTCTGTATGTCCTTATGCATGTATGTCTGTATGTATGTGTCTGTCACTATGTACGCCTGTGTGTCTGTATATGTGTGTATGTCTTAGTATGTGTGTGTCAGTATGTATGCCTATATGCGTATCAGTATGTGTGTCTGTATGTATGTTAGTATGTGTCTGTCACTATGTACGCCTGTGTGTCTGAATATGTGTGTATGTCTCAGTATGTGTGTGTCAGTATGTATGCCTATATGCGTATCAGTATGTTTGTCTGTTAGTATGTATCAGTGTGTGTGTGTATATGTGTCCTTTTGTATCAGTGAATGTGTTTGTGTCTGTGTGTGTATTCCTGTGGGCGGGATTTGGAGGCGGTCTCTGTGGGTGGTTTTGGAGGCGGGGCCCCAGGGGCCCAGACCCTGAGCTCAGTTAGGGGTCCCAACATTTCTGGTGGCGGCCCTGGCCACAGCGGCCAGCATTGGAACTGCTGGAGGGAAGCCTGGGGCTGTGGAGAGGTTCCTTCTGCAACAGTCCCCAACTTGGGTAAACATGACACTGCCGCAGGGGGTACAAGATCACCAAAGCCCTCTGTATCTCCAGAAAGGAAAAGGACGGGTACACTCAGAGCCTCCCTGTCTGCGGCTTGAGGATGCCGGCCTCCATTAGGGCCTGGGAATAGAAGGAGGGTCATTATTCTATTATGCTTTTAACCACGTAGACTCCTTCCTGCTGTCTGTGCACTTCCCAAGCACCGGAATCGGCTGAATGCTGCCTAGCTATCTCCCACAGCTCCATAATTGCTATTAAGAGTCACCCTATTAGTTGCAGACCCTGTTTTACTCATGCTGAGTTTATATGACCTTTTTGTTTTAATTTCATGCATTTTAAGTTTATCACACTATTATATTGTGAAACACAGGGCCTCATTAAAGGGACAATGTGGGCTACCCTAGTTGAGTCTACATATATACCTAGTTGTGTGGCACTACCAAGCCCTAATGGTTGTACTGACTAGACTGGCCTTACTTACTAGACTGTACTTAGCTCAGGGGCGTATCTAGGGCATGTGGCACCCGGGGCGGGTCCTGGGTTTGGCACCCCCCTGCCACCCCCCGTGTTATATTTTTTACATTTAAAAAAAAATTTATTGAACAAATTTGTAAACGTTTTTAAACCCCTGCCCCCCTCTACAAAATCCCTGCACCCCCTCACACACAGTTACAGGCAGACAGTCACACACAGTTACAAGCAGTCACACACAGTCACATGCAGACAGTCACACGTATAGTCACAGGCAGTCATACACACAGTTACAGGTAGAGAGTTACACACAAACACAGTCAGTTACAAGCAGTTACACAAAGTCATGCACACTGTTACAGGCAGACAGTCACATATACAGTCACACACGGTCACAGGCAGACAGTCATACACATAGTTACAGCCACAAACACACACAGTTATAGACAGTTACACACAGTCAGTTACAGGCAGCCACGCACAAAGTTACATGCAGACAGTCACAGGCAGACAGTAACACACAGTTACAGGCAGCATCACACAGTCACAGGCAGGCTGTCACACACAGTCACAGACAGTCACACACACACAGTTACAGGCATGCAGTCACACACACACACACACACATACACACACAGTTACAGGTAAACAGTTACGCACACACAGTTTCAGGTAGACAGTTACGCACAGACACACAGTTACAGGCAGACCGTTACACACAAACACAGTTACAGGTAGACAGTTACACACACACAGTTTCAGACAGTTACACACACACACACACACACAGTTTCAGGTAGACAGTTACACACACACACACACACACAGTTTCAGGCAGACAGTTACACACACACACACACACACACAGTTTCAGGCAGTTACACACACACACAGTTTCAGACAGTTACACACACACACACACACACACAGTTTCAGACAGTTACACACACACACAGTTTCAGGCAGTTACACACACACACACACACACAGTTTCAGACAGTTAAACACACACACACACACACACACACAGTTTCAGGCAGTTACACACACACTTACACACACACTCTTATACTTACAGACAGTGTGGGCTGAAGGAGTGTATTCCCTGGCCTGAAGTTCTTACCTGGCTGGAGGTGGAGGTGCAGGAATTTCTGCTTGCTGCACCTCCATGTGCAGCATCAGCAGCATCTTGTAAGGGCTGTGTTAAATCCCGCCCCCGCTCGCGGTTAGGCTCTGCCCCTAAACGGCCGTAGCTCCGCCCCTTCTTCCTCCTGGGCGGCCAGTTCATCTTGCTGGTCTCTGTGTGAGCTGTGTGACACCCCAGCTGCCATGGGGCACAGCTCACACAGCCCCCTCGAGCCCCAAGACCCGGGTCAAGGCACCCCCCTACCAGGTGGCACCCGGGGCGGACCGCCCCCTCCACCCCCCCCTTAGTCCGCCACTGACTTAGCTAGCCTTAGCTAATAATATACACTTGTTTTTACATGAGACTAGTTTGATAATTATACTGTATATATGTTTTTAAGCGTGCACCACTCTTGATTTCCCCCCCCAAAATGTGTGCGGCTCTACCTATATGCCTATATTGCTATGCTTAATATTATTACGTGTCTTGCTTCTGCTGTTGTGGCATAGCAAGCATGCCTGTTACTCATATGCACATCAAAAACAAAGAATTTAAGTAATAATTTTTTTTTTTATCAAAATGTATAATTCAAAGGTATTAAATATGAAATAGTTATTTTTTCTGTTCTTTTTTTCAATGCCCCTTTTCTATAACCCCTCTAGAATTTTAAACTGTTCGTAAAGTCATTTTTTTCTTGTTCTTTTCTTTTTGCTTTTTATTGTCTGATGATTGTAATTTTTGCTTTCCACTCTGATCTTATGAAGTCAAGAAGCTTACCTAGGGAAGCCCAAATGAAATCAGTGTTTGAGAAACGATTGTTTTCTACTAAATTACACAACATATGTATCATATTGAATCGATTTTCTGTCCTACGCCAAATAACTCACACAGATAAGCCAGTGTTGGAAGCTCATGTACATTAGTTATTATTAATGACATGGAACTTGAACCAAGTACAACTGGGAAGGTCACTGTGGATCAGTTTAATCTAGCTGCCACAAATCAGGGAACATCATCATTAGGTGCTCACCCTTGTGTTTAACCCAGTCTGTGCTACAAACCTTATGTAACACAGATAAAGGAACAACACACACACACACACGCAAAAACACAGTTTTACATTTTATAAGGCTATATTATATACTTAGAATCACCTATCTCAACAAATAAAGGGATTAAATACTGCTAGTGCTAAATAAATTAATGTGTATTTGAATAATTATTAAATTACATTGTATTAAAATACACTTTATCTTATTTAGCACTATTTCATTTGTCTCCCACGTTCTCCCACGAATTAGTGTAGGACCCACCAATATTGGGGTACTGTGAAGAAGTGGTGGGCTTAACACAATATGGCTATATGGTGGAACTGAATCCCCATATTGTTTGCTGAGATAATTGATTTAAAGTAGTCTTATAAAATTTTAAACTGTGTTTTTATGTGTGCTCTGTCCCCTAATCTGTATTATGTATACATTTTGGTTAATACGACAGCACCATATGCATGTTCTGGATGTCTCCCCAAATCCCTCTTTGTCTTTACTATGTAAGTTTGGAATCCAGATCAGATTCTTTTGGGTTGAGCACCTCATCCAGCCCCCCAGCTTCGGAGTCCCCTTTGGAAGTGACTACAGGAAAGTATATTTTTGAGGAGGTTTTGGATAGTTAGGTAACTTTAATTGTAATTTTCATAGAGCAGATATATAATTTGCATTGTGAGTATATACAACAAAGCACTATCACTTTAATTGTTTTGATACTGCATGTTATGAAATTGTGTTTATCACATTAATTTTGCCTTATATATATTCACAATATACTTACAACAGATTTTTTAAATATACTTTAGCTTATTTATGACTGGCACTATTAATTTTTCTCCCACCTTGAAATTTGTGAGTTGAAACTCGGATTAGTGTTAGTGTTTGAGATAGAGTTAGTGTTAGTACTGGGGATCATTTGTTAAAGGGAATCAATAGTCCTGAAAATAGAAATAATTATTTCAGGACTATAGGATCCCTACTATCTACCACCCTTTGGCATTAGAAAATTAAAGTTAACAAATGATTACTCATTGTCAGGTCTCCCAGCTAACTTACCTGGGGCTTGTTTTACCTGTCATGGCACAATTAGGCCTTCCGGCCAATGAAAATTCTTTCCCTTCCACAGCCATCCCAACTCCATGAAAGCTTTCCATCACAAACACCCATATCATCTAGCACCAATATGCCTCTGATAGCGACATTGTAGAGTGGGTAATAATTTGAGGTCACCCGGGGCTCCCTCGCCCGGGGCTCCCTCAATGTCTGCCACAGAGTCAATGTGGCATGGCTGGCCCACTTGCAGCCGTGGATGGACTGAAGGTATCTTCCCTTACAGTTGAAGAGATGCTGTAGCTTTCTCCTCCGTTCATTAGCCTGTGTTTCACTTAGAATATCAGGCAGCATTGCCTAGGGTTGGGGCAGGGCCGGTGCAAAGACTTTTAGCTACACAGGCAAAGTAGCATTTTGCTGCCACCCTCCCCCCCCCAAAAAAAAACCCACACAGGGGTTGAGATTTCTGGTGGAAATGGGCTGTAGATAGGGACACAGGGGCTCTAGAAGGGGGTCAGAGGCTGTGGTGGGGTATAGGGTATGTACAAGGTGGGACCAGGCATTTGGGGGGGGGCAGGGGCTGTCAAGGGACACACACACAGGAGCTGTAGAGGGGAGGGACACATAGGCAGGGCAGGCAGGGGATTCAGATTTTTGCACCCCCTCTGCTCTGGCGCCCTAAGGCGGTCGCCTGTGCCGCCATATGGATGCGCCGGCCCTGGGTGGGGGCCATGTCCCAACAGAATATGTATCCCCCAGGCACACACGTAACCAATGCATGACCTCATAAAGGGACAGGGAGGCAGGGGTATGCTTGGATGTGTGGTTTTGGGTATCAATGAAGGGGGGGGGAGGCATGTCCCTTTCACCTATATAACTGCAACTGACTATGTCTCCTGTGCTCATTTATACTGTGCTCTTAATATAAACACATCTAACTTGCTTTCTATTGTCTCTCTGCAATTTGACCCATTTTGCCTGTTTATTGCCTGTGAACCTGTGTTGCTTGTCCTTACTCTTAGCTATTCCCAACAATGTGTATGTTTATTCGTATTGGTATTTCGCTTCGATTTTCTGGGCTCCTCCTGTCAAACCCGACAGAACAACTGAGTACCTATGGAGTATGCAGAATTGGCTGACATGCTTCAAACTAGACATGTGTCCATGCTTACCCAAGCCATACAAGAGTTACAAGTACAAGCTGCCTCATCTGTGCCAGGGACACCTCAACCACCTCTTGCTGCTCACCTGGTACCTCTCCCTGAAGATCATGCTATGGCATCTGAACCAGAATGTTTCACTGGGTACAGTTCCAAATACTGTTCCTTTTTCATGGCATGCTAGCTATTATTGGATCTGAAACCCCATACCTATCACTCTGATACTAATAAGATTTGCATTGTCATTTCTCTTCTCATATGAGCACCCCATGACCTTCAACGACCCAAGCATCTAGCCTTATAGCTCTTTTGTTGCAGCCATGTATTCTATGTACGATGACCCTAATAGGTAAGACAATGCGCAGACCAGTAGATGGCTATATCACTGAGTTCAAACGGTTTGCTACTGATACTTGTTGAAATGAGATTGGACTTATAAATCAGTATCTTTTTGCTTTGTCTGAACCTTTAAAAGTTGACTTCACCCATTTCAGAATTCATGATACCCTGATACCCTTAATCTGCTATAACTGTGGACATCTTCAGCATTCCTTAAGAACTTGTCCCGAGAAGACAAAAACACCAGGGGTAAGTGGATTGACCATACCAATATGTTTTCTTGCAGTGGAATAAGAATACCTACTAGTGTCAAGCTTTGTTAGCCAGCGAATGCTTTATAGACACCAATCTCGCAGATTCTGTATCCATCCCTATACACAATAAAACAAATCCTTTGCAAATACAACTCGTAGATGGGTCCTTTTGAATCAGTTCTTCTTACGAAACACACCAAAACTATTCAGGTATCAATAGGAAATCATTCAGCAAATTTGTCATTTCATCTGGTTCCCTCTCCCTTTTTCACTGTCAGCCATGTGTCCCATTCCCTCCTCCCCCAGCTCATTCATGTGTATCATTTCCTCCCCCCAGCCCCTCTGTGTATCTCATTCACTCCTCCCCCACAACCTCTTAATGTGTCTCTCCACCCTCCTCTCCTGTACCTGTTCACCCGGATCGCGGTACCCCTCTGACAGGAAGTACTCTCTGAGTGAGCACTTCCTGTCAGATTTGGTCTGCTTGGTCATACTATACACAGTGGCAGGAGAGGAGCAGCACCACAACCGGCAACCCCGGGTACCAGGCTGGTGCTGCTAAGCACCGACTCTGAAATGACGGTGGCCCACGTTCGTAGGGGTCGGAGCTGCGGCCAGGCCCCCTGGAGTGACAGGTAGTTATGTCACTGTCTCTACCTGATCTAATAACTGTGTCTGAAAAACCTAAATATGAAATACAAGACATAATGTACTCTCGGAGATGAAGATGGACTCTTGAATACTTAATTCATTGGAAAGGATATGGCCAAGAAGAGAGATCCTGGGAACCTGCAAAAAATGTTCATGCACTCCGTCTCCATCATCAACACCCAGATCATCCAGCACCGGTATGCCACCAGAGGCGGCATTCTAGAGAGGATGTACGGTCAGGTCTCCCAGCTCACTTACCTGGGGCTTCCTTGCTGTGCCTCCCTCCTCGTCTGCTGCTGCACAACAAAAAAAGTTCATCAAACCAGGATTTTAGGTAGTGAGAAAATTGTATTTAAATTTACATTTTAATACATTGTATGCATATGAATTGTATATGGATTTTAAAAAGTTAAATATTTTAGACTAAAGATGCTTAGCATTGTACTTATTTTATTATTTTCTCAAATATATTTAATAGTTATATGGACGTGGTTTATGATGAACTGAATGATAATACAATAAATACTTTGAACTGAATTATGTATTTGGGAATAGTCATGATTAGTTACCAGGCTCCTGGCGCCCATGTAGGGATTTGCCTGAGGACTGCTCCTCTACCCAGGCGTTCGGTGATTCTTAAAGGACCACTATAGTGCCAGGAAAACAAATTATTTTCCTGGCACTATAGTGTTAATAGGTCCTCCCCACCCTCAGGGTCCCACTCCCGCGGTGTTCAAGGGGTAGGAAGGGGTTAAATGCTTACCTTTCTCCAGCGCCGGGCTCCCTAGGCGCTGGGGACTCTCCTCCTTCTGACTACATCGGCTGAATGCGCATGCGTGGCGAGAGCCGGGTGCACATACAGTCAGTCCATAGGAAAGCATTTCTCAATGCTTTCCTATGGATGGCAGCGTCTTCTCACTGTGAAAATCACAGTGAGAAGCACGGAAGCGCCTCTAGCGGCTGTCAATGAGACAGCCACTAGAGGCTGGATTAACCCTAATGTAAACATAGCAGTTTCTCTGAAACTGCTATGTTTACAGCAGGCAGAGTTAACCCTAGATGGACCTGGCACCCAGACCACTTCATTAAGCTGAAGTGGTCTGGGTGCCTATAGTGGTCCTTTAAGCTAGATGATTCAGCCCCGCCTCTTTTTATGATGCGAAACATGCGCATCAACATCATTGTGCAAATTATACAAATTCACATAATTTCCATTTCCCTCTAACGTTTTGGGGCATGGTTTTAAAGCATAAGTACTGACCTATGAATAGAGCACTGTATGCCTTAGTCATTGCCCTGTTGTGGTTCCTCTTTGGTTCCTGTAGTGCTTCGTCTGCGTAATATTTGGTTTCTGACTAGGCTTGTTTACTGACTATTCTGTCTTCTGTTACCCCACAACTCTGCTATTTGTCTGACGTTCTTCTGGCTCTCTTGACTTTTGGCTATTGCCTGATTATTATTCAGTCACATTAAGCACGACCACGCTAAGGTTTCCTGATACATTCCATATTTATTCAATAATATAGAATGTATCAGCAATACGTTGGGGTTTATTTTTGTGACAGGAATTTAACTGGCACTTAATGGCTGGTATAAAGCATACATGGCGAGACTTGACATACTAATCGGTTCTTAACGTGAAGGTATTTACATGAGACAGGTTGCAAAAAAGGTGGCTAGTATACATGAATATAACAACCACTGTAACTTTTATACCAAGAACCGAGGGTATATAACACAAAATATTGACTTGTGAATAACTTGACATGTTTGGAACAACTGGGAATTGTCACAGAAAGGCATAGTATAAAACAAGTGTGTACGTGTGGAGTGACTGAAATTAACATTTAACATTATATAAAAGAGTGAATGACATGCCAATAAAACAAACTTTGCATGCTGATGAAGTAGTGAGGTGTCCATACTTCATACGCCATAGCAATTGAGATTGCTACTTACATTTATTGCCAATATATGTATTAAGCTTAAGTGTAAATGTTACTGTGAATGTTTTTTTTTGTTGTTGTTCGTTATGAACAAGGTCCCCATAACCCCTTGCTTCTGACAAATCAGTAATCGTATGTCCAACTAAAAGCAAATTGAACCATTGTAGTACTATAAAGTACTTATTAGGTACTTAGATTAGGTGACATAGAACCATTTAACAAAAAACTATATACTATTGTTTGTGACAGTTTATAAAAGTCCTTAAAAGTTTTTGATGGGGAAAGAGGGGAGGGATTGCAAATACTGCAGACACCAGGTTAGTAGCCTTTTTTTTCATAAACGGTATGTTTTCTTTGTTAAAATAAATAAAATAAACAGTCGAGTGTTATTTCAACATGTACATTTGTGGTTTTAGGGATATGTACAGTATTGTATCATTAATGTGTCCTTCTATACTTTGCCTTACTATTAATTCATTAGTGTGCCTTACCCCTTTTAGATTTGACTATTCTTTGGATGTGGTGACAAAAATGTGCTTTCTTCCAATGAGCAGAGTTAATTTGATATATAAATCCACTAGAGAAAATATATTCTTGATAAATCATAAATGCAGATAGGTAAAGTAATAAAAAAAGCAATGG
This sequence comes from Pelobates cultripes, assembly GCA_933207985.1. Classification (NCBI taxonomy): domain Eukaryota; kingdom Metazoa; phylum Chordata; class Amphibia; order Anura; family Pelobatidae; genus Pelobates; species Pelobates cultripes. The sequence continues at coordinate 259,963,704 of OW240913.1, forward strand.
AATAAGTACATTTTTTTAAATTATTTCTTGCTTTATGGAAATCATACTATTATAGTGCCATCTTGTGGTAAGAAGAGGTAATAGATTATTGTCAGTGATCTTGAAAACTGTATGTTTATTGAAGTTCAGTGCCTATTTAAATGTTTATAAAAGTGAATTTTGAAGCCATTGTCTTTTATCAGTTTTTTTTAACTGATATCATACATATAATTTAATATATAGACAATTAAATATATATATTTTTTAAAACCACCTGACTCGGGCAAAAATAATGGGGATTTAGTTACAGTATATGATCAATACATTGAATAAGCCTGTCACAAAGACAATGTCACCCATTTGGTGTTTTAATAAAAACTTTTACATTTTGTGAGCTTTGAAGTTGGTGTTTAGTGAGTGAGTACGCTGGACCTTTGTAGGTTATAATAATTGGCCCCAGCAACTCCCTTATCACCTATGCATGTTCAGGTGAGTGCAGCCCTCTTTTTAAATATGTATATATATTTTGGAGTCCAGGTCAACTCTGGTTTTGCAACCCTCACTGTCACAGGAATCTCATTCCAGTACCCTATTTAACCTGCAGAGAGTCCCAGGAGGAAGGATTTTCCAAGTTCAACTTTAGTGATGTCCCGAATGGTTCGCCGAACGGTACGCCACGAACTGTTCGCCACGGACTCATCATTGAGTAAACTTTGACCCTGTACCTCACAGTCAGCAGACACATTCCAACCAATCAGCAGCAGACCCTCCCTCCCAGACCCTCCCACCTCCTGGACAGCATCCATTTTACATTCATTGTGAAGCTGCATTCCTAGTGAGCTGTCCAGGGGGTGGGAGGGTCTGGGAGGGAGGGTCTGCTGCTGATTGGCTGGAATGTGTCTGCTGACTGTGAGGTACAGGGTCAAAGTTTACTCAATGATGAGTCCGTGGGGAACCGTTCGCGAACGTGGCGAACCGTTCGCGACATCACTATTCATCTTGTAAAAGCAGGTATTAGATTGATAGAATAGGACACTTTGACGCTGTGACCAGCATATGCCATGTATGATCATATACTGTAACCAAGACCCTCATTATTTTTGCCCAAGTTAGGTGTTTTAAAGAATTGATTTAATTTTGGGGATGTATCTAAAAACAGCTTGCAAAAACTACAGATCTCTTGTTGCTGCCTAACCCAGCTCAGACTTTCTGTGGTTGTCCAATCACAGACTTCTCAAGGCAGGTGATCTGAGCATTTGTATGACTCTTAAGTTTAGCTCAACTGAGCCAACCAAACGAGAAAGTAACTTCACCAGTTGACTGATTGACAGCCATAATTTATAATAGTTCCAGTTCTATTGAAATCAGCACTTTTTGTATAATGGAAAAAAAAGAGGACACACTCATTTCACATAATGCACTTCATCAAATTAAAGTGTCCGTTTAAGCTGCAATGTTGAGGTAGCCAATTAATTGTAGGTTTACTAAACTCAGATTTGACAAGGGGATTGTAAATTATACATCACACAAACACATTGCAGAAACAAAAGGTGCTGTTTAGTGTATAATTGTTGGAAATACTTTCACTATGTATTTATTTTTGATTGTATGTAAACATGAAATTTAGAAAGTCTTTGTAGTGCAGTCAGTGAACAAGTAACACTTTTCTTGGTTTTTATTGTATGTATTAGGGCTGATGTGTACTATAGTCATTGCTGCAGCCCAGGAGTAGTGGGTGATTTTGTTGAGTGCAAGTCCTAATTTTGTATATTTGTATTTTCTTTGTATTACACAGCCATATTACAATGCTGCTGCCCTCTCCATGTGTTCCCTATTAAGAGTTAATAAGTATTTAGGGGTTTAGAAAATACCCCTCTCTTTCTCATTAGAGATTTTTTACCCGTAGCTGAAAGAGGCAAGTTGAATTGTTAGTGTAGGACTCCCCTAAGAGGTTTTGCGTTGACATGGCAGATGAGCTTACACTGGAGTGGTACTAAAAACCTCAAGTTATTTAAATCTGCATAGGGATTTGGGATGGTGCACAAGTAATTATTTTCTTTGTTTTATATTGTATGTATTGATGCTGATAGTCATTGCTGCCGCCCAAAAGTAGTGGGAGTTTGAGTACAGGACTGAATTTTGCGTATTGGTGGTCAGGGGCAGATCCAGAACCAAATCTCAGGAGGGACACTGGTGGTGGGCTGTAATAGGGTGATACAGGCTGTGGAGGGACAGGGGGCTGTAGCAGGGTGATAGGGGCTGTAGCGGGGGAATAGGGGGCTATAGTGTAGCAGACAGGGGACTTTAGCGTAGGAATTTAGGGGCTGTAGTGGGAGGTTTGGGGCTGTAAATAGTGAGTTAGGGGGCTGTAGTATCAGGATAGGGTTTGAAATAGAGGCATAGGGGGCTGTAGTAGAGCATAGGGGGTTGTGTTGGGGGTAGGGGTTATAGTGGAGAGATGGGGCTCTTATTAGATGAAATGGCATTCACAGACGCATACACTGGCATACACACACTGGCACAACACAGATACACATCACATACCTACACATACGATGATATACACATACACACACTGTCACACAGACACAGATTTACAATACACACACTGACACACGTACCTATACATGCACACACACACGCACACACACACACACACACACACACATACTCACACACACACACACACACTGGCACACAGATACACAAATCTACACATATGCACACTTCAGACCATGAATCTCGCGAGACCCGTCAGAGCGTTGCTGTGGTAGCCCAGCTGCCGGGCCTTTAGTAGCTTCTTGCAAGACTGCAAACCAAGCTTCGATGAGATGTCGCCCAACCCTGATGTTTACTTTGTCTTAAAGTAAACATCATAAGGTAATTACGTACAAAACAACCTAAAGAAAATTTTGTATAGTAATGTGTGCTCCATGGGAGTACCCAGTACCTGATCCTAATATGATGACTGCTACAAGATAGTAATTTAGCATGACCATAAAATATAACACTATGTACAGTTCATAAATAAATAACGCTAAATCCTCTCCCCTCCCCAATTCCCACCATAGGAACCTTACGTATAGGTAAGCATTAATGTAAATTGCATATCAATCAGAGCGCCTAATCTGCCCAAGACAAAACCTCATATCTGGAGTCCAACAAGAGAACTACAGCTTCCATATCACAACATATCACCTCCCTTCTTATGCACATTGTCTCAGGCCCACCAGGGAAATGTATGATCCCAATTGTCCACCTGTATGTTCCTCTGTTGTAGACATTTAACCCCCTCATCTTCTAAAGAGGGCACATTTGTTTGGCCTTCTCTTTGTACAATACATTTTGGTGGAAAGCCACATTTATATAGGATGTTGGCGCTTTTAAAGGAACATAAACATGGATTCCTGACCCTATAATGTTAAAACCACCATCTAGTCCCCTGACCCCCTAGCCTAAATATAGTAAACTCTTACTTGTATTCTAGTCTGCAGCTGCTGCCCCTGATCTGCCTGTTTACAGCTGACAATATCTTGTCATGAAAAAAAGATTCCATATTGTGTTACAATACAATGTCAATGCTAGACATAGTAAACAGATATGGACTAAAACAGTCATTGTAATGTGGACTTTTATACATATACAGGTGATACTCCAAAAATTAGAATATCGTGTAAAAGTTCATTTATTTCAGTAATGTAATGTAAAAGGGCTAACTAATATATGAGATAGATGCATTACATGCAAAGCAAGATAGTTCAAGCCATGATTTGTCATAAGTGCGATGATTATGGCCTACAGCTCATGAAAATCCCAAATCCACAATCTCAGTAAATTAGAATTTTACATGTAATCAATAAAACAAGGAGTGTACATAGAACAATATCGGACCTCTGAAAAGTATAAGCATGCATATGGACTCAGTACTTGGTATAGGCCCCTTTTTCAGCAATTACTGCCTCAATGCGGCATGGCATGGAAGCTATCAGCCTGTGGCACTGCTGATGTGTTATGGAAGACCAGTAAGTTTCAATAGCGGCCTTCAGCTCTTCTGCATTGTTCGGTCTCATGTCTCTCATCTTTCTCTTGGCAATACCCCATAGATTCTCTATGGGGTTCAGGTCAGGCGAGTTTGCTGGCCAAAGTAATCCCACGGTCATTGAACCAGGCTTTGGTGCTTTTGGCAGTGTGGGCAGGTGCCAAGTCCTGCTGGAAAATGAAGTCAGCATCCCCATAAAGCTCGTCTGTGGAAGGAAGCATGAAGTGCTCCAAAATCTCCTGGTAGACGGCTGCGTTGACCCTGGACGCAGCCGTCTAATGAAGCACAGTGGACCAACACCAGATGATGACATAGCTCCCAAAATCAACACAGACTGTGGAAACTTCACACTGGACTTCAAGCATCTTGCAGTGTGTGCCTCTCTATTCTTCCTCCAGACTCTGGGTCCTTGGTTTCCAAATGAGATACAAAAGTTGTTCTCATCAGAAAAAAGGACTTTGGACCACTGAGCAACAGACCAGGTCTGTTTTTCTTCTGACATTGTTTGTTGTTCAGGAGCGGCTTGACAAGAGGAATACGACATCTGAAGCCCATGTCCAGGATCCGTCTGTGTGTGGTGGCTCTTGATGCACTGACTCCGGCCTCGGTCCACTCCTTGTGAAAGTCCCCAACACATTTTAATGGCCTTTTCCTGACACTCCTCTCCAGGCTGCGGTCATCCCTGCTGCTTGTGCACATTTTTCTTTCACACTTTTCCCTTCCACATAACTTTCTATTATTGTGCTTTGATATAGCACTTTGGGAACATCCAATTTCCTTTGCAATTAACTTTTGAGGCTTTCCCTCTTTATGGAGGGTGTCAATGATGGTTTTCTGCACAACTGTCAGGTCAGCAGTCTTCCCCATGATTGTGATTCCTACTGAACCAGACCGAGACCATTTAAAGGCTCAGAAACCCTTTGCAGGTGTTATGACTTACTTAGCTGATTAGAGTGGGACACTGTGAGCCTAGAATATTGCACCTTTTCACAATATTCTAATTTACTGAGATTGTGGATTTGGTATTTTCATGAGCTGTAAGCCATAATCATCGCACTTATGACAAATCACGGCTTGAACTATCTTGCTTTGCATGTAATGCGTCTATCTCATATATTATTTTCCCCTTTTACGTTGCATTACTGAAATAAATGAACTTTTGCACGATATTCTAATTTTTCGAGTATCACCTGTATTAACTTTAGGGTGACAGGAATTTTTTTGGAGTAGACCCAACTCTATAACATGATAAGAGTTTGCAACTCTTATCATGTTATAACTACATTCACCTGCTTGGGCCTGACAAAGTCGCTATATTCAAATGTTGCAAATTTATCTAAAAGTTGATAAAATGTTTGAAAAAGCTATAGAAATAACTGAATGCAAAGCCATTAGTGGCAAAAAGCGTTAGTGATTTTACCTTCGTTTTATTTGTGTTTTTTCATTGTAAATTTTAGTAGTACCGTTGTTAGAGCATTATTTTGAATATCAAATTCTATCTGATTGTGCTGATCTTGTGACCAGATTATTAGGGTATTTATCTCGTGGTAGGAATAATTGCACCAGAAACTGTCCTACTTGGAGTACAGGCTAGTAGTGATTAGCACACCATGGTACAACACCATTGGAGTTCCTGATCAATATGTCTCCACATACCAACACCACTGATAGACACCATTGAAATTCACTTGCAATCCAGGGTGGGGGGAGTTTGTTCACACTGCTGACACTGACTATCTTCAAGCTATTAGCACTCATAAATGTATGTGTTATATTAGGAATTTACTGCTTTTTAAACAGAACTAATATTGCAGATTTAGGCTATATACCTATTCTCTCTTTTTTGGGTACTCTGCCACTACTAGCAAATATGACATATTATGCTTAACCGCAACTGTTATTTTGTATCTCTATACATTTGTATATAACGGCTCCAACCACTGAACACACTGACCAATGAATAGCTGAATGCTATATTGTTACAGGTTGCAATTTAATTCTGGTAAAAGATATAGATAGTGTAGGTTATATGTTGCAATGGAGCCTACTGCTATGTCTGACTTTGTAATAAGTTACGTTCTAATGAACACAGCTACTTACCATGGTGTTATAATGAGATTCATGCTTTGAAACTCCCTATACTCCAAAATTTTCCATAATATTTAAATACTGTTTTTAACACTAGAACTATCAGTTTTGTAACTTATATTTTGAGACAAGTGATATTATTGTTCCAGGCATTCTTACAATAGTTGGTTTTATAATTGTGCAAAGATTAATACATTATTACATTACCAGAGCAGGAAATAAATTGCACCTGCTGGTTTTATGAGTAACTAGAAAAGGTGCTTACGTAATATTGAAACAGACAACCTATGGAACGAGTAATAAAAGGAGTGACTGTGTTCAAGAAGATTATAAGATTACAGAAACAAATCAGACGTGACACAAACTATTTTACTGTCTTCCTGGACTTTTCAATTACACGCTGAGATTTGTATATTTTTTTTTAATATAGGACGACTAAGAAAACTGACCCTTCTTTATAACAATTCAGCATGCATGTTTTACAGTTTACTTCTACTGTTTTTTGATGGATGTACAAAATACACAGTGATGACCATGCAAAGATTCTATGCAATCCTTCAAAGAATGTATACACACGAGCAGTGCTGGAGTCTTTAAATGTATAATTTACATATTAAGGCTCATAAATATGTAAGAGAACATATATGGATTTTTCTGGATTTGGATTTTTGAATTCTCCAAATGATTTACAACTTGAAAACCAATAACTGGCGAGCAGTAGAACTCTAATTATGCATTATATTACCCTCTGCTTTGCCCGAAATATACAAATTTTTTGGATTGCATTCTTGTCACTAGGAATTCGTCTAGGATTATGTGCCACCACTCAGGTAAGTTCCTCATATTCTCATGGTTTTGTTCTCTGTAATATTAATTAAAAGGAATATAAAATGGAATTACAAATTTTGAGGCAAGATGAAATGAAAATTCTTTCCCCTGAAAAGACCTGCAAGTCTGAAAAGTATAGGTTACTAAGTCTTTCTTATCAAGTAACAATCTTTAGAACAAATAATTGTTTACTTTTTGCTGAAGCTCCGACCATGTGATTTGATGCCGTGCCAACCATGATTGATTTGAAAGTGTATGTATGTACGTATGTGTATGTGTGTTTTAGAAACTAGACAAATGCTAAATGGTATTGTAGTAATGATTAATGCACTAGCTGGCTTTAGTTACAAAATGTTGTTCACTACATAAGTAACAAAAATTTTTAGGTTAATTGTCTACATTTTTGCCATATTGCCTGTTTTTATGATTTATTTATTTATACATATTGATTTATTTATACATATATTCCCAAACTATTAAGCCTGTAGCCTCCTTCAGGCTATAGGCATGCTGAAATCCATTATTTGTGCCCTATGTTAGAGAAGTGTATATATTATTATTGATTGTTTTAGTCTACATTTTCCAAGAAATTATTTCATGGAATTTTTGTTTTACTATTTTTGTGTCACAGTTACGGCTCTGCACATTAATGTATAAGATATGCCATAAGATTTATTAAACCTCATGGCACTGATTTACTTACTTGACTTGTGTTGTGTGGTTTCTATTGAAACAGATTCTACAGGATTTATACATAATTTGTGACACAATGTACAATAGTATATATTTATATTCACAGAAATACAAATTCATTAAAATCAATTGTTAATTATGTGACACAATATACCATCTACAGTTCTGATTGTAGTGTATGGCTCCAAATGGTTATATAGCTTCATAGGTAATAGGAGTATGTGATGTGTAGAATCCCACAAGGGACTCCAGACAATTGATCCCCTGGGCACCGTTTAGTAGATCTCCCTTTTTTTCAAATTATACTTTTTGTTTGCATATCCTTTTTATCCTTAGATTGATTAAAGGTAGGCCCTACCTTCCTCATTTCTTATACAGTGGAGCTCTCCTGATGTTGGTTTCCCCTTGTGAGACTATACACATCACCTACTCCTATTACCTACATATTTTGGAGGGTTACCCCCTCATTGGAGCTCCCTACTAGGTAATTACAGTGGTGCAGCTCATGAGCCCTTGACTTGTATCCGGACTCCTGACCTGCACTCTGTTTACTCTATTTCTCCATTTTGTATATAGCTTCATAGTTACCGAGCTGAAAAGAGACATGCTTCCATCAAATTCAGCCTTTCTCATATATGTTTTTGCTGTTGATCTAAAAGAAGACAAATAACCCAGTCTGAAGTGCTTCCAATTCCTTTTTGACCCCCAAATGTCAGTCAGATATCTCCTTGGATTAAAAAGCTATTACCCCCCTAATTAAACTTTTCATCCCTTTATATTATGTTTTTATGTTTTTGGTTCTAAATCATAATCCTTCTAGAAGTATTGAATCTTTTGCACAAAATACATTCAGCAGAACATCTTTAATAGACTTTTCCCAACAGAGGCATCTATGCTATACAGTGCCCATTCTATGTTCAAACCCAGTGGTTACAGGGTTAAGTAACTGGTTTCAAGTAAATAGTGGATTGTAGAGATTGTACAAAAAATGCATTCATAGTTTGTCTTCTAATATAACAACTCCTTTCCATTTTCCTTTGGAAAATTTCTACTTCCTTGACGTTTGCTTGGTTTTTACAATTTATGCTTCCCTGCATATTAGCCAGGAATGGTACATGTAAGCCAGCAGGTTCAGGTATTGAAATATTAAAGTGTGTGCCTTTTTCTACATGGAATGGTCCTTACATATAGTATAGTGATTTAAGACAACAAAAATTAGAACAAATCCAAAAATCACTATGCATGATTTACTAAGGGGAAACCTTTTCTACTTAGTACATGTATCATGTTTGATGACAGATTTATCAAGGCACAAACAGGTGTGTCCAGCACGCAGAACTATCTAACATCTACATAGACAGAACAGTAAATGATAGAACGTAAACCGGTCCTTAGAATGGCCGGACTAATACATTAAAGACAGAGAATGCTCAAGGGATAGCCGAGGTCAAGGAAGCCAGAAATATTCAATACTGTTTAACAAGCCAAGTCAGGGAAACCAGAATAGTCAGGAATAGCCAAGGTCAAAGTACCGGGAATATAAAAAACAGGACAAGAAAAAGCACTCTCGGGAACCAGGAACAGAAACCACGACAGGGAACTTTATGGATTTAAATATCCCTCCTTTGGCTGTGACCCCAGAACGTGCGTGTGCGTCAACGTCGTGGCGTCAAACGTACGTTCGTGTGACCCTGGGGGCGGAGCTTTATTGGGCCTCGACTGCGTGGTCTGAGCCATCTTGAATCCGGGTAGGCCGCCAGGAGAACCCAGCAGAGCAGCTCCCGACTTACTTCTGAGCAGGCAAGCTCAGTTTGTCGGTGCGGTCGCACCGGTTGGGTGCGACAGCATCTCGTGGCGAGCCATGGGCCCTGACAAGGTGCTATTCTGGACAAAGAGTTAAACAATGTGCAATCACCATGGAATCTTGCTTGATAAATCTCCTATTTGGTTTTCAAAAATGTCAATGCCAACCTTACCACAAAATAATCTCTTAACTGCCATCAAACTAAATAGTGGAGTCTATCATTACATTTCATTATGTCAAATGAAAATGATAGTTAAGTAAACAATAGATTTGTTAAACGCTTGATATGTGGATAATACATTTGATTCAAACTAACTGTACAGTTTCAGTTTACTTGATGAAGATGTTCTATTGTATCTTTGCTCTATAAATAACTGTACCAGCAGCCTTGAATTGCTGATGAATTACTTGATTCATTGGAAACTGGCTATTTGAATATTTTGCTATTTTTTTTAAATTAAAGACAAAGATCCACTTGAGATTAACTTCTCTTCACTTTCACTAAAACAAACACTCTGACTCAATCTGTGATTAAACAGTCTATAAAATAATTACATTTCTTTTGCCTTGGATTGTAATATACCACATTACAATAGCTGTCCTTGTAAAGCTCGTGCCAAGTTGTATACACTCAGACAACAGAACATTGATCAGGAGAAATGCCTTGGTTATTGCCAAAGAGCTTTACTATTTTCTTTGTATATTTGTTGAGTACATAACAATACAAAATACATATTCAGTGTAGTTTTCCAACATATGCCTCTCCTCAATGATGTATTGATAGTTTCAAAAACAGTCTCCTTGGCAATTTTTGTCAAGTTACAAACATTGATATTGACTAATTTTGTTGTAGTAAAGATTTTTTTCTATTGGTAAAAAAAGTGGAGCTCACCATGCCAGGGAAATATTTAATAATCATTATGTGAGGAGTACCATGGTGCCAATCCTCGGTAATGGGGCAAACCAGTTTGAAGATTTTTACCTAAATCTCGACAGACACCAAGGGTCCTATAATGTTGGCTGATTGCTCTCTGCTAATGAATGACATGCTGTGCTTGGTCAAATGAACTTTACAGCTTCTAGATGCAATAAAAATATCCTGTATATTTTTATCTCTCTGCAATTCTATTTCACTAAAACGACCAATAAACAAACAGCAGCAGTCAAACGTCCACAGTTTTGTTGGATCAACCTTTCTAGTTATGTGGATATAGTATGTTTTAAATTGCTTACCCACCTCTGTGTAAGCCAAACATTTTTCCTGTGTAATTTCGTTTAATCATTTACTAAAATTGTTCTTCCTTCCTATGAATAGACAACGAAGAACATATCCACTACTTCAAACAGTCTAATAAAACTTTTTCTTTTTTAATATGAATAGTTATAATTGAGAAATCAACAAAATAATGATCAGTGATAACAAAAAAAGTTTAGTCATACAAATGTAGCAGAATTAGTAACAAGTACCAGAGTAAAGAAACGAAAAAGATCATGGGAAGAGCAGGGAGAAATGGAAAACAAAAAGGGGGAAGAGATAAAAAATAGAATGATATAAAAAAATGACATGAATTTACCTTGTTTTGCTGATGCCCAAGGAACAAAACTACTTATGGATGTCTTTAAAAAGGCTACTTAAAGTCAACACACCATAGTGTCCCTTTAAATATTTGAAACTGTGAAGCAAAAATTTAAAATATTGTGCAAATGTTTTATTCATTACAGATAACATCCACTGACTTCCATTGTATACACCGAGATAATGCTTCTTACAGTGACACACAAGGTATGTGCCTCTAGATTTCTTCTCTTTGATTAGATGAGCTTAATATACTAATCATATTGATAGCTCCTGTATGCATGTAATTCCACCCTCTACTTTGATTTCTAAGTTCTCTATCGCTGTTGACGGTGTCCTATCACGACAAGTCCCTTGCCTCGGACAGTGCCGGTGCAAGGATTTGCCGCCCCCATACGTTCTACCCACCATGTGACATCACAATGCGCCACCCATATGATCTGCCATATGGGCCAATGCCAGTTCTGCACACATTGTCTTTTATCTGAAAAGGCAGTGTGTTTACATTAAAAAGCCTGCAGGCTGGAGACACCAAAAACACCACATTAAGCTGTAGTGGTTCTGGTGACTATAGTGGCCCTTTAATGTGAGGTAAATTAGAGATTAGTGCCACTAATAATATACGGGATTGCCTACTTACCACAAGATCAGGATAAGATGATGATGGGCTCAGGCTGCAGTCTGGCTCCACTGATCTGGTTTAGAAGAGGCTCTCTGGAGACTGTTTGTAACAGTGCTCACAAAAATCAACAAACAGGAAGCAGCTCCATTTTTTGGGGCCACTTACAAAGCTCAAGGTCTGGGCCCCCATGGCCTGACCATGAGTATGCTTACAAGGTCCGCCCATAAGTCCATCTACATGGCCCACTCATGAGTTCACTCACAGGGAGTGAAGTGTATGTGTGTAGGGGATGTGTTATTGTAGAAGATGTAATGTGTGTGTGTTCTTATAGAATGTAGTCAGGGCCGCGCACTGTTATATACCTTTACAACGATGCTGACTTACTCTTTGCACTTACCAAGTGATGGACCTGTGAGTCCAAACGAAGTATAACTGACCTCCTTTTTCCTCGAAACGAAAATAAAAATTATATTTACAAAAAAAAAAAAAATGTAGTCAGGGCCGGACTGGCCCACCGGGATACCAGGAAATTTCCCGGTGGGCCGCGGCACCTGGGGGCTGCACAGCTCTAATTCTTCCCTCTTAAAGAGAAGGAGCCATGCGGCCAGCTTGAGCATCAAAGCGGCGGCGGCTGCCGGCCGCATGTAAGTGTTGCCAGTTGCCTGTCCGTTGGCACACTCTGAGGGGGCCGGCCGCTTCAATACTTACCTTGCGGCTGGCCCTGTAGTGTATGATGGTGCCGCCGGGCCAAGTAGTGAGTGTGCCGGTCTGGCGGCACACTCACAGATACTGACAGCCGTCAGTAAGCATTGGAGGAATGAGGATGGGGGCAGAGCTGACTATCATGCTTCCATGCGGTTCCCACAATTCCCAGCACAGCCACATCATAGAGTAGTGATTACTCTATGATGTGTCCATGCAGGGAATTGTGGGAACTGCATGGGAGCATGATGGAGAGAGAGAGACAACAGCACATTGCTGTCCCTGCCGTTCCAGATCCGATTTCAGACAAGGTCAGCCTCAGTGGGTGAAGGGGAGAAATAGTGGAAGGAGGAGAAAGGGACAGAGGGAGAAGAGAGACAGGGGGAGAGTGACACATAAGGGGGGTTGTAAGAGACACAAAGGAGAATAATTGGAGACAAGATACACTAAACGAGTTAAAAAAAATCAAAAGAGGGAATAAAAAACAAGAAAACAGCAAGAAATTCAAAAGGGGGTTAAGATAAACACAAGAGAAGATGCATTTTTTGTGTGTGTGTTTGGGGGTGATGCATTTTGGCTTGTGCTGGCGCGGCACATTGTTGGGCTGGTATAGAGTTTTTTCCAGGGCTGCTTTTAGTTCCCAGTCTGGCCCTGAATGTAGCGTATAGGGATACCAATTTGTGTAAGGGATGTAGCGTGTGTATAGGGGATGCAGTGTGTGTTTGTGTGTAAGGAATGCATTGTGTGTTTCTAAATGTGTAAGGGATGCATTGTGGGAATCTGTGTTTGTATGTGTAAGGAATGCAATGCGTGTTTCTGTGTATGTAATATAATGCAGTGTGTGTCTGTAAGGGGTGCATTGAGTGTGTGTAAGAGATGCATTTTGTTTCTCTGTGTGTGTGTGTGTGAAAGAGATAATTACCTGAGCACACAAACATATTATTACATTTTCACTCAGGTACAAAACATACAATATAACAAAACCCCAAAATACATGAAAACCCCACAAAAGTCACATCTCCTGATAGCCCCGATCTGGGTGACCAGCATATCCAAAAATCACCCAGATCGGTTCAGGGGTTAAGGATTTTCCTGGAAGTCACATTTTTGACCGACCGTGCACATGGTCCTATGCCCAAAACAGTTCCATGAATTCAGGGCTAACGGTCAATCTAGTTCGGTAGTTTTTAATACCGAATGGGAGGCAAGTAAAACACAAAGTTTATAAGAGGTTCCTGGACTGGGGATGAGCACAGCACAAGGTTGGAAAAATAGTGGTTTTGTCACACATGGTGGTCCAGTAGGCTGTCTCTCCAGTCTGCCCTGAGAGGCAGAGAGTCAGCACAGTCTGCAGCTCCACCGGGTGTGAGCTGGAGACTGTGCAGTGTCTCGCGATATCCAGAAGTCAGAGCGTTGCTGTGGTAACCCGCAGCAATGCTCTGATTGGCCAGAGATTGTGAGACACTGCACGGCGGAGCTGCAGACTGTGTTGACTCTCTGCCTCTTAGGGCAGACTGGAGGGGCCTCGCACCCGGCAGCATACCGTGCAAGCTGAGGGACCGAGGACCTGACACAGTCTGCTTACCCTATGGCGAGTTAGGCAGCCGCCTAACTTGCCTAATTAGAGAGCTGCCGGGCCGCCACTGTCAGAAAGCCGCCTGGAGCCATGGCTCCAACGTGGGCTATGGACGGGCCGGCCCTGCCCTTTTAACCCCCTAAGGACCAAACTTCTGGAATAAAAGGGAATCATGACATGTTAGACATGTCATGTGTCCTTAAGGGGTTAATGTAGACTCAGAAGTTACTTAAAATTTCTAAAATAATATTAATTTCAATTGCTCTTTCTTGGATCATTGTTTGGTACAGTGTTTATAAGTATATGCAGGAAAACAGTAAAGAGTTTTTTTGTTGTAACCTCTTTGTTCTTTCAGTGATATATTAAATGTAATTGCCAGGTTTATATGGGTCTGCGATCCCAATTCCTAAGGACCCCTCTGACATTAGCCGATACATGCTCATCCAACCAAGAACATCATGCTTGCTATCCTATACAAATTTTAAACACAACACCTTGTCTTGGCTCCTTGTTTTTCTGTCCTGACATTTACAGTAGTATTTGAACATGTGTCTCAACGGATTAAAAGGTTATTCTGTTTCAATACTAATATGTATTTACAGTGGTTTTAACGTGTTCCTGCAATCAGTCTTGCATAACACAATATCTTGATCTAACAGACTAGGTAAAGTATTTGTTTTAATAAACACTAAAAAAGCAACTATATAATCATTAATTGCACTACATATTTGAAACCGTAAAAAAAATTCAAGGAATTTGTAATGCGAATATTACAACAAACAAACAAAGAATAGTCCACAGAGACTGTCCCTTTAAACTAATGTAACTGTAATTTCAGGAGTAAAGTAGTGTCACTAACTCATGCTTTTTATACACTTATAAGAACATGAATTGAGTGTATGGTTGAAGAGTGGTTAGAAGTGCTTCAATTGACATTCACATTGACAGCTTTCAATGTGAGTCATCAGTAAACATAGGTAGAATTATTTAATTTCTCTCTAAATAGATGGCATAGATTGTTAGTTGAAATATAGTTAAGCAATTATTAATGGGACACTATAGTCACCAGAATAATTATAGCTTTTTTGAATTTGTACTGGTGAGTAGAATCATTACCTTCAGACTTTTTTGCTGTAAATACTGTCTTTTCAGAGCAAATGCAGTGTTTACATTACAGCCTAGTGATAACTTTCCTGGCCACTCCTCAGAAGGCTGTTTGAGATCCTTCCTGGGTCATGGCTGCCTAAAATGCATCCAAACATTCAGTATCTCCTCCCTCTGCATGCAGACACTGAACTTTCCTCATAGAGATTCATTGATTCAATTCATCTCTAGGAAGAGATGCGGATTGGCCAGGGCCTTTTTTTTAATTGTACTGGCTCTGCCCCTGATCTGCCTCTTTGTCAGTCTCAGCCAATCCTATGGGTATGTATTGTGATTGGATCAGGCTACCACTTCTGCTAATGTTAGGGTCAAAGCCAGCAGCTCCAGACTTGAATGCAAGTAAGATTTTGCTATATTTAGGGAGGCATGAGGGGACCAGGGTGGATAGGTGGTGGTTTTAACCCTATCGGGTCAGGAATACATGTTTGTGTTCCTGACACTATAGTGCTCCTTTAATAAAATAAAATGAGAAAAGCTCATAGTGAAAATATAGGAAGGCAGTGCTAAGTTTAGTTAAAATGAGGGTACTAAAGAATAGCTGTTCTAATGTTGGAAAATAAAAAAATATAGCAAAACAAACTATTAAAACTAATTAAACTAATAGTTAAACTATTCTAAAAACAAACAAACAAAATCAGCTTCTTATCCTTGAAAGAAAATCTCAAAGGAGAAGAAAAAACAAAACATAATTGTAGTTGTAATTGTGGAAACAATGGCTACTTAAAAAGGAAACTTCTCTTGGTAAGGGTAGTATCTTATGGATCTGTCCGCAACAGTTTGCCTTTTCAATGGACCTTTGTTAAATATTTATCTGGAAACGTTATTTAAGGTCAGTGTTAATTGGCTACCTCAAAATAGCCAATAATTATGATATTCTCTATTGTTCAGTGTGGGGGTATTTATGAATTTAAGTTAACATAAGAAAGAGCAAACATGTTTTGAAACATGAAGATTTAGAATTTTAATATATTAAAATGTTTTGGTTCATTTTATAATTTTTGTGTCCATTTTCTATTCTTAAAATATACATAGTTATTAACATTGTTATTAAAAGTTTTCTACAAACAGCATATTTTTTAAATGTCCCAAGTTTGGCAGGAACATCAAGTGGACAGAAAGCACTCCACAAGACAAAATGCTGACTTTCTGTGCTTTTCCTCCTTTTCTGGTCATATTATTTTACAGATGGCTTGGTTGAGCCCACACCACCCTATGCATCCTTTATTCGGTCACACAATGTTACATTGGGATGGAAAGCAGCCAATATCTCAGATGCAGTATATATCATTCAGTGGAAATACGTGCACATTGCAAGCGACTGGCAATATACCCAGGTAAGAGGTACTGAAACTCATAATGAGTTTGTTGACAAATTACAAATACATCATGAGTGGTCATTGACGTTTCTAGAATGGGTGGATTGTTCTCAGGGTCAGAGTGGTCTCTGTTGTGCTTAGGAAAGCAGGGCTGCTACGGTAAACAATGTATTGTAGGAAGTTGCCTTGGGCTTGATGAATTTAAAATGTCTGTACTAGCCATTGAAGACCCACTGAATAGCACAGGGACCAATATATAGGTCATGACACAGAGGATAAAAAACATTGCTCTAAAAGTAGTAGTACTCTAATAGATGTTGATGATGATATTAAAATCAGTTGTCTTTTTTTTTAACAATTGGAATGTTAACTTAAACAAATCAGGAAAAATGAAAGTAATTAAAGGAACACAAATATGTATTCCTATGGCCATAGTGCCCTAGACACCATTTAGGTAACCCACCTCCGAAGGTTAAAATGGTTTTACTGATCTCTTATCCCATGCCACACTGCTCTCTCCATGGCTGGAACCACCTCCTTGACTGAGATAATTAATCTTGATGATCTCAGCCAATCCAATGCTTTCCTAAGGGAAAGCCCTTGCGAATGTGCGGCAAACCACAACATTGCGCCAATCAGATGATTTCTGTGGGACCATCTGATTAAAATAGTAGAGTGATAGCCACGTAGGCATTTAAGCTCTGCAATGAAAACATTGCCATTCCTGTTTAACATTTCAGGATTAAAACAAGAGGGGCATGGCACTCAGACCACTTCGTTGAGATAAAGTAGATTGGGTGCCAATACTGTTTCTTTAAAATATTTTATTTAATGTAATTCATCAGATGCAGTTTTCAGGGCAGTATCCAGAACGCAGATCAGGAATCCGTAAGCTAGCGGTCACTTGTCCAAAACTATGAGAACAGTATACAGAAAGTCAATCAAATAAAATATCAAGTAAAATACTCAGTGCACTTGAGTGAAACAGCAGACCGTATTTATAGAACATTGCAACGGTAATATCTAGCATAGATCTTGTGAGTGCAAGAGCACTGTAATTCAAGCATGAGCAAAGTCAGTATTACAAGGTGGCCATACACATTGCATAGCAGGCCTCACTCCATTATCTCTTAAAAACAGTATAGATTACTTTATATTCTATTTTTAAAGCATCTGTGGGACATCATTATGTCATTATTAACTATTTTGCAAAAGTAGGATCTTAAAGGGGCACTACAGGCACCAAAACAACTTTATCTTAATGAAGCAGTGTCACGAGCGTGGGCTATAGGCCCAGCCGAGACAGTGGGGAGAGTGTGGAAGTGACAGGGTTAATGACACCAGACCCCTGGTTACCTGTTGCTAGTCCCAGCAACCACTCAATTAACCCCTGCAATCCCTTCTACACTAACCCCCTAGTACACACTTTACTGCCACAACCAAGACTTTAAACCCGGGCGTCTTAGGTTACCCCACACACAGGAGAATTATAGGATCACAGTTCTGCTTTTACTGATCAAACACATATCATTAACCCTTTTTGGTAAGATGTTTACCTGAGCTTTCCTCTGGAGAGTGAAGCTCATAGAGAACAGAGACACAAGCTGATTAAGTAAACATTTAATCTGACAAAAAAGATTCACAGTGCTGAGTACAAAATACAGAAATAAATGACATACAGATAACAGATTGCAAAAAAGTACATAAAATAAAATAGGAGAAAAAATAAAAGAAATTCCCTACATATACTTACCCCATATAGAATTCTTGTGGGAGTCTTAGATCGTATAGGTATCCTAGAAGTTGCTGATGAAAGAAAAAATGAAGAACTCCCTGGACAGTCCAGCACCCTCATTATATACCTAAACTAGTTGTTTCTCAGTGGGCAGACCCATGGGGTGACATGGGGGGGAGAGGGATCAGAGGGGGTTGGTCTGGCAGTTTGGGCTTGCACCTCGTGTCTGGCCGGTCAAAACTTTACCTCGATGGCATTCCCGTTCCACCAAACCGATCTGAGTAATCCTTGGATATGTTATACCCTCAGATCGGGGCTATCGGAGGATGCATGTTTTGTGGGGTTCCTCAGTATAGTGGGTACACTTTTGGGGTTATAGGTTTTTTCTTTTTTTCTCATGCAATTATCTCTCAGACACAGAGGATCTTGGGATTGAATAAAATCAGTAGTCTCCCAGAACTGTGTGTCATCCAGTTACTGGGGGAATGGGCTATATCTACTAAACAGCGCTCCCCTTCCAGCTCCAGAGGATTACAGCGGAGATATTCAGTTTCAGAATTACAGCTTTGCTACACTATGCTTTTTGAATTGACCTTGATCTAATAACAGGAATTAGAATTTCAGATACTCAACACAAAAATGGAGCCATCTTCACACACTTTACTGTTACTCTTGATATTAGACATATTTCACCATTATTTTGTTTGAAAATATTGGAAGAATAATCAACAAATGGTTTGGAATGTGACAGATTATTTACTTATATTAACTCATTATACTGTTAATACAGATAGTTACAGAAACGTCTTACACAGTGAGTAATCTGCGACCCTACACGGAGTATTTGTTCAGAGTTATCTGGATTATTTGCCAGCTCCATTTCCCTTCTTCATCCAGTCTTGCCTACAGGACGCTTGCTTTTGGAGGTAGGAATACATTTTCAACTTGCATTTAACATGTAGAGTGTGAGTAACATAGAAAAATGTATGAATAAATTAAAGCACATCTGCAACCGTACACGGTAATTGTATACAAGGAACATCTATTTTCATTTTGATAAATCTTACATATGCAAAATGTCAATAGATCTATCTATCTATCTATCTCAATCTCTATCTATCTATCTAGCCATCTATCTAGCTATCTATCTAGCCATCTATCTAGCCATCTATCTAGCTATCTATCTAGCCATCTATCTAGCGATCTATCTAGCCATCTATCTAGCTATCTATCTAGCCATCTATCTAGCGATCTATGTAGCCATCTAACAAGCCATCTATCAAGCCATCTATCCAGCCATCTATCTAGCCATCTATATAGCCATCTATCTAGCGATCTATGTAGCCATCTATGTAGCCATCTATGTAGCCATCTAGCTAGCCATCTAGCTAGCCATCTATCTATCATGGTGTGATATCTCTCATTTTGCTATACAGAAACAGAAGCAAAGATACATTTTTTTTACTCTTACCAGATTCTATATGTGAACAGACAACAATAAGGGACTTGAGAAGCAGGATACAGCTAAAAAAAATATCTATCTAAATGAGAAACAAAGAACAAATTGGCTGTTTCACTTTAAATTCTAATATTTCCTTACACAGTGACTATTCAATTTTTTGGGAGACATGGTCTGCGCATGTTAAACTAAAACAAAACATCCTCCTGCTGTTGCTATGCTCCATTAACATCAGAACAGAGTGACTTCATAGCGTTATATCACATTAACAATATAGAGCATATTCTGTAGTTGCTGTTATGTAAAACAAAAGGTTGTTCTGGAGGAAGATTATCCTGCTCTTCCCTGGCTAAGAATTGGTTGAAAGGCGAAGGAAGGAAATATATCTTTTTATAGTTAATGTGAAACCAATACATTTGCTAGCAATTCTGCAAGCAAAATAGGTAGATGAAATTGAATGTACTTTCATCCTATACAAATGTATTACAACTTTATTTTTTTATTTCTCTATTTCCATTTTGAATTATTTGTTTGTATCATGATAAGTATACATTATTTCCAAGTTGTACTACAGTACACAGCTTGGAAATAATATTCTATAACCCAGTGAGTCTTTATTTAATATTATAAAAATTCTACATTATTGTTTACAAAGTCATTATATACCATTTTGCCACAAAATAATTACAAGCCAATTCTGGGAATTAATTACATCACTGGGAGGGTAAATTTTCGATGCTTTATTTTAACGCTTTAGTTTAATCCGCAGCAGGTCACAGCAACACAGAAGGCAGTATTTCCTTGGAAAGACAGTTCCGTTATTATTCTATAAAAATAATAATCCGCATTAGATATTCATACTGAAGTAGAGTCAGTTATATAAAAGGCTTTGTTAGCTTGGATAGAAATATTAAAGTATCACTTAAATCAAGGTACTAAACAATATTATACAGATTTAGTTTCCAGATATGAGGGTAAACAAATATGCAATGACCTGTTAACAATATATGTCATAGTTCCATCTGTCCTACTATAGTGAATAAAATAGGTTAAAACCTCTTATCGCATCATATGTCACATAAGAGATTATCTTGAAACCACTCACACTTAAAGGAGCTGCAATTAGGCTCAATGCTATGCACATGTGGATGGCTCATCAGGCTCAGGCAACCAACTTGATTTCCAAATAAAGGTAGCACCAAGTTCTTCACTATAAAAATAACATTTATTAAAAAAAGCAACAACATATATAAAAACATAGATGGTAAGCCCCATAATTCCACATATAATGGAGAATTCACAAAGACCCCCTACGGTGAAATCAGCCATTAACGATGATGACTGTGGAGATTGATACCTCTACACAGTGGTAGCTCCCGCCAGTGTCTAGAAGTGTCAGGCAGAGGAAATATACACTAGCATGTAAGCTCATTGAGAAGGGCCCTTAATCCCTCTGTTTCTGTGTGTCAAATTTATCGGATTACAATTACATGTTTGTTAGTCCACCCATTGTAAGGCGCTATGGAATTTGTTGGCATTATATAAATATTATAATAATAATTATATCTCTTGACTGAATTGGAATGTCAGTGAAATTCTAACACAGTCGAAAATCTCATTTTTCAGGGAGAGCGTGTGTGTGTGTGTGGAGGGCAATGGGGGGCAGAGGGGGGGACAGTGTCGCTTTAATTTAATCTCGCCACTAACAGGTCATCTCAAAGTTCATGCTTTGTTAGCATTTATCACGAATAGTGGCTTAAAATGCACATTTCTTATTAAAGGACCACTATAGTACCCTGAGGGTGCCCCCACCCTCAGGGTCCCCCTCCTGCCCGGCTCTGGAAGGGGGAAAGGGGTAAAAACTTACCTTTTTCCAGCGCTGGGTGGGGATCTCTCCTTCTCCGATCCTCCTCCTCTCCTCCCCGTCGGCTCAATGCGCACGCGCGGCAAGAGCTGCTCGCGCATTCAGCTGGTCACATAGAAAAGCATTTACAATGCTTTCCTATGGACGCTTGCGTGCTCTCACTGTGATTTTTACAGTGAGAATCACGCAAGCGCCTCTAGCGGCTGCCAATGAGACAGCCACTAGAGACTTTGGGGGAAGGCTTAACCCATTCATAAACATAGCAGTTTCTCTGAAACTGCTATGTTTATAAAAGAATGGGTTAATCCTAGCTGGACCTGGCACCCAGACCACTTCATTAAGCTGAAGTGGTCTGGGTGCCTAGAGTGGTCCTTTAAAAGCCTTATCTCAAGTCATATTTTCAGTAAATATGTATTAAGGTCAGAATAGGCAAAATACAAAAACTCTCAGCTATGCTTCCAGTTCTTACTTTAAATATAAAGTTCACATTCACTCTCTCTGCTTATGTTCCCAGCATCAAAGCTCTATCTTTACTAATAGTTTAAATGCATGCCAAACAATGCTAAACAACACTTTTCTATCTCTAAAGGTTACAGGCTACTTTTAGAAAGTTTCAGCCAAATATGTAATGATTTTCAAGATATATTTCGAACTCCTAGGTCTTTTATCACCGTAGCAGTAATTGTAAAATAACAAAAATGATGAAAAATGTACTTAAGAAATCTGAAGAAATTGTAAAAACAAAACAACAAAAAAATAAACTATGCTAAACAGTGTTCTATCGCTAAAATTTACAGGCTACAGGCTAAGACAGTTATGGTATTCCTTTATATATGTGTTTGGCACTGCACCCAAATGAACACTGTACATCTTATTTGGGAACCATGTGTCTATTTAAAGTGATTAAAAGAGTGAATTAATCACATTTTTATGTACCTTCTCAGGGGGCCAGCTAGTCTCTCTGGAAATAGTTTGAAAATGTAACTATTAATTTTGTATTTTGTATTTTTTTCCCTTTAAAGGATAAATATAATTCTGCCCCGATATAGAATACTTGTATGTATGCAGTACATTTATGTAATGTTTGCCATTATATGTCTTGTTTTTTATGATTGTTATAGTACGATGAATTGTTATAGTACGATGAATTGTTATAGTACGATGAATTTCGTATGTAAAATTGTATTTGTTAAAATCAAATAAAGAAATATAAGAAAAAAAAGAAAATTTAACTATTATAGAAGTAATACATCACCCAAAAATTTCATATATTATAATTATATTATTATTATTATCATTATTACAATTATAGAGCCTTCAGGACCTCCAATCATTGAAAATCCTATTAATACTAATCCAGACTCAATTGAAGTGAGCTGGTTTCCTCCAATGTTTCCAAGTGGACCTATTATAGGTTACAATCTGAAGCTTTCTGCTGACATGGAAAATCCAAGATACTATTCAGTCACTGGAAAACAGAATTTTCAATTTTATGCCACCAAACCAGGGACCACGTACAGGTAAGATATAGGTAGGCCACATTACTTTGTGACATCATTATGTATCTTACGCAAACATTCATGCACATAAAATGAAAGATAAATATCACCAGGGTATTATCAAGAATTTTATTTAACAATGTTGAGAATCTAGTTAATATTTACATTTGCTTGTAATTTTGGCTCTCATACAAGGCGTCGGACATTGCCAGCTATTCAGTGTGCTCTGATTTGATCACATTTGTGTAATCACAGTGCTATTTTGATGATTGTAATGAGATTATAACATTGTGGGAATTATCTTATCGCTGCTTGTTTGTTCCACCTCATTCTATGTTCTTAGTGGCCTCAATGTTTAACTGTGATATATTTCAAAGCATATCAATACTGATGACAAACTCTTGGGGACCCCTTAAAGGACCACTCTAGACACCTAGACCACTTCAGCTTAATGAAGTGGTCTGGGTGCCAGGTCTAGGTAGGATTAACCCATTTTTTTTTATAAACATAGCAGTTTCAGAGAAACTGCTATGTTTACAATGGGTTAATCCTTCCTCCAATTCCTCTAGTGGCTGTCTCATTTCCTGGCACTATAGTGGTCCTTTAAAGGACCACTCTAGGCACCCAGACCACTTCAGCTTAATGAAGTGGTCTAGGTGCCAGGTCCAGCTAGGGTTAACCCATTTTTTTTATAAACATAGCAGTTTCAGAGAAACTGCTATGTTTATAAATGGGTTAATCCTTCCCCCAAAGCCTCTAGTGGCTGTCTCATTGATAGCCGCTAGAGCCGCTTGCGTGATTCTCACTGTGAAAATCACAGTGAGAGCACGCAAGCGTCCATAGGAAAGCATTGTAAATGCTTTTCTATGTGACCAGCTGAATGCGCGAGCAGCTCTTGCCGCGCGTGCGCATTGAGCCGACGGGGAGGAGAGGAGGAGGATCGGAGGAGGAGAGCTCCCCGCCCAGCGCTGGAAAAAGGTAAATTTTACCCCTTTTCCCCTTTCCAGAGCCGGGCGGGAGGGGGACCCTGAGGGTGGGGGCACCCTCAGGGCACTATAGTGCCAGGAAAATGTTTTCTTGGCACTATAGTGGTCCTTTAACTACACAAATGAACTTGTGTATGGAGTGCCAATCAGTGATCTGTTTTCTTTGTAAATACAGTATATATATATTTATTGCATTTTTATCGTTATTACATTAAGAAAATATAAAAATCAGCCAATGTAAAAAATTAATATAGTTTATAAATATTGTTACACTACACTTTATTAAAGGAGTACTCTGAAGACCATAATCTCTACAGTGCAACTAAACTTCACTTGACCTTTATATTTACATATTATTCAGACAATGGGGGATATTTATCAATTTGCTCTATTCTAAAAATGTATGCAAAAATGTAAAGATGGGAGGAATCACAGTCTGTTTGCTCATTTCATGAGTTTCCATAGCATTTGCCCCACTTTTAATAGTTTATACCAGGGTTTCCAATTGGTGTTCCACTGAACAGAATAAAATTGGGGTACCACAGCGAGGGAAAGGGAATGCAGCGGGGAGTGAGCAGCTGCAGGCTGCTGGCTGAGAAGTGGCACACCATCCTCGGCCAGCAGCCTGCAGCACTGAAGGAAGAACAAAAGTAAGTGAATATCAAATATAAACATATGTGTATGTGTCTGTGTGTGTACCTGTGTCAGTGTATGTGCCAGTGTGTGTGAATCTGTGTGTGTATGTGCCAGTTTCTGTATCTGTGTGTCAATGTGTGTGTATGTGTCACTGTGTGTGTATATCTGTGTGTATATATATATATATATATATGTGTCAGTGTGTGTATCTGTGTGTCAGTTTATCTGTTAGTGTGTGTATGTGAGTATATGCAGTGCGTGTGTATATGTGCCAGTGTGTGTGTATCTGTGTGCCAACATGTGCCTGTGTGTGTGTGTATTTGTGTGTCAGTTACATACACACACACACACACATACAGATGCACACTGACACACAGATACACACACTGGCACATACAAACACAGATACACACATCTTGACACACAGACACTCACCGGCACATACAAATACAGATACACACCGGCACATACACACAGATATATACAACTTGACACACACACTGACACACAGATACACACACCTTGACACACAGATTCATGCCAGCACATAAACACAGATATAAGCAACTTGTGTGTTTCTGTGAGTCAAGGTGTGTATCTGTGTGTCAGTGTGTGTATCTGCTTACCAGTGTGTGTATCTGTGTGTGTGTGTGTCAGTGTGTGTATCTGTGTGTGTGTGCTAGTGTGTATCTGTGTGTCAAGTTTTGTATGTCTGTGTGTATGTGCTGGTGTTTATCTGTGTTTGTATGTGCTGGTTTGTGTCTATGTGTCAAGGTGTGTGTATCTGTGTTTGTATGTATGTATGTGTATGTGATTGTGTGTACATGACTATGTACGTGTCGGTGTGTTTCTGTTTGTTAATGTGTAAGCATGTATGTGGCAGTACATGTAAAGACATCCCAGCGATCAAACACCAACACAATACACACTCCTGCAAACACAAACATGACATAAAAAGACATCCCTGAACTCTAACTCCCAAATGATATACAAACACTCAAACGCCAATACCACATACAAATGTACATCTGCATTTAAAATCCCACACTACATCCAAATACAAACACTAATGCTACACACAGAAGCACACCAGCTCCTAAGTACTACAATCTGTTTACTATGTGCAGAAATGGGTTTGTACATATAGTAAAAAAAACAATTTGCCAAAAACAAAAATAAGACATTATGCTCTGCTAGTTTAAAGTTTTATAAGTTTTATGCAACGACACAAGTTTTTTTTTGGAGTTCGGTGGAGGGGTTTCCACGATGTTGATACCCTTTGTCGAAGGATTCCACGGGAAAAAAAGTATTGGGACCCCTGGTTTACACCATTTAAAAAAAAAAATATAACACATTGAAAAATCACCCCCAGTGTTTTTACTAGTCTTTATTTAGAAGATTTCTGATGAACTTCAAGCAAACAGGTCACATATGGGGCCTCTGCATTTTTTGTGCAGAGATTCCTCAAGGTGACATGTCTGCCTAATTGGGGCATCTAGGAAAGCAAGGACGAGATATCTTTACCTGAACGTCTCTATCCCTATTGGTGCTACCTTCTTGGGCGCAGTCTTCAGCTCCGGCCAGCTTCTTCTGTTAGGAGTCATGTCTCTGCTGTCTACCTGAAAGGAAGATTCCAAAAGGTCATGTAGTGTTGCAAAGATGATCTTTGCAAGGTTTTTATTTAGTATCATCTGAAAAGGTACCTCTTCCCATTAACTCTGATAGGATCATCTATAAAAAATAAGGGACAACAGAAACTGCCTCTGCCTTTGCCATATTTTGCTCAACATTTTGCATCTTCACATAATGGTGTGATTCCAATTTGTCTTGCTCATATCTTCTGCTTACTTTTGGATTTCAATGGAATTTACATATTTTCCTAGTTTTCATGAAGATGTTATGATTATGAAAAAAAAAGAAAAGTATCAGTACTACTTTATTGGAAAGGATTTCTAAACGCGTATAATTTATTTGTAATTAGTTAACGGCATTACGCAAAGGTGTATTTTATGACACTGTAAAGTGCTCTCTTCTGTTTTCTAAAAAGATTTTCCATCAGCGCAGTAAATGAAAGAGGTGAAGGACCTGCTGCAGAAGCCAATATTACCACACTGAATTCAACAGGTAGAGTATACTGCACACATCTTTAAAGGGGACATCCATCTTTGCTGGGTCAAAATTTTTATGTATTACCGCATTTTGAGGCATTAACAACACTTACATATATTTGTTGTTTTTCCAGTCCCTTTAGTAAGCTGCTGTCGTTTTTGTCCTTGAGGAACTAAACTGTTTGGAACATTTCTAAACAACACAATAATACAATAAATGTATTGTATTAACCCCTTAAGACACAGCTTCCGTTGATATGTTTCTATTTTTTTCTCATTCCAATGTTGCCCTGCCATTGCCTGCACTGAGCTGGATTGTGATGCCATTTGCTCAATCTTTAACCCTCTTAGTGACACAGCATCAGTTTGCTTGTTTTGCACTGAAGGACACATAACCAATGTTGGCATTTTTGATTTGTATGTATTCAACTGCAATTTGAACCTTTCTCAATTATTGCATGATACCATTTTAATTTATTAGATTATACATATATAAAATCTCATTTATAATAAAAGAAATTAAAGATAAAAATAAAAACAAAAAGATACAAAAATCTTTTTCCCCACAGTTTTGGTAATTATAATATGCGCATAATTAGTGCATCATAAAAAAAGTAAGTAAAAATAAAACAATATATTTGTTCTGATTTGCGGAGTACATCATTGGTAGTTATAGGTCACAAAATAAAAAGGAGTAAAATACATTGTTGTTTTAAATTGGTATGGCTAGAACAAAGGGTATAATCTGTGCCTTAGTCATACCTCCAATAAAGCCAGGTTGTGGGTAGCCAGGAATCCTAATTTAGTGTTAAAATGCTCAAAATGGTTTAACACTGAATGGAGGGACAGTGTCAGGGGATCCAGGCACTATAATCAAGTCAGTGAGATAAATTGTGTTATTGCATGCTGTATTCCTTTAAAGAGTGTCATGCAACAACGTCATCCCAGACTGATAAGTCATTAAGGACTACTAGGTATTTAATGTTAAAGAGTAGTCTCAAAGATTTAGTCTGATTGTAGATATATCCATCTTTAACATGTCACAACTGTACTTGGGCCAGTTTGACAGCATATGTGTAACTTTGAATATGAGAGGAAAATCTTTTAAAATGTGAGGTAGACCCAGCCCCTCCAAACTTATAGTAGAACATTTAGAAATCATTGCCTTTCCCACCTATATGAAATTGTATCTAACCTTTTGCATTCCTTTTGATGCTAACATGCAAATTGCATTTGGTAAAGTCTATGAATGGTATAACAACTAAGTGTCCTTTTGACACAATGGATTGTTCCTGTTAAGACACCTCCAGTGCCTTTAAGTCAAACCGCCGTTTAGTAGACCTTCCCCGGCTGCAGTACAGTCTCCGTTCGCTTAATCTGTAACACACGAACCAAATGCAGGGGAAGCGGCAATCTCCCGATCGAAATCCGTGAACGGCTCCAAACTCCCGAACGGCAATACACGAACTGCTGGTAACCGTCGAACAGCAATATTCCCCAAGCGGCTTTCGTTCCATCCAGCAGTCTCTAAACGTGAAGAAGAAATCCCCCCCCAATAACGAGACAGAAGCTCCGCATTGAGGGTCAAACAGAATCTGGCTTTACTGTGGGCTACCTGCCCATATTTATGCAGGTCTCCCACTTGGTGGACACTCCCCTAGGGGACCAAATGGGAGACCTAAACTACAGACAGATAGAGGGACATTTCAGACACACAGTCACAGATTTTACTCACAGTGCATTATGATTCCCTCCCCTCTGCCCTGGAGTTAATTACCAAGTAACTCAATTAACTCCAGGACAAAGCCAGTCGCCATCTTAGACATAAAATAATAAAAGACACAAAAATATATAACTACATCAAAACTGAACATTTCCCATTCGTATTACATGTCCCCAGATAGCCTGGATCTGAGTGCATATTATTAGCGAATAGCGCTCGGATCCCACACACATAGTTCAATCGCCATGGAGTCAAAGTTCTTACAGTCTTTCGGTATACGAATGACTCCATGGGAAGGCTATCTGGGTTAAGTCTTTTCGTATGCTCTCAATCTCCCGAACGGCCGGTGTTTGCATGCTTTCGTGGAGGCAACCAGGCGTTCCGTTGTTTCAGCGGTGTTCGGCAGAAAAAGTGTCCGTTTTCAGTTCCATAGAAATAGAGCCAAACACCGCTGAGCGTTCGCATGATTTAAAATGGCCGCTGCCTCATGGTCGACATACGAACGACGACCACCCTGAATTCGGTTTAATTGAGAAGTGTCTGCAGTTAACCACAACGTTCTAATTGGGATCACTTCGTTAACCTGCAGCACACTCCTCACTTGGTTGGCCGTTCGTTCGGCAGTTTTGTTCGGGAAAAAGAGTCATTCGAATGGCTGGGCTATAGCAACCAGCCATTCATACGAACGGGGGACAAACAGACGAACGTAGTAAAAATCCAAGCAGACAGATGGTTCTGTCACAGTTCCAATCTACAAAATTGGTTACCATATTTCAAGATGAATTGGCAGAGTAAAGTGCGGAGTATAGTTAATTTCATACAGCAGGGGTTCAGTTGAAACTTTGATTCCTATGTATTTCTAGGTAGTCTTTTCTTATCTGATTTGCTTTTGAAACTTGAACTTTCAAAAGTTCAAACAAATGAGGGAGTGAATGAAGAGGGGAACTCAAACAGACCAGAACACTGTCTGCATTTGCCACCACCAATGTAAATTGACATATACACCTCAATCTTCTATATCCCACTATGTGTTAAAACTAAATGATACAGTAGAATAATGTGGCGGACCGCCTGGTACCCTGACTGGGTACCTCCGCCAATTCACGCTTCATGGTAATAACCAAGTACCATAAACACACTGCACTGGGACACCATAAGCACTTGCAGCCCCTAGCTGCCAAAGCTTGGCTGGGGTCTCGCCGTCTCCGCCCACCCTGGTCCCAAGTCCTGGATCCAGCTCCCAGTGGGTAGACCTCTTCTCCAGAGAGTAAAGTAGGCATAGCAAGTATATCTGTTCCCCCCACACATGAGCCAAGAATTAATGCTGGGAGTAGATTGTTTAATGCAGGCAAAAACTTTTACACACATTTTAACCCCTAACAGCCTCATTTACATGCAATAGGGTACATAGAGCACTATAGTACAAGGAAGGGTGGGGTCAGACAATAGCAAGGGCTGATGGGAGATTGAAGGACTGAAGGATTTAAGGAAACCACAACAAAAGCAATTCGGGAATAGCTGTGTAAATCTACAGAGAGAACATAAGACAAAACATAGTGTAATATTGTTGCAAAATACAATATTCTGTGCGCAGTTATCGGTTGCACTCACTAGATAGAAGTAGGTATAAAAGTTCTCAGGGTGCCTCCCCCGGTGTAATGGGGGGCCAAACAATCCTTCTGTTCACCTCCAATTTCGTGTCCCACCAAAAGACATCCACAGGTCAGGGTTTAGAAAATTGGAAAAAATGTATTCAATAAAAGTATAAATATAAGCAGTAGTGATGTCGCGAACCGTTCGCGAACTTGCCGCGAACGGTTCGCCACGGTTCGCCATGAACCGTTCGTGGCGAACTCCGGTCGGCTGACACATCCCTGCCAATATCCGGCAGACCCTCCCTCCCAGACCATCCTACTTCCTGGACAGCATCCATGTTGAAGGGTCTGGGAGGGAGGGTCTGCCGATTATGTTCAATGTGTTCCAGCGACGAAGTTCGCTTGACGGTTCCAGCATTCCCTTATATTTACTTCTTTATTAGTCATTTTCCAGGCCTAAACCCCTGACAATGAATGCTGGTGAGAACCGCAGCCAGAGGTAGCTGAAAGATGACTGGCCCCATTACGAAGAACGAGCTTTTATACCTACTTCTATCTAGTGAGTGCCACCAATAACTGCGCACATAATATTATATTTTGTAACAATATTACACTATGTTTTGTCTTATGTTCTCTCTGTAGATTTACACAGCTATTCCCGAATTGCTTTTGTTGTGGTTTCCTTAAAAACTGAGGGACCTGGAACCCAGACCACTTCATTGAGCTGAAGTGGTCTGGGTGACTATAGTGTCCCTTTAAACTGGTCTGGCAGTGTCTCTGGGACAAAGCCCTGCTGGGGAAACAATAGGACAGGGAAAAGGGGGAGGGGGAGAGGCACATACAAGCAATACATTCAACATACTCCTCCTCTGTGCCTGAGAGATAATGGAGTCAGGAACTGTAGAAACTCAATTATCTCCAGGTACAGAAAAACACATCCCAGATGTACCCCGAAAATCCATTGAAATCCCTCACAACCCTGGATAGCCCTGATCTGAGTGACCATCATATCCAAAAATTACTCAGATCAGTTCAGTGGTTCGGATTTTCCACGGAAGTCAAATTTAACATGTCTTTTTCATGGCCCATAATCTTTGGGCAGGAGGCTAGCCAGCAGGTCCCTCCAGGAACACGTGGCAGAGGCATCTTAGCCAAAGATAATATAGCGCTATTACCTAATCAATGATACAACTACTAAACTCAGAAATGGAAATTTGCGGCCTTTGTAAGGCATATAGGGCCAATGCAAACTTAAATATTGGTAGGGGAATTCTAAGTCTTACAAAATATGGAAAAAATTAGGCCATTCTACTCACCACACTATCTCATCATGTATAAAAACAATGTACACCAGAACTACTACATTACTAAATGCTAGCAATCAATGTTCTTTGGGGTGCAGATGGGAGGGATTAATGTCTCAGGTATCATCATAGGATGTTATATTGCAATATACAAGTATTGTGATTGACCGGCAGATATAAGTAAGTGGAACTTTATGACACTTTTTTTTCTCATGTCTTTTTGAAACTTCTGCACCGCCAGCCCCTGTCTCTGGCTTTGTAAATGTTACCAACATGCTTCCTCTTGAGTGCTTAATCAAAATTATTTTATTGTAACCTGTTTTTCTAATCATTCTTTCAATAGTTCAGCATAAACATCAGTGGCTGTTTCTATCAAGAAATAATACTTTGAAAAAGAGAGAGAACTTGAAAGATACTTTCTATGAATCTAAATGTCTAACTGTGCAAAGCAGAATTAGTGGTGAGTATAAGTAATGGTGGCGTTATTGATTAATTTTTAACTTTTATATATGTTTTTGCATCATATTTTTTTAAATAGATCACTTATATTAACTTATTTTTTCATATGAGTAGCAAAAGCACACGTGGTATAATTAATGTGACTCAAAAATTTGGAGAATTTGGGAGAAATTGTGGCAGATGAGGAGGGAAAATGGAGAAATGAATAGCAAAACATGATTGTGATGCCTATGGTTTTTTCAGTGTCTCTTCAGGGGGTTAACATTATAGCTTACAGAGATAGTTCACCATTTTTACTAGTCTTTTTTTTATTTACCAAAAAAACCTCTGCATTGAGCATGACAAATTTATTTGGTAAACTTTTTTTATTGTGATTTTCACAGGAAATTACAAATGTAGGCTAAACTGCTTAAACAAACACTATATCATTAGGAATACAAACCTGTTTTACTTACCTCTTACCCATGCTAAGGCTCTCTGAGTGCTGGCAAGGGTCTCCTCCTCCTCAACGTCACAGCGATGTGCAAAGCTCACCACACACGCATTAAAGATTTCCCATTGAAAAAGCTTTGAATCAATGCTTTCCTATTGGGAATCTGAAGATGCAAAGCGTGAGGACATCCAATATGTGTAATGGAACAAAACTCCATCAGGGACCAAGAAGCGCCTCTAGTGGATGTCTGGAAAGCAGTTTAAATTTTTTTTTCCTGTTAGTCTAATTTGACATTGTGGCAGCCACCAAGGATTCCTTTTCCCTCAGTAATTATAGCCTAGAGAGCATAGTAGGGTATTATAGTTGTGAAGAAGATTCACCCCAAGCACTGGCAGAGACTTAGTGTAGGGCGAAGTAGACCCAGGGGCGTACCTAGAGCATTTGGCACCCGGGGCGGATCCTGTGCTTGGCACCTCCCCCACCCCCACCCAAAAAAAAATAAAAAGGTTTTCTTTCTTTCTTTTTTTTTTTACAATTTGTAAACTTTGCAAAACCGCTGTCAGCCCCTCCTACAAAACCCTTGTCCTGCCCCGCCCCTCCTACAAAACCTCTGTCCTGCGCCTTCTACAAATCCTGTACTGCCCCGTCTACAAAAGCCCCGCAACCCCCTTCCACAAATCCCCTGCTTATCCCCCCTTATAAAGACTCCTGTCCCAATACAAAACCCCCGCCCCCTTCTACAAAATCCCTGCAGCCCCACACACATTTACAGGCAGACAGTCACACACTCAGTTACAGACAGACAGTCACACACTCAGTTACAGGCAGACAGTCACACACAGTCACAGGCAGACAGTCACACATACACATTTCCTCCCGTGTGGCAGTTTATCAGCTGTTTGCTTGTGTGCTGTACTGGCACATACGGCACCTAACTACCATGGGACACTTTCAATGCGTACAGCTCACCTACAGCCCCTCAGCCAGGGCGGTGCAAGGATTTTTTGCCACCCTAGGCAAGTAAAGTTTACGCTCCCCCATGTGACATCACAATTACCCCACCCATATGATTTGCCATGTTAATACGCCAGTGCTGCACACAGTGTGTGTTTACATTAAAAAGCCTGCAGGGACCAGCTATAGACACCAGAACCACTTCATTAAGCTATAGTGTCCCTTTAATGTGAGGTCAATTATAGATTAGTGTCACTAATAATATACTAGATTGCCTACTTACAAGCAGATGAGGATGATGATGGGCTGCAGTTTGGCTCCACTGGTCTGGTGTAGAACAGGATCTCTGGAGGCTGTTTGCAACTGTGGTCACAAAATCCAATGTTCTGGGAGAATTGGAAGCAGCTCCATTTTTTTGGGGCCCCTTACACAGCTCAAGGTCTGGG
>OW240913.1:259997391-260531577 GCA_933207985.1 Pelobates cultripes
CTCTCCTTTCTCTTTCTCACCCCCCCCACCTTTGCTGTAGCGTGGCCGAGCCCTGTATAGTCCGTGGGTACAGGGAGCATCTGTTTCCTGTACCCGTCGGACCTCCCTCCTGTCAGCCCCTCTCCCCATGCTGCGCCCGGGCGGTGCGGTCCGTCCTCAAACCGCCCGGGCAAAGCTGCAGCCGCCTGAGGCTCTCTACAGAGCGCTCGGGTGGCTGCAGCATGGGGGGGCCGGCGGGGCTGGTCATGGCACCCGGGGCGGACCACCCCTCCCGCTCTCCCCTTAGTACGCCACTGAGTAGACCTGTTTTTATTGAAAAATGACATGCTTTTATACCTGGGCCTCAACAGCAGGTCCCCAGGAGAATACATATTGCAACATACCTGGTGCCTAGGTGTCCTTACCTCACCAGATTATTTAATTAGCATTGGTGCAGGTTAACAATTTCACACATAAAACAGTGTGCCCTCGACAAAATTTTACAAGACAGCAGCTACTCTGCGACCTGATCAGGAGCTACAGAGAAGTTGGAGTTTGACAACTACAGTGACTCTAGGGCCTCTGAGAAGGGCGTGCACTGGGAGGCACAGACTGAAGGGGAAAATAAACATAGCTCTTTTAGAGGGAGGTGGTTTAATAAAGTTTTGGTTTTTAAAGAAACTTGTTGTTTTTAAGTTTGTTAGTTCTTTCATTATAAGTATTGTAGAGGAAGTATTTTAGAGGATCTACAAATAGCCCATATAAAATAAACCATGGTGCTTTATCCCTATGTTTGCAGTATAGATACTTTCATAATATCTACTGTACTTTTCCTTAGGTATCTCTGTGAACATTTACACCAGCGAAGTGTATTTCTCAGAGCAGAATCATATCTGGGTAAAAGAAGCCAATAACATGACAGATATGTCTGATTTAAGGATTTTGTACACTGGACTGGGGAGCATCACTTCAATATCAGTGGATTGGCTGTACAATAAGATGTATTTTGTCATGAGCAATCAGGTAGGATTTTCATAAACACTGTTTGAGACTGATCAACCTGTCCCTGGATTTTAATCTCTTTGTTTCATTCTCTATGGGTTCGGGACATTGCATTCTCCTTCGTTTTATTTTTATTTCATTTCCCTTCCGAACAAACTACCGAACGACTAGACCATCTGTATGTGGAGTGTGCCACTCATTAACCTCTGTCACCTCATTAACACATCTAAAACCGAAAGCGTTCTAAGCAGTCGGCTGGGTGGTCGCCGTTCGGTATACAAACACGTGGCGGCGGCCATCTTTAGCCGCGAACACACTGAGCGGTGTTAGATCGTCAAATGCATGGAACCCAAATCGGACACTCAACGGCGGAAACACTGCTAGAATGTCCCTTCCATTGACATTCAGCTAAACTTATGGGAATTGAAACACATTTGGTGGGAGCAAGCTCTCGAACAAGAGACATAGACTAAACCAACCCATGAACTGCTACGTTCAGTATTTTTATTATGTTGAGTATTCCCGAAAGAGACTGACCGCACAGCCTGATTTCATGGAACTCTTTTGGGCAGGAGTCTTTTGTGCGACTGGTCAAAATAAGACCTCCATGGAAATCCCGAACCCCTGAACCGATCTGGGGGATTTTTGGATATGTTGGTCACCCAAATCGGGGCTATCAGGGGATGTGACTTTTATGGGGGTTCCATGGGTTTTGGGGCTATGACTAAAATGTGTGTTCTCTGTGCCTGGAGATAATTGAGTTAATACAGTTCTTGACTCGATTATATCCCAGTCACAGGGGAGGGATTATCTTATTTTGTATGGGAGTGTCCTGGACCTGAGAGCCAATGTAATCGTGTGTTTATTTTTACTGTAGTCTACTCTCAGGTCCAGAGGGGAGTGCCCCTTGCATGGGGATTGACATAAAAGGCCATGTGTGTCCCCATTAAAACCAGTTGTCCCACAGCATAGAGCCTCGTCTCATGTTTGTGGGAGAAAGCTATAACAGCTGTCTTTCTTCTGCTTGGAGTGCTAAATCACTAGCTCTTGTAAGAGCTGTTCCTGCTCTGCATTACAGCATCCCTCCCACTAGGGGAAAAGGAACATCTCTGGCGTCGGAACCCCTCTTCCCATCGGGGTGGCCGCCACTTCGTTCTCATACAAGTACGTTTTTTTAATATATCATCTTTAATTTAAGTAAAGATGGTTGGGTGATTCTGTGCTCCAATCTATTGCTAACCTAGTGAAATGCAGTGTGAAAACATTATAGAATAGAGGACTTTAATGCTGTTTAATTCTGTCAACAGTGTGTTTTTCTCAATCCACACGATTTACTGCTTGATGTAAAAATTACATACTAGTATATACACTTGCAAGCCAGAAAAAGGATCTGTTTTATTTATGAGCATATTCCATGGGCTGATGTACCAGCATAAATAAGCACTTTCCAGGCATAAAGTGCGGAGTTTGTACAATATTGGAAAAAATGGCACAAGTGGAAAGTTACAGCTGGAAAGAGTAACATATCTTTGTTATTTGAAGTCTTAAAATCACCCTTTAAAATAAAAATACCTGCTAGGGTCTGTGAGACAAGAGATAGTGGAATGCCTCTCTCGCCTCAAGTGAAACCAACCAGTTGTTACCATGAAAACTATAGATAAATGGGAGATATCCATGACCCTAGTATGAACCACGGGATAATGGCTTACCTTCCTGTGTCACTGTGAAATGAAGCATACACCTAACTGGGTAGGGGCCAAGGAATGGCCCCTACACCTTCCGCCACCCTGTTCCATAGAGTGCAATGCAAAAATTGGGTAAGATCAAAGAGAATGACCCCCAGGATTTCCTCTGCCTCTGTTACTTTTATACTATTTTTTTTTCAACAAAACCCTCCATAGTAAATGTTTGAATTCACAATTAATATTTACATTATCTTTCTCTTTTAGGTACATACCTGTAATCTAAAAAACTGCACAAGTGTCCACACAATCCCACTGCAGCCTGGTTTGTCTCTCAGAAAGATTGTGACTGATCCCTTCAATGGGTATGAGCTAAGCATTTAAAAAGTCGTAGATGAAATATATAATGTCACTAGCTTGCTTATCAGTTTGCCCATCAATTACAATAAATGTATATTTATAAATACATTAGAACAGATGATTACTTCCTTAATTTCTTAGACACATTTCCTTAGACGAAGATCTAAGAAAGGACTGAAAAGTTGCATATGTTTTCTATGTTTATTGTCTAAATGTATGATTTGTCTTAATTACACTTTACGTTTTATTACACTTTTTGTTTTTCTTAGATATATTTTCCTTCTTGTGGAGGAAGGAATTCAAAGGATCATCCTGCCTCAGACTTTAACAGAGGACATGTTGCCAAACCACATCATAAAAAGCAGTAATATTCTGGACTTTATTGTCAATGTTAATTCCAAAATATTATTTTACGCTGTTGTTAATAATGGGGGAAACACTTCGATTATATCTGTCTTCCTGGATGGATCCACTGCTCAGTACTTACGCCACATAGAGGACAATTCCATATCAGAAATAAGAAGCTTTGTATATGATAATGACAGTTTAATGTTTACAAATGGATATAACGTATATCAGGAAGAGTTCTTAAACAACAAATATTGGTACAACGAATTCTTAGTGGCTTGTAATTTGTTCGATTTACCCTCTCCAGGATACAATAACTTTATCTTGTATGGAGAATCAACTCAGCCCTTTCCTTTGCCAAGCCAACCTCAGGATGTAATGGTGTTATTAGGTACAGAATCTGCTGCAATCGTTTGGAAGCCACCAAAATCCTCTATTGAATCTAGTAAGTTGTCTCATTGTTTTGCAGCAACAACATTTTATATTCGATAAAACTAGGCTTTTATAACAGGTAATATGGAAAATAATGTCATACAATTAGTAACGTAAAATTGGGATCATCACACACACACAAAATATGCTATTATGAAATCATTCAAAGCTGCTTAGAATCATCCCATATAAAATAAGGGGATGTAGCACCACCATTAAATAAAGGATGTAGTAGAGCTTTCCAATATTAGTTTTTTTTTATGCAAATGGTGAGTGTTTTGGTAAAAAGAACACTTTTTGTTTTGTTTTGCATGTTTTTAGGAGGTAAACGAAATATTGGCTTGCTTCTCAACAGATCTAGCATCTGAAGTCACTGTGAGCATTCCCCTTCTTTCTCTGCACAGACATTCTCTGGCTGTCCAATCACAGACTTTTCAATGAGTTGCCTCTTGAGTTTAGTTCCACAGAAGTAAACTACAAGGAAATAGCAGAACCAGTTATTTGATTGACAGCTGGGGAGGTGTAACAAGAGCCATTTATAAAAGTACTGATCCCTACTGAAAGTGCTTTATGTGTTTGAAATGTTCCTTTAAGCAACCAATCCCTTTACACAAAGGTGATTAACAACAAGTGATTTTGGCAAACTAGGAGAAATACTTGTAGGACATTTAGCAGCAATGCAAGTAAATGATGCAGCTGGCATATGATTTTTCTCCAATACAAAAATGACATTCACTCACCTATATTAGGACACTTTGACATTGGAGTGTGCTTAACACGACTATATGATGCGATCAAGTCCCTATATTGTCTACTTGAGATAAGGGATTTGAAAAGGTATGTTTTGTGTGTGCACTTATCGCTATTTGATAATTTTGTATAAACAACGACTTTTAATTAGCACCTCTAATAAATAATGCATGTTCTAGTTAGTGTTTTCTATACTCTTACTATAGTCACAGGCAGGGCCGGTGCAAGCATTTTTGGCGTCCTAGGCGAAAACAAATTTGCTTCACCCAATCATGCAAACTAACACACACGCTGACTCAAGTAGACACACACTGACCATGCAAACTGACACACACGCACTAACCCATGTAGTCTGACACACACAGACTCATATACACACACTGACCCATGCAGACACACACATACAGACACTCTGACCGCTGCAGACACACACACTGACCCATACAGACAGACACATAAACATACTGACTGAAGCAGACTAACACACATTCTCTGACATACCTAGCCTTTATTGCTGTTCATTCCCTGCACCTGGCTGCCATTTCTCTACACATTATGCTCCTGCCCACTTCTCCCCACGTACAAGGGAAGGGGCGGGAGTGAGGTATTGAAGCTCCCGAGCCCTGCCGCAATAACTGCAGCATCCCTGATTAATTGAATGACTTATTCCTATCCTACCTATAATAAAATATGAAACACATATCATTTTCAGTGTGTGTAGCTTTTAGAATACCACAGTTAGTTTATTGTTATATTACATCCCTGCATTGAGGGGTGCACAGCACCATTTATAATAATACAGTGAGGGGGAAAAACGCATGTCAAAAAAGTTATAAAGGTACCCATGAAGTAATTATGTAATTACAGTTGATTTAAAAGTTAATCATTTTTGGCAACACAGGTGAAGATGCATGTGAAAAGTGTACTTTTGTTTTCCCATTACTGTATATTATTTACTTATTTATAAAATATTTTACCAGTTAAGATACATTGAGATTTCTCTCGTTTTCAAGTATGTCCTGGGTCCACAAAACATTGTATTATTACAATAAGTACAATAAGTACAATAGGTACAATAAAATACAAAAACAATATTAATACACAATATACAAAATTTAACATGGAACAGGTAGGAAATATAAAATAAAACATGACAGGTGCATTCTGTTTTGAGGTATTTAGAGAGGGATCTCTTAAAGAACTTACGGCTTGGGGAAGATTTGAAAGTGTGCGGGAGGTCTTTCCATAATTGTGATGCTCTGTAGGAAAAGGAGGATCGGGCTGCTTTCTTTTTGTATTGAGGTAGACTAAATAAAGTGCTGGTACTGGATCGGAGGTTATAGGAGGTGGGAACAGGCGGGGAGAGCATTCTGCTCATGTAGGGTGGAAGCTTCCCAGAAAAGGTCTTAAACACAAGGCTCGAAAGATGAAGGGTGCGTCTGTATTCCAGCGACAGCCAGTTTAGCTCTTTTAGCATGTCACAATGGTGGGTCCTGTAATTTCATTGTAGCACAAAGCGGCAGAACGACTTATACAACGTATTACGTTTATTAAGGTGGGTTTACGGTGCAGGTGCATATACTACATCCCCATAATCAATGATTGGCATCAGCATTTGCTTTACAATCCTTTCCTTTACTGTAGGGCTTAGGCAGGAATTATTTCTGTACATGGCATCTAGTTTTGGATAAAGTTTAGATGCAAGTTTTTCTATGTGGAGGCCAAAAGATAGATTGGGGTCTAATATCATACCCAAGTATTTGAAAGAGTGGACTGCGGTCAGTGTGCCATTTGAACTTGTTTTGTGAGTGTTTAGAAAGAGTTTGTTTTTTGTGATCCACTTTTCTACCTCTGTAAACTGAATTGGATTTGCTTGCAAAGATTACTGTGTCGTCTGCGTACATGTGAACTTTTTGAGGATTTGCAGACATTAGGCAGATAATTTATAAATAATGTGAATAGTAAGGGACCGACAATGGAACCTTGGGGAACACCACATGTGACTGGGAGAGGGAGGGAGTCGCTGTCAGAAATGGACACATTTGTGAGCGATCTGATAGATATGATTGAAACCAGGTTAGCGGACGATCACCAGTACTTGAGTTTTTTTAGTTTGTGCAGTAGAATGTTGTGGTCTACTGTGTAAAAGGCTTTTGCAAAATCAAGGAAAATAGCTCCAGTTAGGTCACTTTGTTCCATGCCAGTTTGGATGTCATTGCAAACTTTTAAAAGGGCAGTTGTAGGGAGTGTTTTGGGCAAACACCCAATTGATCAGGGGTCAGATAGATTGTTGGTAATACTTACATAGTTGCGTATGGACACATTTTTCTACGATTTTTGAGAATTCTGGGAGCAATTATATTGGGCAATTAGTTAGAAACCAAAAGTAGTATCACCACTTTCATGGATAGGCACTACTTTTGCAGTCTTTCAAAGTTTGGGTATGTATCTAGACACCAAGGATTCATTAATTAGGGTTGTGACAGGTTTAGCAATTGCCAGAGCACTTCAACAGCATTGCTGGGATTTGATCAGGTCCAGACTGGTTTTTCATTTTTAGATTATTAAGGTGTTTCTTAATGCCAGTAATATAAATGTGTGTGTGATGTTTGTGTGTGTATATAAGTCTGTGTATATGAACGTGTGTTTGTGTTGGAGTCTGTGGGTACATGTATCAATGTGTGTATATATGTCTTTGTGTATATGAATGAAAGTGTGCATATGAATGCAAGTATGTGTGAATATCAATGTCCATGTATATGAATGTGTATGTGTATATGATTGTGAGCATATGTGTAATTTCCATTTCTAAAGGGGATCCAGG
Source organism: Pelobates cultripes (assembly GCA_933207985.1). Lineage (NCBI taxonomy): Eukaryota > Metazoa > Chordata > Amphibia > Anura > Pelobatidae > Pelobates > Pelobates cultripes. The sequence continues at coordinate 260,004,769 of OW240913.1, forward strand.
GATGCAGTGTGTGATAGGAAAAAAATGCTACAGTTTGAAGTTGGGGACCCAAATACATTTTTGCTCTAGGTACCTAGCTTTACTTACTAAAAGTAGCGACAACAAAATTGGAAACAAGTTCTGCGTAAATAAAGTTCTACTGTGTTTATATGTGAGTAAATATTGCCTTATGTACTATGAGGCAAAAGTAGTCACAAGTGTTATTTTACAGCTTAGAACTGATTTCCAAGTATAATGTGTATTGATTCTCCAGTATATATCACAAGTCAAGCTGTGTGCACACACAGTTTACCAATGGCTTAATATAGTATATTATATTAGAAGACATTGCTTTTTTCAAGGTGTCAAGGGAGAACTCCCAGTGTCAATCTGTCTCCCATTGGACCATATATGGAAGCTCAGGATTCTAAACTTTTAAGGTAGAAATGTCTTAAAACAATATATTATTTACAGGTGGAAAAATAATATTATTATGAATTGTTGATTTCCAAGCAGTTATTTTACATGCTAGTTTTTATGCCACCTGCTATATCAAGCCTAATGAAGTTTCCAAAACAGATGAGATAATATTGCTTTCCTCATTCCTAAGGTCCTGCTGCATGGCAAGACTGGATATATACCATCATCGTAACAGCACAGGATCCTGATATGCCACATTTTTTTGCAAATATCAGTTCCACTACCGTAACGATCACAGATCTGAATGTATCCACAAAATATCAAGTGACAGTACAAGCATCATCTCCAGCTGGGCAAAGCCCATGGACACCACCTCTAGTAGGAACCACTCTGCAGCCTGGTGAGTTTTATTTTTTCTTGCTATTCTCAATAGTAGGGGAGGGAATTTTTAGGGCTAGAATGTAACCTTTTAACCCAGGTTACAAACTAAATCAATAACTTTGTAAACTTAAGCTTTCTTAGATAGTTTACCATTATGATACAAAAGTTCATAAAACTAATGAATTAATTTTGTAAAATTAAGACAGAATGAGGGTGATTGTCCTCTGTCCCTCTTATTTTCCATTTTTAATATTCATGCCCTTGGTCTACACTTTATTAAATTATTAGTGTTTCAGCAAATTTAAGGACAATTGCAGATTTATAATAATAGCTACTTAAAGGGACATTCATCACTTTTGAGACAAGTGGCTCATTCAAAAGCTTTAGCTTTAAAGGAGACAGTTGCCTCACTCTGCAGGCTGAAAAAGGCAGGTAAATATGATTTGTTTTCAGGTTTACCAGCTTCTCCTCCCTTATGTTTTCCACGTCCACTCCAGGGGGGAGTATCCAGTCCCTGGGAATGCTGGAAAAGTGCATTGGGCATGCCTGACAGCTTTATCCATGTGCAGTTGAAGGATATTAAACTATCTGAAGAAACTCCACTTGCTGAGAGGCGTGCCCAAACTGCTATTTGACCACATTTATAGTAAGTTTATAAACGTTTATTTCATACTTTTGTTTTTATTGCTTTATTTTGGTTTTTATATTTGTTTAAAAGTGTTTGCTTGCTGATTTAGACAACTAATTGTCAAGGGATGCACGTCTCTTTAACAATCCCTATTGTTCTCTGGCTCACCGCAGTTTGTAAATCAAATTGCTATCAATTATTCAAATTGTCAGTACATGCCAAGGCAAGTAATTATTTTCTTGAACTTAGCTAGTGGTTTCAAAGTCAATTTGCCTGGGGGGCACTGGCCAAGTCATCTCTCATGGAAGCCACAGATCCATTTCCAAATGCATAGCATGCTCCAATCACTTTCCATATGATTTCCCTTTCAGCTGATGAGGAACCTTACTTTCTAGCGACAGGCCCAGGTGGAATATGGAGGCAATCTTTGGACAAATTTGGGCCAGGAGAACTTATTTCTGACAAACTCACATCCATATCAGGTATTGTGTGCCAATCCTAATAAATTTCATATTAATATTTATATATTAGAACATGCTGAATGAGTACATGCATACTCAAACATTATTTCCTCAGTGCTAAACACACGCATGAGCACCATGGGAGTCAGGATTATGTGCCTTTCATGCCCAGACTTGATAGAATAAAATATGTTTGTAAGTGAATAAGTATATATCACTTTTGTATCAGTGGTGACTAACTTTGGCAAACAATGTGTGATACAATTCTCAAGAAGGTCGACCAGCTTCATAACGATGAAATCAGCGACGCTGCTCTATATGTCTTCAACTCTATCTGTCCTCTCCTGATCTCTCAACACCCCTCTTGAATTGTGTCTCTGACTGCCTCTCTGCTATATTCAACAGGATGGCTCTTCATTTCCTTAAACTTAACCTGTCCAAAACAGAACTTCTGGTCTTTCCTCCTTCAAATGTTGTTACTCCTATGTCTTTCTCTCTCCAAGTCAACTGCAATATCATCAGCTCTACCTCACAGGCTCGCTGCCTAGGTGTTCTCTTTGACTCCGACCTCTCATTCACCACTCATATCCAGTTGATTGCCAAATCATGCCGCTTCCATATAAAAAACATGGCACTTTGGCTGCCCCTATTTAACGCCGGATGCAGCTAGAGTGCTGGTCCATGTCGCTGTCCTCTCTTGCCTTGACTACTGCAATCAGTTTCTCAGTGGTCTTACATATCTCCAGCTTGCCCCATTACAGTCTATAATGAATGTGGCGGTGAGGCTCATCTTCCTGTCCGCCCGCACCTCCCATACCTCCCTCTCTGTCAGTCACTATATTGGCTTCTCGTAAGATATAGGGCTCAATTTAAGATTCTGGTACTTACAAATCTCTACATAATGCTGATCCAAACTACCCATCTTCCATAATACACAAGTATATCCTGTCTAGGTCCCTACGCTCTGCCAAAGACCTATATCTTTGCTCTGTCTGTACTCCCACCTCTGATGTTCGCCTTCAAGACTTCTCTAGAGCTGCACTGTTACTGTGGAACTCCCTTTCCTTCTCTGTTAGACTTTCACCCAGTCTCCATTACTTCAAACAGTCCTTGAAAACTCACTTCTTTAGGAAAGCATATTATTTAAACTGTCTTTCCCTTCCCCACACCTTGATTCCTCTTATGCAACTGTCAAAAATAAAATAAAAAAAACACTTACTAACCTACTAAGCCCTCGGTGAATACTTTTCTAGCAACCTACCTTTCTACCCTTACCCTTACCTTTTGTTTCACTATACCCCACTCATTCTAGCAGGTAAGCTCATTGATTTGTTGGTGCTATATAAATAATAATAATTATAATACTTTCAACTTGTGGCAGGATTTGGATACTGGAATACTTTACTCTATATTATCTCCTTCCTGCATTCCAAATTGAAAATACCCCTAGAATAACTTCGGAATCAACATTCCTGCGTTGTATTACTTTAAAACAAAGTTAAGCTTTAATACTAATCTTACCTTTTTAATTGTAGATCTAGATTGGTACAATAACACACTCTTCTGGAGCACTAAAGCAGGCCAGGTATACATGTGGGATATGCCCTACACAGTTGATAATTCTCCTATTCAAGTAGAAGAGATAAGAAGAAGTGGACCTATATCTTTTGATTGGCTTGGCCACTGCATCTACTGGTCTGATAAAGTAAACGCTACGGTAAGGTTAAAACTGGATAGGCCCTAGTTTTAACTGGTCTATATGTCACTGTTTCTATTTTCATTTCACTACATTTAAGACGCATGTAACCTCCCACATGACCTGCTTTCGGTGAGAAAGTGCCTATTTTAAGGTCTGTGCTTGATGCCAGATTGACACACCCAATGCGTGGGTGGCATGCTCACCTTACAGACGGGCCCAACAACTATGGGCATTATCAGTGAAGAAGTTGCGTTATGTCCCCCTCAAGTCCCACCCACTTGTCCAGATTCAATACCTTCCAATGCCTGTGATATGGTAACATAAGACTGATCTTTCACCTGACTGGTTAATTACAGTCTTTACTGACAACTCTACATATTGTTATTATCTTTATGTTTCTACCTATATGTTAGCAAGTATTACACGCAAAGCAATATTTTATGCTTCTGACTAAAGTGAAAGTGATATTATATGAAGACTGAATAACTTCCTTTTTAACTGTATGACCAAAGATACACATTTTAATTTCCAAATTACAGGTAAAACATTATCAATATGTGAGTTCCCTATGTAAGAGAATATGTTACCTACTGCCATAAGTATAATATGACATCAGCTTTATGGATTTATGCAAATTAAAAGTGTAAGAAAAATACTGTTTCAAATGAACATCCTGTTAATTACAGGGCAAGGTGTGTATCTCTCCACCTTTCAAGCTACTTCCTCCTTTGCTCTGGGGTTTTATGGATTTATTGTAGCAAGTGCCTTTAGCTATAGTCTAGTAACACCTTATCAGGTACACATAAACTGCTCTTTTTAAAGGGGAACTGTCTCTTCTCTGGTATTTACACAGTTGAATAAAACATTGAAAGTTGTTTATAGCTCGTGATAACCTTATTTTCATGTGATGCTCTGTTTCTTTTAAAGATATATTAATTAAAGATTTAGCAAATTACATTGACGTCAAGGTTTGTCCAGGCAATGGCAGGACAGCACTGGAATAAGAAAAAGAAATAGAAAAATAGTTTCATTTCTCCTCTTCTCTGTATTCTTTATCTATGCTGACTGCCAGGTGCAAAGGACAGAGATTATAACAATGATTGACAGAAAACTAAGATGGAGACACCCAGTTGCAATACATAAAAGGGGATAGAAGAGTCATTGATATCTACATTTAATATTATTTACATGTACATATTTGTTCATTATAGGAAAAAGTGATTATTATATAAAAAAATCCTGGGAAGTGACAGTTTCCCTTTAAAAGTATAATATGTTTAAACAACATGACTTTCAGCATCTATGTGATAGCCTTGGCAATACAGAAAATGAGCAATACAGCTTTAGCCACATTTTAACACTCTTCTAGTGAAGCACAGCAAGGTTAGTTTATTTAGCAGTCTATTTATTAAGTTTAATATCCCTTATAAGTTAAGATAAAGGTAGAGTTTATAAGAGTTAGGGTTAGACCAGTGGTGTATCTTGTTTTTTTGCTGCCCTAGACTAAATTCGGGCACCCCCCTAATCAGTTAAAATCAAGCGTCAATGAAAATCAACAGACGTAGCGTTAGTAAAAATCAACAGACGTCGCGTCAATGAAAATCAACAGACGTAGCGTCAGTGAAAATCAGCAGTCGTAGTGTCAGTGAAAATCAGCCAACAGGCGTAACGTCAGTGAAAATCAACAGATATAGCGTCAGTGAAAATCAACAGATATAGCGTCAGTGAAATTCAACAGACGTAGCGTCAGTGAAAATCAACAGGCGTAGCGTCAGTGAAAATCAACAGGCGTAGCATCAGTGAAAATCAACCAACAGACATAGCATCAGTGAAAATCAACAGATATAGCGACAGTGAAAATCAACAGACATAGCATGTCTGGATGTCCTGACTAAATTTGTGCAGGACAGGGGGGTGCTTATGGGGACAATCAGGTGAGAACCTATTGTGACTTTTGAGGACAGTCAATTTACCTTTAAAAAAATAAATAGTAATAATAATAAAAAAAAAAATAATAAAATAAATTATATAATAATTATAAATTACATTTTATTATAATTATATAATAATAAAATTAATAATAATAAGGAAAAAAAATTGCATTACTACAAAAGACTTATAAAATACAAGTTTTTGGAATAAGGGGTTTGTTCTTTAAACAGTGCCAAAAAAATATATGTGGGATTTAGTGCTATTAAAATAAAAAATAAAAAAAGACATTCATATGTTACATTTAAATTACTCACCCACTCTGTAGAGTCAAAAAAAACCCCACAGACTGCAGCTTTTCCCGGTTTCTCCCTGTCACAGCTCAGCGGTGCTTCACTATTCAGACAGCATGTCTGCACTCCTCCTCCACGCACCGCATGTGCTGCCTGGCTAAAATAGAAGGAGGCTCTGAAGGGTGCATGCTGCTTCTCGTGGGAGGTCGGCTTGCTCTCTGCTCTTCATGGCAACAGACATTAATCAGGAAGCAGGGACAGAGCAGAGCAGAGAGAGAGTGGCAAGTGCGAGGGGTGTTGGATTGATAGTTTTTTTTGGTTGTTTTTTTTTCTTACAGCTTGTATCTAAAGCTGAAATATGTATCTCTCACTAGACAAACAAGGCATTTTGCCGCCCCATTGACAAGTGCCGCCCTTGGCAAATGCCTTGTTTGCCTCGTGATAGATACACCCCTGGGTGTAATGGGACAATGGGTAGCTCACGTATGACTAAGTCATGCAATAGTAAATCTACGAATCTTAGTTCTGATTCCACTTTTGGCTATATATATATATATATATATATATATATATATATATATAATTGAGAGTATATGAAAATGTGCTGGTTACTCAATTTCTCTAAATTATTATTATTACCGAAGAAAAAAAACTTACCCGCAGATTTCCCATATCCCTATGCTTATTTAAATAAATGGAGGTTATTTAGTAACTCCAATTATCAGATGTAAGCCCACCTGCTACATCAAGGCAAACCTCTTAGGAGGTCCTACACTAACAATTCACCTTGCTTCCTTCAGCTTCAGGCAAAGAAATCTCTAAAGAGACGGATATGGGTGTTTTTCTTTTTTTTCTTTCTTTTCTTTTTTTATTTATTTTATCACAAAGTATATAAAACTCAATTTACATAGAAAATTCTTTACAATAATATTACTTTGACACATATTACAAAAATACAAAGACAACAAACACCAAAGACAACAAACAGCCTATCAATTCACAGTGTATGAGTAATCTATAATGACCCAGTATGGGTTTTAACCTATACCCTTTATCAGTCTACACAAGTTGTCCTCTAACCCCGATTTCCCCTTTTGTCCTATACTAATCGCAGTCACCAACCCCTCACCTTAGTCGCCATTTAACCCCAAGTTGTGGGGGGGAGACCATATAAAATATGCCCATCTTCTATACTAAAGATGGGAACACTCTAAATAAAAGAGAACCATGTGAGGAATAACTATAAAAAAGAGGACAACCTCCTTAGATCCCAAAAAATACCCATACCTCAACATCCACACACATACCACATATATTGTTCCGAGATTCCAAGAGGAGGTAAGCCGACGATGGGAAATAGCTATGAAGGATTTTGTCCAAGGGTCAAACAATAATCATCCCAGAGAGCCCATCTATACTTCAGAACTATATGAGCACCTCAATAACCATCCTCTCTTTCTAGTGTCCTATTACCCTTTCCACTTCTGACTACTTTGGCAACCTTCCTCTTTTCCAATTTACTGCAATCAACCATTTCGCTATCGATAAAATATGAAACAGGAAAGATTTTAATTCTTTTGAGCGGTGACAAGGAAGAAAGTGAAACAGAGCCAATTCTGGAGTTAATTTGATCTTTTCGCCTACAATTCGAGATATCCCAAGTTTGATCTCCTTCCAATACATTTGAATATAGGGACACGACCACCACATATGTGTTGCTGAGCCAACTTGATTACAGCCTCTCCAACCAAATTTATATGTATCCTCTTTCTTTATTTTCCAAAGCTTAAGTGGCGTTATATACCATCTATTTAAAATTTTAAAGTACATCTCCCTATTTGAAACATGTTTAATTCATTTGTCCATTGAAGCAAAAGCTCCCGACCACATTTCCATGGGCCAGGATCGATTAAGTTCTTCTTACCAAATTCTTATATTTAAAAATTTGGTGCCCAAATCCCTATCTCTCAAAAGACTGAAACATTTTGATAGCAAGTGCATCCTTTTTGTTGAACATATTATATTTTCACAGGGTGTCAGTTGTCTAAGCTCTTTTAGACAAAAACTGGACATCGAGATCCTAGCCTTCATCTTAATGTATTCCATCCACAAGCTAGCTGGAATTTTAAAATTAGATTGTAAATAGTCAAATGAGAGGAATTCATTATTTACATATAAATCACTTAAATATCTGCATCCCAATTTCAATAATATCTCAAGCAGAGGAGAGTGAATCTTTTCCTGCAGCCATGAGATAGGAATGATCGGCCTAGGAAATGGAACCAGACAATATTTATGATTCAACTTCAACCAGCTTTTAAGACTGTACCATAAAATTGAGGCTTTACTATGCACTATGCCACTGGATAAATCATCTCGAAAAAGGATTGAGTTCAAGTGCGTTTGTTTAAGAAAAAAAGCTTCTATCAATTCCCAATTATTGTTTTTTTCCTCTTCCTCCCATCTCAGCATATGTGCCAGGAGGGAGGCTTCCTGATATTTCTTAATGTCGGGATATGCTATCCCTCCACTAGAGAATTTTTTAACCACAATTGGTATCTTAATTCTCATTCTTTTATTCTGGTGGATAAATACATCAATCGCCCTCTGTAATTTATTAAGCAAATAGATGGGACACTGCGAGGGTATGCAGCGCATAACAGAAGTAATTTTAGGTAATATTGTCATCTTAACCGCTGCTATTCTACCTGACCAAGATATATTAAGTGTAGCGGAGCAGCAATATTAAATCCCACGATCTTCGCTGGTTCAGAATGTAATCCACAGTCAAGCGCTGAAAAGTAAGGCAATATCCCAAATCTCCCAGTAACCGGACGAAACACAGTTCTGAGAGTCAACTGAAGGCTTTATTCACAGGTTCCACAATTTATACAATTCCCCATGCAAGGGGTTTCCTGAGTCCTATCCCAGGGGTATTCCAAGAGTGGACTATGTGGGTAACTTACATTACAGAGCCTTTCCCCCATCAGGCACTGCTGCACGAGAGGGATCCTCCCACTGGAATATACTGTCATAGGCGTGCGCACGGGGTGGGCACACCCTAATCACCGCGGCACGTCTATGCATATTGAGACCGGCAGGGGAGATCTCAGGATCTCCCCTGTCGGCTCATGCAGAGCCGGCGCTATCCGAGCGCCGGCTCTGCTCTCAGCCTCCCTCCCCACTGACCCACATGCAGGGAGGGAGGCAGGAGAGGACCCGGCGGAGCTATTGCCGGCAGCTCCGCCGGGTTCCTCTCGCGAGATATGAGCGTTGCCACGGCAACGCTCAAATCTCGCGAGAGTGAACTCTAGCCCCACAGGGGATAGAGTTCACTCTCCACTGGACCACCAGGGATGGAATCAGCAGCACGATCCCCCCTCCCTACAAAAGGTAAGAAGGGAGGGGGGATAGCAAGTCATGTACCCCAACCTCCACCCCCCACAATCACACACACACATGCAGCACACACACACATACACAGCACCCACAGATATACACAGCACCCACAGACATACAGCACCCACACACATACAGCACCCACAGACATACACAGCACCCACAGATATACCCAGCACCCACAGACATACACAGCACCCACAGACATACACAGCACCCACAGATATACACAGCACCCACAGATATACACAGCACCCACAGACATACAGCACCCACAGACATACACAGCACCCACAGACACACACAGCACCCACAGACATACAGCACCCCACAGACATACACAGCACCCACAGACATACACAGCACCCACACACAGCACATACACAGCACCACACACACAGCACCCACACACACAGCACCCACACACACACAGCACCCACAGATATACACAGCACCCACAGACATACACAGCACCCACAGACACATACACAGCACCCACAGACATACACAGCACCCAGAGACATACACAGCACCCACACACATACAGCACCCACACACATACATCACCCACAGACATACACAGCACCCACACACATACACAGCACCCACACACATACAGCACCCACACACATACACAGCACCCACAGACATACACAGCACCCACACACACACAGCACCCACAGACATACACAGCACCCACAGACATACACAGCACCCACACACATACAGCACCCACAGACATACACAGCACCCACAGACATACACAGCACCAACACACACACAGCACCAACACACATACAGCACCCACAAACACATACAGCACCCTCACAAACACACACAGCACCCTCACACATAGCACACAAACAGCACCCTCACACCCACACAGCACACTAACAGTACCCTCACAAACACAAACAGGACCCTAACAAACACACACACAGCACACTATCAGTACCCTCACACACAAACAGCACCCTCACACACAGTACATTAACAGCATCCTCACAAGCACGCACACACAAACACCCTCACCACATAGCACACTACCAGCACCGTCACACACACATCACACTAACACCACCCTCACACAGCACACACACACACACAGTGTGTGTATGTGTGTATATATGTGTATGTGTGTGTGTATATATATATATATATATATATATATATATGCGGCGTGTGCTTGTGCTTTAGGGTGCTTTAGGGTGCACACCCTAATGCAATAGGCTGCGCACGCCTATGTATACTGTTAAGTGGATCATCCCTCCGTGCAGCAGAACAGGCAATTTACTTTAAAATACACCGTTTTTCGAATGTTAGGTCTATTTGCACGAATGGACGTTCGGTAGATAGCTGGGGTCTGAGCGCATCATTCGTGAGATTACCGCTCAGATCCCAGCTAAAACAACCGAACGCCACACGAAAAACATATTCATTAAAACACACACTTAAAAGACCGATTGATGTATAGGGAATAAAATACCGAACGGCCCGGAACTCCCGAACGGCCTGGAAGTTCAGCGGTGTTCGCGCCGTTGAGTAGCCGTTTTTAGTACCACACGCTCGACGACCAAACACCGCTGGGGAAACAAAGGATCCAAGATGGCCGACCGCCGCATGGTCGGTAGCCGAACGACGGCCACTTAGGAGAGCCTCTAATTACCGATTGCAATATTGTTGCAATCGGTTAACGAGCGCCACACGTCTCTCAATGTGTGGGCTGTTACAGGGTGGTTTATTGGTTCATGAACGGCCCGCAAAGGTGCTGTTCGTGAAACGAAAGGGAATCCGTGCCAATGAAGGCAATACAATGTTACACAATCACATACATTATACCCAGGAACACACATATCACGCAAATCATACAGGCAACCCTTAAAGCGATAGTCCTTAAGTAATGTCAAAGTGGCTAGGTTTGCTACATTAAGATTTTTCCATGTGGCCAAAACTTGCATTATATCAGAATAAACTGATTGAAAATTAACTGTCATTGTTCTTTTCATTTCGGCAAACAATTTTATTCCTAAATGGGTTATTGAGTGTTGCCAATTGAATGGATAAAATTGACTTAAGAAGTTTTTCTCAGACTGTCCCATATTAAAAGTGACGGCTTCCGATTTCTTCACATTTAATTTATAATTGGATATTTCACTATACTCTGTTATAATATCTTGAAGAGCGTTTAAAGATTTTTCCGGTTTTCCTATTGTTATTATTACATAATCCGCATATAGGGAGATTACATGTGACTTTTGATTTACTTCAATTCCTGTTATATCTAAAGATTCCCTTATCGCTGTCGCCAGTGGTTTAATAATTAAAGCAAAAACTAATGGGGATAAAGGGCAACCTTGCCTAGTGCCATTTAAAATGGCAAACCTTCCTGACTGAAAATTTTGGCGGATTACACTAGCGCTTAGAGATGTATACAAAGCGGCAATCGCCTTAGAAGCAAAATCACCTAAGCCATATTTTGACAAGGTTAGGAGCATAAAGTCCCAATCCACACTGTCAAATGCTTTCTCAGCATCGAGTCCCACAAAAACTGCAGCTATTTTTTTATATTTAACCACTGAAGTTATATTTTAACAGTTTTCTGATATTATCAAACCCAACCTCCCCTGAATAAAACCCGTGTGTTTTTTTAAACCCCTACATACTTATTAATCTTAATCTTAATAGGGAACACATGGGGTGGGGGCAGCATTGTAACATAGCTGTGTAATACAAAAGTGAATACAAAAAAATAAGTCCTGTGCCCAACCTCCATTTATTTAAAAATACATAGGGATTTGGGAAGAGCCCAGGTAACCTTTTTCCTTTGGTTTTTACTGTATGTATTGGGGCTAATGTGTACTATAGTCATTGCTGCCGCCCACGATTAGTGGGAGTTTGAGCGCAGGACTTATTTGTGTATATTTGTATTCACTTTTGTATCACACAGCTATATTATAATGCTGTCGCCCATTCTATGTGTTATCTAATAAGGGTTAATAAGTATGTAGGGATTTTGAAAAATACCACTCTTTGTCTCATTAGAGATTTCTCTACCTGAAGCTCAAGGAAGCAAGGTGAATAGTCAGTGTAGGACCCACCTAAGAGGTTTGCCTTGACGTGGCAGGTGGGCATCCCTCTAATGGCCATTGGAGTTACTAAATAACCTCCATGTGTTTAAATGTGCATAGGGATTTGGAAAGAGAGCAGGTAACTTTTTTTCTTTGGTTTTTACTGTATGTATTGGGGCTGATGTGTACTATGGTCATTGCTGCTGCCCAAGAGTAGTGGGAGTTTGAGCGCAGGACTTATTTTTGTATATTTGTATTATTATTACCATTTATATAGCACCACCATTTTCCGTAGAGCTTTTCAGCTATACCATGGAAGCATTTTACAATTAGGGGCTTGTACCTGGCATTATCCTCTCTTTCCCACTGTACCATCAGTGTCTTTATATTTGTTTTATCCCTGCTACTTAGACAGGGCAACCTACACCTATCAGCAACTCCGAACCCGGCTGTTGGGGTTCCGTTTAGGAGCATTATCGGACACTGGCTGGGAGGCATGGGGACACTGAGACACTTGGGGACACTGTGAGACATGGGGCACTTGTGGACATAGACATGGGTACACTGAAACATTTGGGGATACTGGGAGACATGGGGACACTGAGACACTAGGGACACTGGCTGGGAGAAATGGGGACACTGAGACACTAGGGACACTGGCTGGGAGACATGTGGGCACTGGGAGACAGATATTTGGGGACACTGGGAGACATGGGGGCACTGAGACACTAGGGACACTGAGAGACATGGAGACACAGACACTGGGAGTCTAGGGGACACTGGGAGCAAATATCTGCATTTGTATTGCCGGTATTACTGCAATACCGGCACGGCTAGGCACCCACAAATACCGGCTGTGCTGGTAAAATACCAGTCAGGTGGCAAACCCAAGAGTAGTGTGCAAAATAAAATAAAATATCTATGTATATATATTTTTTTTAAATGGGCCTATTCCATGGGCCTGGAGCTGCAGCTCCATCAGCCCCTATGTTAATCCGGCCCTGTGTGCCTCTAGTAGTTACCAATTCTATGCCTGTGGTGGTTTCCAATACTGTGTCTGTGGTGGTTTCCAATGTTGTGTTTCTGGTGGTTTCCAATGCTGTGTTTGTAATGGTTTCAAATGCTGTGCCTCTAGTAGTTTCCAATGCCGTGTCTGTAGTGTTTTACAATGCTCAGCCTGTAGTGGTTTCCAATGCTGTGTCTGTAGTGATTTACAATGTTCAGCCTGTAGTGGTTTCCAGTGCTGTGCCTTTAGTGGGTTACAATACTAAGCTTGTAGTGTTTTACAATGCTGAGCCTGTAGTAGTTCTGGTGCCTAAAGTGTCCCTTTAAAATACAGTCACCAAGGCCAATATAGTGAGTCATGTTTGTAGCATTTAGAGCATGTAGCAAAACAGACATAGCACTCAAAAGTTGAGCATATGCTTTTTGCATAAATAATGTTTCTTTTAGTCCAACTACACTCAACAAGAATTGTTGTATGGATGGTGGCATTTAAGGCTCTTTAAGGCTCCTCCTGAATAGCCTTTCTTTTTCCAATGTGCAAAAATATACAAATGGGGTTTCAACTTTTCCTAAATAGAGACATAAATGCACAGCATAGAAACATACTGTTACATTGTGCCATAGTTATAGTTTGCACTCACAAGATTTCACAAATGAATTACTTTCAAACTACTGAGGGTTGAATTGCCAGCATGCCCCCTTTGTCTGAATTCTCACCAGGAAGACTCAAGGGACACTGGTGCAGGTTTCAGACTGTTGCCTTGGACTTCCTCAGGGACTGCATATATTTAAAATACATAAAACATAAAATAAATATCACAGCTTATCACACATGTGAAAGATGTAGACTCCAGATAATAAGAATGATCTCCTTCCACTGTAGCAAAAAAGCATCCAAAAGTTGTATAAAATCACAGACATCTCCTACAGTTCACAGTGGTAGGAAAAGTGAAGTATTATTTGCCAAAGAACCAATTTCTTATATTATTGTCCTCAATAAGTGTGTTATAGCTTGTAAACTGCACTGTCATTTCATTCTCTCTATGCTTCGATTATTAAAGAATGCACTGTGCCTACAAACCATAGTAACATTTTGCTGCCCTATACTACACAGATCCAACACATTGTATAGCAACAGTGCTACATAGCACTGGTAAGCAAAACCCATGCATTTTTGACGAAAAAGTGGTAAAAAATAAATAAATGGTAACACTATAGGGTTATCATGAAAAATGCGCTTCTCAAAAACCTAAACTCTAAAATTGCCTTTTAAGTCTATGAAGATTTTGCTATAAAAGCAAAAACACATTTAAAGTCTTACCTACATTCAATGCAGATGTAAAATAACACGTAAAGCACCATAATTACTACAGCCCTTTTTATTATTTATGATACCAGCAGTGCCCTTACACCCAGGACTTACCTGGGTTCCGCCATTACCTTGATGCCAATAGCTCCCCAGTGGAGCTTCTGACTTGCTCCACTGAACTTAACCCTGCCGTGCAAGACCACTGGCATCTGCTGAGTGCTTTCAGCCAATGAGCATGGTCCTGCATTGCCAGGCTTAGCTCAGTGGCAGGAGCTTCCAGTAGTAGTATGAGACAGTTTGATTAATTGCAGTTTGAGGGTGCCAGTGTTCTATCAGATAAGTATACTTATCAGAGTTCTATACGGACGTCACTTCCGGTGCACTTCTAGCTGATCTCGGGGTATAGAATTCTAACGGAGGGGATACGCGCATGCGCACCGTCTCCAAAGGCGCAGGACAAGCTGGTCCCCTAAACTGAAGGTGTACAGCGCATATAGAAATCTGACGTGTGTACTGCGCATGCGCGCTGCACATCCGTCAGATATAGAAATCTGATGGATGTACTGCGCATGCGCGCGGTACATCAATCCGATTTCTATACAACAGGTTTCACTGTGTACTACAGTGGAAATAGGGGAGATGCAGTGTCATGGGATGGGGCTGACACACAGTGGAAGGGGGGTTAATGTTGGTTATTTATTGGAGATGGGGGGTTTATAGGGGTGAGTGACACACAGGGGATGGGGAGGTTAATGTGGGTTATAAACGAAAGGATATAGTTGAGAACCAGTGCTTATTTGTTTAAATTTCAATAAACCAATATATAGTTATTATTAGTTAGCTGCTATACATTCCAGTGTTTCCTTACAATAACACCATAACAGAAAAGAAGAATGTAGCGCTTTAAAGATACAAAGATAGATTAATCACCTGTTTTTAATCCAGATAAAAGTTTTTCTTTTTTATATCAAGGTATGTGTGGATTTCTATAAAAAACAATCATAGTATAGATCATACAAAGTAAGATAATAGATCTTAAATATAATGTGTATACATTCACAAACGTAGAGCTATAAACCAGCTCTGGTTTGGATCACTTCTGGGTCCGTTTAGGCGACCCACCCCTATTATCGATATATATCTTGTTCTGTGTAAAAAATAGAAGTACACACAATTGCGCAGTATTGTTGATACAGTATCTTAGATAGAATAAAAATCCCGAATGGGTACTCACAATTCTGGAGTCATGAAATAATGACTCAATTTTAAAACGTTGTGCAGGTTTAGGACTGTACTCCTTTCTGTAATGTGGGTTATACACTGGGGATGGGGGGTTACTGGTGAGACACACAAGGGATGGGGAGGTTAATGGGGATTATATATTGGGGTGGGGGGTTAATGGTGTGACACACAGAGGATAGGGGGTGACATACTGGGAATTGGGGGGTTAATGGGATGACAGGTATTAAAGGGTGACTCACAGGGTATTGTGTGGTTAATGGGGTGACAAGTGTTAAGGGGTGACACACTGGGGGTTGGGGGGTTAATGAGGTGACAGGTGTTAATGGGTGACACACTGGAGATTGGGGGGTTAATGGGGTGACAGGTGTTAATAGGTGACACTCTGGGGGTTGGGTGGGTTAATGGGGTGACAGACAGATGATGTGGTGTTGTGGAGTGACAGTCAAGGGATCACCATCATTAACTCCCCCATCCCTATATGTCACACCATTAACCCCCCCATCCCCAGTGTATAACCCCCATTAAGCCCCCATTATCCCCTGAGTCACCCACCACCATAAACCCTCCCATCCCCAGTGTATAACACTGATTAACCCCCCATACCCAGTGTATAACCCCCATTAACCTCCCCTATCCCCTGTGTGTCACCCAGCCCCATAACTCCCCCATCCCCAGTGTAAAACCCACATTAACCCCCATCCCCAGTATATAACTCCCATTAACCATTCTATATCTGATGGATGTGCTGCGACGCATGCGCAATACACCCATTAGAATTCTATATCTAAAGGATGTGCCGCGTACACCTTTCAGGTTAGTAGCCGAGCTGATCGCGCATCATTGGAGGTGGCGGGCTCCTCAGTTAGAATTCTATAGAATATCAGAAATCTATACCCCGAGACCTGCTAGCGTGTGGAAGCGACGTCCGTATAGAAATGTAATAGATATACTTTTCTGATAGAACACCTGTTCTATGTATTAGAACGGAAGTGACGTCAGATCAGCTGCGCGCATGCGCGCTAGCAGGTCTCTGGGTATAGCATTCTGATAGAATTATGACTGAGGTGCCGCGCGCATGTGCGCCACATCCAATTATGCGGGATCAGCTGGGCCACTAACCTGAAGGGTGTACCAGGGATGTACATGGCACATCCTTCAGATCTAGAATTCTGATGGGTGTACAGCGCATGCGCAGCAGCACATCCATCAGATATAGAATGGTTAATAGGGGTTATATACTGGGGATGGGGGGTTAATGTGGGTTATACACTAGGGATGGGAGGTTTATGGAGGTGGGTGACACACAGGGGATAAGGAGTTAATGGGGGTTATACACTGGGGATGGGGGGGTTAATGGTGTGACACACAGGGATGGGGGGTTAATGATGGTGAATCCCCTGACTGTCACTCCACAACCACAGATCATCTGTCACCCCATTGACCCCCCCATCCCCAGTGTGTCACCCCTTAACATCTGTCATCCCATTAACCCCCGAATCCCCAGTGTATAACCCACATTAACCTCCTCCTTCCCCTGTGTGTCACCCCATTCCATAACCCTGCATCTCCCCTATTTCCACTGTTTTAGTACACAGTGAAACCTGTTGTATAGAAATCTGATTGATGTACCGCGCGCATACGCAGTACACCCATCAGATTTCTATATCTGACGGATGCACGCAGCACCTCCGTCAGAATTCTACACCCCGAAATCAACTAGCACGCATGGAAGTGACGTCCGTATAGGATTCTGATAAGTATACTTATCTTATAGAACACCGGGTCATTGCTGACATGTTAGCCACTAATCAGAATGCAGTGATTATGGTGCCTGCAGTGTTCCTTTAGAAATTTAGAGCATGGAAGGCACAAAATCTGTGCTTTTTACTGTGAGCTCTAAACTAGGAAGCTAGATTGCAAGATAGGAAGCAAGATTTTCATCTACCTTATGTACGGGTTTCTCTTGGTCTGTCAGATTGTGTTTATAAGACTCATGTATACCTGCAGTATGAAATGCTTCCTAAATGGCATTGGAAATTAATAATCACAGCTCCTGGATAAGCTTTGCTTTGGGCAGAAAACTTTTAATGGATATAAAAGAAGTAATCAATGTAAATCTGTACTATGTTTTTCCCACAGATTTTCAGAAAGCATATCAACACAGCAGACATTGAACAAGTTATAGCTGGGAACTATCTAGTGAATGATATGGCAGTGGATTCAATCAATGCTTTCCTGTACTGGAGCACAAGCTATACCCTGGAAAGCAGTAAACTGAATGGACAGAAGCATTACATGATCCAAAATCTAACACTCTTTACCAGCACACAGGTAAGTGGTTGGTCTGAAAGCAAGAAGTTCATATTTCTAAATAAGTGTGCATTATCTTTGTTACATCCATATGTCCTGATTATCAGATCGTTGCAGCCACCCTCAAATACCTCAAACGTTATTTTTTTTTTTTTTTAATGATTAGAGCTAAATTGAATAATACCATAGGTATGTTCTTAATATCCATATGCTTCGGATCATTCATTGTTTTGGTTGGACATAGAGTTAGGTCGGGAAATATTTGAACACTGACACAATTTTCAAAATTGTGGATCTGTACGCCACTACGATGGATTTGAAATGAATCAACAAAGAATCAATTGAAATGCAGACTTTCAGCTTTAATTTAAGAGGTTGAACTAAAATATTGTATGAATTTTTTAGGAATTGCAACGATTTTCATACACAGTCCCCTTATTTCAGGGGCTCAAATGTAATTGGACAAATTACCAAAATCATAAATAAAATGTTAATTTTTTATACTTTGTTGAGAATCCTCTGCATGCAATGACTGTTTGAAATCTGCAAAGCATGGACATCACCAAATGCTGGGTTTCTTCCGGTGACGCTTTGCCAGGCCTTTACTGCAGCTGTCTTCTGTTGTTGTTTGTTCAAGGGTGTTTCTGCCTTATGTTTTGTCTTCAGCAAGTGAACTGCATGCTCGATTGGGTTGAGATCAAATGATTGAATCGGCCATTGCAGAATATTCCACTTCTTTGCTACAAAACTCCTTGGTTGCTTTCGCAGTATGCTTTGGTTCATTGTCCATTTGAAAAGTGAAGCGCCATCCAGTCAACTTCGCTGAACTTGGCTGAACCTGAGAAGACAATATATCCCTACCCACTTCAGAATTAATCCAGCTTCTTCTGTCTTCTGTCACATAATCACTAAACACTAGTGAACCAGTGAAATTGGAAGCCATGCATGCCTATGCCATCATACTGCTTCCACAGTGTTTTACAGTTGATGTGGTATGCTTCAGATTAAAAACTGTTCCAAGCCTTCTCCATACTTTTTCCTTCCCATCAGTTTGGTACACACCACAGGGCCCCGGTGCGAAAATTACCCTGGTATCCCCCCATATATCTTCCTCTCCCCCCCCCACCCCTTAGTTTGTATAATATAACAAATACAGATACATACACAGACACACACTGAAACACATGCGAATACACAGACACACAAACAGAGAGATACACATATAGACAAATGCAGATACACATACACAGAATGACATGCATACTGATAC
The DNA here is from genome assembly GCA_933207985.1 of Pelobates cultripes. Taxonomy (NCBI): domain Eukaryota; kingdom Metazoa; phylum Chordata; class Amphibia; order Anura; family Pelobatidae; genus Pelobates; species Pelobates cultripes. The sequence goes on from OW240913.1 coordinate 260,024,162, forward strand.
AAACAGTGACACACATACAGATACATAGGGGCACACACTGACACATATGCAGATTGATACACCTACAGACACGTGCAGAAAAACAGATACACATACAGACACACATATGCAGATACACATACAGACACATATGGAGACAAACAGATACACATACAGACACACTGGCGGATACACAGACACAGAATAATACGCATATAGATATTGCCAGTGACACACATACAGAGACAGACAGATACACATACAGACACAGAACACACAGACACACATGTGGATACACAGACACACATACAGACACAAACATATAGACCTGACAAACATTCAGATACACAGAATGACACACATACAGATATAAACAGTGACACACATAAAGATACATAGGGGCACACACACTGACACACATGCAAACATATACCCATACAGACTCACATGCAGACATACAGACACACAAGCAGACAAAGAGATACACATACAAAGAGATATACATACAGACAAAGATACACATACAGACACACACATATACAGACATTCTCACACACACACACACACACACACACATACAGATACAGACATTCACACATACCGACACACAGATACAGACATTTGCACACACACGCAGACACACACACATACAGACACACAGATATGCAGACATTCACACACACATACACACACATACAGATACAGACATTCACACACATAAACTGTTAAAATTTTTAGTCACCCTCCTGTTTCCTACCTTTGGGTGCAGGAGGGTGACTTCTCTGCACTCACTGACCGATACATACACACTCACTGACCCACACACATTCACTCACAGACACACACACACATAGACACACACACTTACAGACACACAAACACACATACACACTTACAGACACACACATTCACTTACAGACACACACACACACATAGACACACACACTTACAGACACACACACATTCGCTGCCTAATGCTGATGCGAGTCAGAGCTCCAACTCTGACTCCCTCCTCTCCTTTTCATGCTCTCCTCCCTCGCAGCTCTGTGTATGCTGGGAGGATGTGACGGCTTCCTCCCAGCTGGCGATCTGACATCGGTCACAGGGGGCTCCCTGGAGTGAAAGGTCCAGTTGCAGCTGTGTCTAGTTCCGTCACTGGGTTGATCTTAGTTTCATCTGTCCAAACAATGCTGTTCCACAAATGGGCTGGATTTTTTAGACGTTTTTTGGCAAAGTCTAATATGGCCTTTCTATTCTTGAGTTTTATGCATGGGTGGCACATTTTTTTATTTTTATTTGCTCTCTACTCTTTATGGTAGACTTGGATAATGATTTGCCTACCTCCCGGAGAGTCTTCTTCACATGACTGCATGTTGTGAAGGGGTTTTTCTTTACCATGAAAATATTACTACGATCATGCACCACTGTTAATTTCCATGGACATCCAGACATTTTCGTGTTGCAGAACTCACCATTGCATTCTCTTTTTCTCAGAATGTACCAAATTGTTTATTTGGCTACTCGTAATGTTCCTCAGATGGATTTTTGTTTGCAGCCTAGGGATGGCCTATTTTACTTGCATTGAGAGCTCCTTTGATTGCATGTTGTGGTTTCACAGCAACAGCTTCCACACCTGGAATCAAAACCACCTTTTACCTGTTTAACTAATGAAATAATGAAGTAATAGCTCACACCTGTCCTTAATACAGCTTTTGAGCCATTTACCAGTACCTTTGGTCCCTTGAAAAAGAGGGAGTTCCATATTAAAGAGCGGTAATTCCTAAACCCTTCCTCCAATTTGGATGTGAATACCCTAAAATTAAAACTCAAATCAAAGCTGAGAAACTGTACTTTAAGACCAAATTCATTATTTAACTGTAACCCGAATTTATTTTGGTAAGCAGCCGAAATAACAAAACGTGTCAGGGTCCAAATATTTCCGGACCTAACTGTATGTCAAGAATATTTTTAGATTTATATGTTGCTGCTTTATGTGTGATTTATTAAAATTCACTTCCAGAAACTGTCCATCAAACATATATTTTTAATGCAGCTAAATAAAATTAGAATTCAATTGAAGCTGGTGTAAAAAAAAATGTCCCATGTATGCGTGGAGCAACGTAGAGTACATCAACCACACATGGTGAAACTTATCTATATGCTTACAGTTTTATGTAGCCTTAAATGCAAACATATAATTTATATACATTTCTAAAAGTATAGTTTGCAAATACAATTTGATGATAATGAACATGTTATTAAATGAATGCACAAAATCCAATCACACTTGTACCTGCAATTGCATCAATACAACTGTGAACAAACATATGCATAGATTTTTAGTCATGTTTTACTCCATTTGAAAATAAATAATTGCATAATAAATACTATATATTTTTTATAATAGATTGTTGGCCTTACGTTGGACATTACACGTAGACATCTATACTGGCTTGTAAAGGATGGACTCAACATAAATTTGTATAGAGCCGTACTACGGGAAGATGGGTAAGTAGTTACCTAGCTAGGAAATGTCTAACATTTCTAGGTAAAGATAACGCTCTGAGCATTTTAACCACTGCAGCACACTATTGTGGTTATGGTTCCAAGAGTGCCCTGGCTCTCCCCCATTCGAAGGAGTCAACCCATTTTTGAATGATTTGACTTTTTAACTGGAGTCCTGCAGGCGCTGCTGGTCACCTCCACTACTAATGCCGAAGAGCTGAATGTTTGTAAGCAGGAACATCTGTTAGCTCCTCTGAGCTAAGCTCCACAGAGCAGAGCTTAGCTCACTGCCTGAAAGTGATCAGCTGACACTCTCAGCCAATTCCTACTTAGAATGTTCCAGCTCTCTACATTTAGTAGGTGGTGGAAAACGGTGACTGACAGACCTCAGGTAAGAAGCAGGGACGTATTAGCCGCGAGGCAAACAAGGCATTTGCCTTGGGCGGCACTTTCCAGGGGGCGGCAAAAAAAGCCGCCCCCAAATAACCAGGGCAAATGTCTTGTTAGCCTTGTGGCTAACTAACAATCTGGTCGGTCGACCGACCGGCGCTGGCGAGGGAGCACTTTCCCCATAGCGCTCTGCTCAGCTCCCTCGCGCGCCGCAGAGTGATGCCGGGAGCCGGAATATGATGTCCTGCCTAGGGCAGCACAAAACCAGGATACACCACTGGTAAGAAGTCAGACCACTTGCAAACCATTTGACTACTTAAAATGGGTGGGTGCTTGAGGGCACTCCTGTCATATTATGCTATTATCCCTACACTGCTGGCACCATAACCACTGCATCAATATGTAGTGGGCATGTTGCTTGGAGTGTTCATTTAATGCTTCCAGTATTGCTCTTTTAATTTAATGTCAATGCATGTTCAACATGTACTGAAACTAAACCTAATTTGAGAGATGTGTAACTTCCTTCTTTATTTCACAGTCAATCTATCTATCTTACATATAGATAAAATATATATGATTGAATTATCGATATATCTTTGTCTCTGTGAATCATCTTTAATATATTCATAGCACTGATGCCCATGTGAAATAAATGTTACTAGTTAAAATCTATTTATTTTCTTTTAGGTCTCCTGATCCTCCAGAAATAACAAAAAATACTTTTTGGAGTTCTTCGGAAATTTCCCAGCATGCATTAATGTATTACAGTGATAGATTATTCTGGATAAATGGTCAAAACTATTTAACAGTTCAAGAAGTCAGCCAAAGCACATGTACTCCTTTCTCACAGCCTGCAGAATGCACAGCCTTTACTCTGGTTCTGAAATACTGCAAACCGTTACCAGGTAAAGTAACAAACAGATAAGTAAATGGAAATTGTATCCTGAATTAGTAACTGCAATAAAAACAAAAAAACAATAACAATTGTAAATTACAAGAGAAATGGACATTACAAGGGGAATGATGACATATTTCAGATGTAAGTCTATGCCAAATATGGCTGCTCTCAATCTAATTTCATGTTTTTATTATGTATTTAATGATATTGACAACAGAAATATTTAAATTTCAGAATGTTTGTAAACAATACATAAAATCACTTTCACTTTCTTCAATTATTATGACTGAAAAACGTGTGCAAGGTTTATGTGATTTTTATTTTTGCATTATGCAAAACTTAATTGACCTATTTGGCAAATTAAGTTTTTTTCAAAAATTTTTATTTTCCTAGTTGATGTTATATAATACATTTGGGAAGGGGGTTTAAAGGGACACTATACTCACTAAAATAAATTTAGCTTAATGAAGCAGTTTTATAGATCATGTCCCTGCAATCTCACTGCTCAATTCTCTGCCATTTAGGATTTAAATTACTTTGTTTATGCAACACTAGCCACATCTCCCTGCATGTGACTTAGCCTTCATTAACACTTCCTGTAAAGATTCATCTAATATTTATACTTCCTTTATTATAAATTCGGTTTAATTTAGAAATTCTTACCTCCTGCTCTGTTTATAGCATGCTAGACCCTACAGACCCTCCTGTATGTAATTGAAAATTAAACCATTTTTATTTCATGCAGGCTGTGTCAGTCATAGCCAGGGGAAGTGTGGCTAGGGCTGCATAAACAGAAACAAAAGTGATTTAACTCTTAAATGACAGTGAATTGCTCAGTGAAACTTCAGAAGCATGATCTATACACAAAAACTGCTTTATCAAGCTAAAGTTGTTTTAGTGACTATATTTCCTCAAAAAATAAAAAATAAACCACATTACACCTGCTGTTTCTTGTAAGAATATAAAATACAGCTTAATGTATAAATCTCTGCAAAACATGTTAACTAATGCTAGAAGTTTTAACAATACACAAACAGGTTGGATCCCTGCAAGCGAAAATTATTATCCACATCTGGATCAAGACAATTACATTTGCCTTACTGCCTGTTCTGAATTGGTTGAATTTGCTCACTAAAGTGTGATCTTTCTGTAAATAATGCAAAGAGTTTCAATGGACATGAAAACATCACCAGTAATTCAGGGAGCACAGAAAAAAGTTAAATGTATTCACAATTTACATATTTACTGGTTGTCTGATAGCAACATATATTTAAACCAACTCTGTAACTCTGCCTTTAAATATTTAGATAACTATTCTTGCCTTTATCCTACTTTTAAAACATTCTCACTCCATGAACAATGTGCTTCAAAGAAGTCCGTTCAAAGCAATCTGCCAAAAATGTATAACTTCTAGAGATTTATACCTGAATGGGTGTAAGTGATTTTTCTAATAACTATTATATAACATTGAAAAAAAAGATTGCTTTTTTTTTTTTACAATAGGAAACCTTTTGTATGCTCCAGAAGTCCTACCAGACCCAATTCCTAGTTCTTCATTTGAAATTCAAGGAGATCATAAAATGTTTCACATCATTTGGAAAGAGTCATTAAATGTAGACTATGGCATTGTCTTCTACTGTGTGGAATCCAATATACTGCAAAACATGGTCAGTTCAATTCTGTTTATTTGTAGTTTATATTTGGTAGGTAAATTACAAGACATACAAAGTATTCAGTAAGCTCTTTCAGATCTACTAAGAGGTCTACTAGGTTCCAGAAAACCTTTGGTGTTGTATACCAAACCCAGCTGTTGATGAACACCAGGCCCACAATTTATTGATATTCTTGAAATGGCAGAACAGCTACGCATAGGAAAGCTTCAGCTTGGCACCCCCACCGCAGAGCATAGAATTTTCTGTTTGTTACCGTACCTGCAATTAAACAGTTGAGCAGTTGGTGGGTGAGTGTAGTGTGAGCTGAGGAGAGGTCTTTGACCTGATTCTGTAGCCCATCATTTGTGCTGCCTGTGCCTGAGTGGTTTGCTCCACTGCTGAGAGGCGATCAGTGAACCCCTTAACATCCTCCCTTACCTGGGAGATCTCCGTGGTGAGCGACTGGCGTAGGTCAGTCAGGAGAGAGGTAAGAATCTCCGTGGTAACTGGGAGACCCACCGTCAGTTGTGTGGGTTTGGAAGGTTCTTTGTAGCCCAATGTCTCAGGGCAGTGGAGGGATGTGTCGTCCGAGCTCCCAGAGTAATCCTCGAAGTCAGCCGCCATGTTGGGTCCCGCCGCGCCATGCCGAAATGGAAAGTTTTCTGTGATTTGGATCTGATCTGACCTTAAACAAGAAAGTCTCCATGGATTGAAGCATTTAACAATCAACTAACTGTAATTGAATGATTACACCTAACTGTAATTGAATGATGTAGTTACTATCAAACGAAAGAAAGAGACCTTGATAATGTGGATAGGAGAAATAATTAACAAAGGTATTAGTTACAGCATATTTACACATTTATTGTGGGTGGTCCCAGTGGTGTATTTATGATTTGGGCTGCCCTAGGCAGGACGGTGCTCGGGCACCCCCCCAATTGAAATTTTCCCCACCCCTTCCTGTCAAGGCCGCGCTCACTGACAGACGCTCACTCACTGACAGACGCACACTCATTGACAGACACACTCTCATATACACTGACAAACAATGACATACACACACGCTATTACCTGCACACACACTGACAGACGCACACACACTGACAGACGCATGCACTCACTGACCGATACATACACACTCACTGACCCACACACACTTACAGACACACACACACACACACATTCACTTAGTCACACACATTTCTCCCAACACTCCAGTAAGAGCTAGAGTGGATTCCTTACCTGTCCAGTGTGCTGGGGGGGCAGGCAGGGGGCGCACAGGCTGAGTAGGCGGCACTTAGTGATGCTGGGAGCCGGTCTGACGTCATATTCCGGCTCCTGGCTTCATTAAGCAGCGCAGAGTGTGCTGAGCAGGAAGTGCTCAGGTAAGTATTATCCCTCGCTCCCCCACAGCCCGCCTCCCGGGGGCTCAAAAGTGGCCAGCCGGCCGGCTCTTGAACACCCCATGACGCGAGGCATGCAAGGGATCTACCTGGGTGTTTGGGGGCGGCTTTTTTTTGCCGCCCCCTGCAAAGTGCCGCCCAAGGCAGATGCCTTGTTTGCCTCACAGAAGACACGTCCCTGGGTACCCATCAATAGAGACCTGATTAAATAGCATGGGTACAAATTTAAACTATATGATCAGTTCATGAGTCAAGGCTAAGATGAGTTCTATGTGTCACATTATAGAACATATTTTAAGTGAATGGCAAATGCATGCATAGATGAGGGGGTAGGGGTCTTTGGTGAATGAAGCCCCAGATGGGGACTTCTTTAGCCCTGTTTTTTTTCTGTTTTACATCTGAAGGGGGAAAATGGGTACACTTGCCTTGTGCTGTTATATAGCACTATAAATGCATTAAAGGGACAGCTTATTGTATTTGTTCTGGTAAGTAGAATCATTCCCTTCAGGCTTTTATTGCAGTAAACACAGTCTTTTCAGAGAGGGAGAGAGAGGCAGTGTTTACATTACAGCCCAGGGATACCTCCACTGGCCACTCCTCATTCCATTGTACAACGCTACGGAATCTGATGGCACTATATAAATAATAAAATAATATTAATAATATGGCTACTAGAGATGCTTCCTGGGGCAGAGCTGCACACTGTGCAGCATTGCCATTTGAGGTCTCCATCCTCTGCATAGAGACACTGACCTTTCCCCATAGAGATGTACTGATGCTGATTGGCCAGGGTTGTGTTTGACTTGTGCTGGCTCTGCCCCTGATCTGCCTACTTGACAGTCACAGCCAATCCTATGGGAAAGCATTCTGATTGGCTCAGAGAATCACTAGTGATGATGTCAGCCAACCAGACAGATCAGAGGCAGAGCCAGCAGCTGCAGGCTTAAATAGAAGTATTATTTGACTATATATAGGGGGAAAAGAGGAGGGGGGACAGGGAAGCTAGATGGTGTTTTTAACACTATAGAGTCAGGAAGACATGTTTGTGTTGCTGACCCAACAGTGTTCCTTTAATAAAGGCTGCAGAGATCCCTATTTTTACACAGTGTGTATTTTGAATATTGACAATTAAGACTTTTTGGCATCAAGTGCTACTAGCAGACTCTCAAATCATTAGGTGCATTGGATAACCCCATCGTTATATTATACCATGACTTCTGAGACTTTGACAGGTAAGTATTCCATTTGCGATGCAAATGTGTGAGCAGACAGGTCTGAAAATAATGTTATTTCAATGTGGGTGCCGGAAAAGATCCCATTTTGTAAGGATTTTTCCATTAATGAGTCTTTTAGATGATAGAAGTGGATTCTACTCATCACATTTCTTGCAACAGATTGTTGCAGACCTTTAGGTTTGGGCAGCCTATGTGCCCTGTATCACTGGCGGATCCAGGACCTGATTTCGGGAGGGGCACTTGTAAATATTTTAAAGAAATAATCCAGGCACAATAACCACTACAGCTCAGTGTACTAGTTATGGTGCCAGTAGTGCCAGGATCCCGTCCCAGAGTAAGTAGTCAAATCGTTTAAGAACAGTTTGACAACTTACCTTGGGTCTGCTGGGATATAGGGCATAAGAGCAGTGGTATGTGTTAGGGGTGAAGTGTGTGTGAAAGGTGCAGTGTGTGTGTGTGTGTGTGTGAGCGAGTGCGTAAGGGCGGCAATGTATGTGTGAGGCAGTGTGTGTGTGAGAGAGCTGCAGTGTGTATTTTTGTGAGCGGTGCAGTGTGTATGTGAGGGGGACAGTGTGTGTGAGAGTTGCAGTGTGTGTGTGTTTGGGGCAGTGTTTGTGGGACAGTGTGTGTATGGGTGTGCAGTGTGTGTATGGGTGTGCAGTGTGTGTATGTGGGGGCAGTGTTTGTAGTGTGTGTATGGGGGGCAGTGTTTGTGGGGCAGTGTGTATATGGGGGCAGTGTTTGTGGGGCAGTGTGTGTATGGGGGCAGTGTTTGTGGGTCAGTGTGTGTAGTGATTGTTTGGGGCAGTGTTTGTGGGGCAGTGTGTGTATGGGGAGCAGTATTTGTGGGGCAGTGTGTGTAGTGTGTGTATGGGGGGCAGTGTTTGTGGGGCAGTGTGTGTATGGGGGCAGTGTGTGTAGTGTGTGTATGAGGGGCAGCAGTGTGTGTAGTGTGTGTATTGGGGGCAGTGTTTGTATGGGGGGGAAGGAGGGAAGGGAGGCTTTTTAATATATATTTTGTAATAAATAAAATAAATATACTTTCTTAGTCCCTGGTGGTCCAGTGGGGAATCCCTGGTGGTCCCAGTGGTGGTGAGGTGAACTCTAGCCCACACTCCGGGGCTAGAGTTCACTCTCGCGAGATTTGGAGCGTTGCTGTGGTAACCGCGGCAACGCTCTGTGCTCGCGAGAGTAGGACCCAAAGGAGCTGCAGGTAAGAGCTCCCGGGTCCTCTCTCCTTCCTCTACCTCCCCTGCCGGCTGCTAGCACAGTGCCTGCAGACCGGGGAGGGAGATCTCTGATCTTCCTCCCCGGTCTGCAGGCACAGTGATGGGCTGGCACTTGGACAATGCCAGCCGGCAGGGGATCCCTATATAGGATCCAGTTCTTTTTTTCAGTATCTGAATCTAGTGTACTGAATAGGCCTACAGCATATGCAGGCAACTCCGCCAGGGTCATGGCATCCAGGTATCCCTGAGATGCACATTATTCCTATAGTATAGGTAAAAACTTACCTGACTCATTTATTGGGTTTGGCCGCTTAAATTTCAGCTGAAATAGGCCTACAGCATATGCAGGCAACTCCGCCAGGGTCATGGCATCCAGGTATCCCTGAGATGCACATTATTCCTATAGTATAGGTAAAAACTTACCTGACTCATTTATTGGGTTTGGCCGCTTAAATTTCAGCTGACATTAAATCCACCAATTTTTTAAATTTTTTTTAAAGCAAAACGCCAAAAAAAAGTTGATATTTGTAGGATGTTTTTGATCAATAGAGTTAAATCGAATAGCATAATGTGTTGATAAAGCATTTTCTATCCCTTGATTTCCTATAAATAATATGAAGCTCTAACTGTTGCTTAAATGTAAATTGTAAAATTAATAAGCACTAATAATAACTAAACCAAAGTTATTTTTTCGTGTTTCAGTTTGGAAGGGTCAATAAGCAATGCCTTACCCCTGAAAATTTCACTGATCCTTTCTACACTGTTCATGGACTTGAGCCATATACGGAATTTGATTTCTCTGTAACTCCCTTTACATACTGGAGGAGAGCAACCACTACGAAATTAACTCTTCGTGCACCAGAAGGAGGTATTATATCAAACATGGTCTATGAGCCTCTTATATTGTCCTTTATTTTCCTTTAAAAATTTAGAAAAAGTTTGTTCACTAGACTGCAAATTATTGGGAACCAGGGCCGGACTGGGGATACAAAAAGGCAGTGGAAAGAAAATCTATGCCAGCCCCATAAGTCATTGCTCCATGTACAATCAAATCTAATATGTAAGGCTATGTCTTGCCACTACAGATGATTGAGTAATATATACACACATAATATAAAAATAAAAATTAGAGAGATTATATATATATATATATATTGATCCTTGTCAGCAGGTAGAACGGTCCTCTAGGGCAAAAACATGCACAGTCCTTGTAATTGCATATACTCCAGGCACTTTATTTGTAAATCCACACAGGATACAGCAGTAAATGAAAACATAAATGTAACAGAAAACCCTATAAACAAAAACCTAGCTCGTCTGAGCACTAACTGACATTAGGTTCCCTATCTCTCAGGGTTAAACTAAACAAAGCAATATTGCACCAACCTTATTAGATAGCAACACTCTGCTAGCTAGCCTGTTGCTTTCCTTTCTGCACTCCCAGTGCTCCAAGCCAGCCTTGCCCTGACTGCTTTCCTTTCTGCACTCCCAGTGCTCCAAGCCAGCCTTGCCCTGACTGCTTTCCTTTCTGCACTCCCAGTGCTCCAAGCCAGCCTTGACTGCTTCCTCCTGCACTCCCAGTGCTCCAAGCCAGCCTTGACTGCTTCCTTTCTGCACTCCCAGTGCCTAGTCTCCTTGACTCTCTATATGGAGAGAACAGCCTCTCTCCTGCCTGCTTCCTGGGAGGAAGCCAGCAATCCCTCTCCTTTTCCTGCCTAGCCGGGAGGGGTTTATTCCCACTGCAACAGCTCATTAACTGCAGCTGAGCAGTGGGTTGGAGACGGTCCAAAAAACCCTGGCTTGGATCTATGTCTCTCCAGAAAACCACTAAACTGTGGAGTGGAGCATTGGCCCACCCTTCTCTCCAAATGCTCCACCCCAGGGGCCCATAACTAAACAATGCTTTGTGTTGTGCAACACACAAACTACACGTACTTCCCCTGGGGTTAAAAGGCCTATCTGCCTTCACTTTATCACAATATATATATATATATATACACACCTTGGTACCTCGTTTTACAAACGCCTCGGTTAACATCATTTTTGGTTTACCACGGTTTACAAAGTTTCCCCAGGATGCATGGCACCTGGGAGGTTTATAGCGCCGAACCCGTGCATGCTGGAATCTGTGGGTAGCATGTGGCGTCAAGTGTGGAGGTGTTGGAGCGATTCTGGAAGTTTTTTGCAGCGGTTTTGTGACTTTTTAAAACTTTTTTTGTGCATTTCTCAAGCTGTGGAAAGGTAGGGAGCTGAGCTTCATCATCTGCATGCCTTTTACTGTGTGTTCTGCATTGTGGGTTGGTTTCAATGCCTGCTCATTTTGACTTTTTTCTGACATCCGGAACAAATTAATTGTTTCTCAGTGCATTCCTATGGGAAACAACGTTTCGGTTTACAAATTTTTCGCAATACAAAACGTTCCGGAGAATGCATTAAATTCGTGAACCGAGGTACCACTGTATATAAAATGTATTTATATATTATTAAATCATCTGGGGTGGCAAGACATAGCCTTACATATTATTGGTTAATATATATATATATATATATATATATATATATACATACATACAGGTTTTTTTTTAAATATTGATCCTTTCAGAGTAAAACGTGTAATAATTATACAGTAAGCATACTCACATGCAGACACAGACAATCTCACTGACACACACAAGCTCATTGATACACAGCCTGATAGACAAACAATCTCACTGATATACATAAGCTTATTGACAAAGACCCAAGCTCATAGATGCACACAAATAGGCTCACTGACAGACAATCTCACTGACACACCCAGACAAGCTTATTGGCATACACACAAACGTAGTACAGACAAACTCTGACACGCACAAGCTTACTACAGACAAGCTCAGTGTCACACAAACACACACATGCTCACTGACACACAAATGCTCACTACAGAAAAGCTTACACACACACATGCTCACCACAGCAAAGCTCATTGACACACACATGTTAATCATAGACATGTTTACTGACACACATATGCTCCCTATAGAAAAGCTTGCTGACACTCACACATGCTTCCAATAGACAAGCTCTCAGACACACACACACACATGCTTCCAACAGACAAGCTCCCTGACACACACACATGCTTACAACAGACAACCTCCCTGGCACACACACATGCTTCCAACAGACAACCTCACTGACACACACACATGCTCAGTAAAGATAAGCTCACTGACACACACACACAGGTTCAATCACTAGCAGGCACACACACACACACACAAGCTTACTCACTAGCTGTCACGATTCGGGGAACCTAACACGCTGACACACACACACACAGAAAAGGTGCCGTACCGGACCTTAGAGTGGCCGGGCTAAGCACGCTAAGAATAGTCAGGAGACAAGCCAGGTAAAGGGAGCCAGAAAACGGGAGAACGAGAAACAAGCCGAGGTCAAAGGAGTGGAGAAGACAGGATAATCGGAATAACGAGCCAAGTAATCGGTAACCAGAGAGCAAGACGAGAACACTACGCTACAGGTATCACAAGACCACAACAGGGCACTGAGGGACAGGAAAGGTAAGTATAAATACCCTTGGTTTAATTCTGATTGGATAACTTCCAATCAGAATTAACAATCACACGTGGGGGATATCTATACCCCCACTGTGATTGTGGTACTGTTTCTTTAACGCCGGGTCACTCACGTGACCCCGGCGTTTACATAAGTCATTGACCTCCCAGCGTGCAGCGTTATACATGCTGCCGCTGGGGGGCGTGGAGGACGCGGGCGGCGAGCGGCAGAGAGGAGACGCCGCTCGCCGAGAGGTAAGTAGAGGGGAGACCGCGGGCGGCGATGGAGTGAGGGTGAGTGCTGCAAGCGGCGTGCAGCCTCCCCTCCTAGCCGCCCGCGGATCCCTGACACTAGCAGGCACACACACACACACACACACAAGCTCACTCACTAGCAGGCACACACACACACGATCACTCACTAGCAAGCACACACACACACAAGCTCACCCACTAGCAAGCACACACACACACATGCATACTCACTAGCAGGCACACACACACACACAAGCTCACTCACTAGTAGACACACACAAACTCACTCACTAGCAGGCACATACACAAACACACACACAAGCTTACTCACTAGCACGCACACACATGCACTCAAGCTCACTCACTAGCAAGCGCACACACACAAGCTTACTCACTAGCAGACACACATACACAAGCTCACTCACAGGCACACACACAAGCTCACTCACTAGCAGGCACACACACACACGCACACATAGACAAGCTCACTCACTAGCATGCACACACACACACACACACAGACAAGCTCACTCACTAGCAGGAGCACACACACACACACACAAGCTCACTCACTAGCAGGTGCACACACAAGCTCAATTACTAGCAGGCACACACACACACACACAAGCTCACTTTGTAACCGCGGCTGGTTCCCTTATTTACCACTATAACGTCTTAAAGCATAGAACTTAGCAGGGCTAACCATGCAGATATCTTAGCTATAATTTTATATAGTTAGTGTAAGAGATCCTCTAACATATATAAATAATTGAGAATACAATATAAAATAAGGATTGTCTTGGAAGCAATAAAGTTTTGTCTTTTTAGATATTATATAAAAATATAAATATAGACATATAAAATCCATTACAGCAGAGTTTATAACATTAAACTAAATGCTTGCAAATATTATTAATAGGTTAGCATACCCTCCTGAACATGTCATCATGTCAGCCTCTCTGTCATTTTAAGATGGAGCAGCGTCTGTCTCCAAGTCTCTCCTCTGTTACTTAACATTTAAAAGTACACCTTATACCTTAAGTGTCTCCATTTTAGGGTTACTGTAGTTCATATATGAAAAAGTAACACTTCTTTTACTTTATTCATTTTAGGACCTCCCTTAACTTGGCAAAAATACAAGTCCATAACTAAAAGGTGTATACGTCATGGAAATTTTCCTGACTTGGTTAAAGATGGCATCTTAAAGTTTAAACATCCTTATCTACTAAGGTTACCACAGTATATTACGTACTGAAAGAGTCGTAGCATAGCCTTGAAGCTTGTTTATGCATTATTGTTATTGTAATTTGTCTGGGACAAAATGGCGCAAACATAATATGCACCGAGGTCATTGCTTAAAGAAACAGTTATGATACATACTGCCAAGTCCAAACAGTGTCTGTGAGTTAAAATGGCCGCCATCCATTGTTCTCACCATGTGCTTCATCCATTGTTCTCACCATGTGCCTCTGATACATGAAATGGTGGCCACCCAGTAACTCCACAGTATGTCCCCAGATGGTTCTTAAAGGGCCAGCAGCAGCATAATAAAATACAATATGCCCAAATAATGTCTTTAAAGGGCAATACATCCCAGAGGCCATAGTCACATGGCAGGAGGCTGGCAATCAGTCTTCTCCAATGCCCAGTGGCGAGGGCGGTTTTGCCACACTCACTCACTCACTAGCAGGTGCACACACATACCCAAGCTCACTCACTAGCAGGCTCATACACACACACACACACACACACACACACAAGCTCACTCACTAGCACACACACACAAGCTCACTTACAAACAGGCACATACAAGCTCACTGTGACGAACAGAACCCCACTACTGGTTCTTGGAGGGGCCTGCTCGCCAGCCTCTTGTCCCAGGACTATGGCCCCTGCAATAGACCTGGCTAAAATACCACCTCCACCACCCTCAGCCTCACCCCATTACCACCCTCAGCCTTACCACCCCCCACCACCCTCAGCCTCACCACCCTCGGCCTCACCCCCCCACCACCCTCAGCCTCACCGCCCCACACCACCCTTAATTGGTGGGGGGTGGTGAGGCTGTGGGGGGTGGTGGTGCTGAGGGTGGTGGGGGGTGATGCTGAGGGTGGTGGGGGGGTGAGGCTGAGGGTGGTGAGGGGTGAGGCTAAGGGTTGTGGGGGGGGTGATGGTGAGAGAAAAACTACCTTTGCTCCCTGGTAGTCCAGTGGGCTCCCTGGTGGTCCGGTGGCCATTGCTTCCGGTCTGCAGCTCCGCAGAGCTGCAGACTATGTAATCTCGCGAGACCATCAGAGCATTGCCGTGGTAACCCGCTGCAATGCTCTGATTGGCCAGTTCTTGCGAGACACATGGTCTGCAGCTCTGCTCACTGCGGAGCTGCAGACCGGTGGCTGCGGTGGCTGGCCGGGCAGCCAGGAGGTGCCTCGCAACAGGCAGCATACTGGGCAAGCCGCCTGGCCAAGCCGCCTGGCCAAGCCGCCTGGCCCCCTCCAGTCTGCCCTCAGGTAGTTTAGGCGGCCGCGAGGCCACAGCCAGCGCGAGGCCTTAGGCGGCCGCCTAAACCACCTAATTAGAGAGCCGCCTCTGTGTGTGTGTGTGTGTGTGTGTGCCTGCTATTGAGTGAGCTTGTCTATTTGTGTGTCTGCTAGTGAGTGAGTATGTGTGTGTGTCTGATAGTGAGTGAGCTTGTCTGTGCATGTGTGTGAGTGTTTGTGTGTGTATGCCTGCTAGTGAGTGAGCTTGTGTGTGTCTGCTAGTGAGTGAGTGTGAAGGACAGCCTGGCACCCAGACTGGGTGCCTCTGCCAATCACTGCTTCCTAGTACCTCCGAGTACTTCCAAGCACTCCACCAGACACCATCAGCACCGCAGTCCCCACTTCCAGCGTTACAGTTTGGCTTGGGTCTCACCGTCCTCCACCCACCCTGGACCCAAGACCAGGATCCAGCTTCCAGGATCTCCTACTCCAGAGAGTATAGCAGGAACAGCTCTTATAAGAGCTAGTGATTAGAGTATTGTGATATAGAGCAGATACCCCCACATGTGTGATGAGACTCTATGTTGAGGGTAGGCAGGAACTGATTTTAATGGGGCCACACTTGCCTTATATGACAATCCCCATTCAATGGGTACTCCCACATGGACCTGATGGTAGACTGATTTACAAAGTCACCAGCCAATGACAACAGTGTTATAATGCAAGACACTCCCATACATAATCGGACAATCCCTCCTCTGGGCCTGGGAGATAATTAGATCAGGAACTGTACTAATCTAATCCAATTATCTCCAAGTACAGAAAAAAACCCACTTTTCCCCAAATACCACAAAAATACCCCCAAAACACATAAAACCCCACAAACATCCCCTGATAGCCCTGATCTGGGTAACCAACATATCCAAAAATCACCTAGATCAGTTCAGGGGTTCAGGAATTTCCTGGAAGTAATTTGTTTGACTGACACGCACGCATGGTCCATGCCCAAAACAGTTCCAGAGAATCAGGGCTTTCGGTCGGTCTAATTCTGTAGTTTGAAAATTAACAAACTACCAAACAGAGTCAATAGTCTTACCCTGGAGCTTGTTCCCCTCATCCAGACGAATGATTTCACTGAACAGTGCCCTTCTAAGTTGTATAGAATCAAAGGCAGGTGATGATGGAAGTCCAGTGGTGTTCGGGAGGTTTCTGTGTCCGATTTTAGTTCAATGAGATTCATGCCCAAATACCCTCAGCCTCACCACCCCACCACCCTCAGCATCACCCCCCACCACCCTCAGCCTCACCACCCCCCACCACCCTCACTATCACCCCCCACCACCCTCAGCATCAGCCCCCTCACCACCCTCAGCATCACCCTGCCTCACCACCCTCACCATCAACCCCGGTCCCTCACCCTCAACATCAACCCCCCCTCCTTCTCCACACCACCCCTCCTTCTCACATCACCCTCTCCCTCTCACATTACCCCCCTCACTCACATTACCCCCCCTCTCCTCACATTACCATCCCTCCCTCCCTCTCACCATCACTCCCCTCTCCCTCTCACCATCACCCCACACATCACCTCTCCCTCTCACCATTACCCCTATCACCATCACCCCCCACACCATCACCTCCCTGTCACCATCACCCCCTCTCACCATCACCCACCGCTCCCTCTCACCACACCCCCCACCATACACACAACACACTTCAAGCAGCTACCCCATACACATAGGGTCTCAGACAAAAACACAAACATGCTCACAGAGACATACATTCACACAGAAGGATACTCTCTGTCAGACACACTCTCAGGCACATAAACAGGTAAACTGTGCATCAATGTGTATATGTGACACTTTTTTGTTAGTGGGGCCTCATGTTTGAGTTTTGCCTAAGGCCTCATAAAGTCTAGAGCCGCCTCTGCACACACACACACACTCACTAGCAGGTACACATACACAAGCTCACTCACTAGCAGGCACAAACAAACAGAAAATCACTGTCATGGCTGAAGCTTACCTGTCACTGGTAGGTGAAGTTGCCGTTTTGTGGCCTCTTTCTTCCAACGAGGTCAGCAACGTGCATGGGGACGGGGCTTCAGTGCGGGAGGTGGAGCTATGTTCAGGAGGCAGGGTTTGTGTGCGGGGCGGGGCATGCAACCAAAATCGATGTCAATTTTGAAGGGAGACTGACAGGTCTCCTTCTGGCCGCCAGTAGCCTAATTATGGCCGCACCAGCCCCCAGCTCCTCCCTCTTTACTCCTCTCGGACTCACAGTGTCTGGCACAGTCCCAAGGGAAAATATTTCAATTGCATTAGTCTGATGATTAGGGCTGTCTACCCGGCCCCAGGTGCCGTGGCCTACCGTTACATTTTCCGGTATCCTGGTAGGCCAGTCCGGCCCTGTTGGGAACTTAAGATGGCAAGTTGGAAACAATTTCTGAGTTAGTTTTTTAATTATTTTATTCACTGTTTGGTAAATACATTTCTGAGTTAATAAAAAAGTTTTTTTTTTTTTTAAATGACTCAGTTTATAACTCTTTGTTTAAAATATGTTGTTTTGTGATGTTACTAGGAATATTGCTTGTTCCATGGAACAAAAGAAAGATCAGGCATTTGTTCATTACCTCTATTGTCATAAAAACAGAGGCACACTCCGAAAATCGCTACACTTGAAGCTGATAGCTTTGTTCAAGTTTCAAACAACTGTCCTTGATATGATGACATAACATATTTACAACAACAATATTGAATACTACCTTGGTTTTTAAACAAAAACAATGACCTGACGCATTTTAAAACACCAAAATGTTTAACTGTAGTACTTCAGCCGTACAGTTGAACGAGAGACTAAAAACTGAAAGCGTGTTTATGAAGCAATATGATTGATGGTTTTCTCAGAAATGTGTTTAACTCTTCCAGTGATTTGTGATTATGAATTCCAAATATCCTTCTGTGTGAATGACATGAAATGTGGGCTGCATGAAGCTGGGGCCAATTCAGAATTCCGAGTTTTAGGCCTCCTAACTATCTTGCTTTTGGCAGGACAGTTACTATTTTAGGGTCCTATCCCACCGTCCCATTGTTATCTAGAGTCCTGTATCTGGGGACACTGTGCATCAATAGTGTGGCGGGCACTATGACTGTGCAAGGAACAGTGCAGCAGTGATAATTACTTGGTCTTCTGTGTTGGAGGCGAGTCAGAGGGGGCACACTTGATACCAAGCTGATACACCATTTCAATGGGCAGACCTGCCCCACTTCTGGGCCATCCAGTCAGAATGGACGTCACCAGTAATGCATGTTGGTTTGCTGGTGTTTGGAGGTATGGTATTCTTAATACTTCGCTTCCTGTTTGGAGGTATGGTATTCTTAACACTTAGAATGTGTTTAATAGTGCACTCAACATTACCATGTACCACCAGTCTTTTTTTTCACATCTCTTCCAACCAGCCTTTATCTTTCTTCCTTTTTTTTTCTTCTTCATGTTTTACTCCATTATTTTCTCTCATCTGTAACTCCTTCTGAAGGATTTCATGGCGTCGACCATAGCTGGGGAAATGATCATTTGAACATCTCTGGACCAGCTACAGAGCTACTCCCACTTGATCCAATTTGTGGTATAGACCCTAATTATGGTGGTGAGCGGCAATCTAGTTCGTCAATAAAGTGTCCACTCAGGAATAAAATGCTGCTTAACCTAACTTGTCTTCTGGTTTGATTGCTCTGCAGCTGCAGGCAAGTTACCCATATATACTCGAGTATAAGTCGAGACCCCTAATTTTACCCCCCAAAACTGGGAAAATGTATTGACTCGAGTATAAGACTAGGGTGGGAAATGCAGCAGCTACTGGTAAATTTCTAAATAAAATTATATCCCAAAAAAGTTATATTAATTGAATATTTATTTACAGTGTGTGTATATAATGAATGCAGTGTGTGTGTGTGTATGAACGCAGTGTGTGTGTGTATGAGTGCAGTGTGTGTGTGATGCAGAGTATGTTTGTGTATGTGATGCAGAGCCTTGGTGGGGGGTGGGCATTTTTATTATTTTTTTAAATTATTATTATTATTTTAATATTTTATTTTTTGTTATATTATTAACATTTAATTTTAATTTTATTATTATAATTTTTTTTAATATTATTAATATTTTGTTATTATTTAAATTTTTATTTATTTTTATTCGTCCCCCCTCCCTGCTTGATACATGGCCAGGGAGGGGGGCTCTCATTCCCTAGTGGTCCAGTGTATGGGCTGTGTAGGAGGGGGCTGGCAGCGAGCTGTAACTTACCTTTCCTGCAGCTCCTGTCAGCTCCCTTCTCCTCCGGTCCGGTCAGCATCCCTGTCAGCTCCACTGCAAGTCTCGCGAGAGCCGCGGGGTCAAGGCTCTCGCGAGACTTGCAGTGTAGCTGGCAGGGATGCTGACCGGACCGGAGGAGAAGGGAGCTTACAGGAGCTGCAGGAAAGGTAAGTTACATCTCGCTGCCAGCCCCCAACAGGACCTCCGGGCTTGTAATGAGCCCGGCGGTCCTGGTCTGTATTATGGCAATGTAAGTTGCCATAATACAGACATTGACTCGAGTATACATCGAGTGGGGGTTTTTCAGCACAAAAAATGTGCTGAAAAACTCGACTTATACTCGAGTATATACAGTAGGTTGAGCAGCAAATGGTCAGATAAAAGTAGCATCCGACCCAAAATATGCTTTTCAATCAGAACAAACAGTGAAATGCTCTCACAAAAATCTGCATACGTCATTAAGAGAACCATTAACTTTCATTACAAGTAATAAACATTTTTTTTTTTAAAGAATTAGAAATGTAGTGACAGTTGTTCTTTAAGGAGTGGAGGACACAGTGTGCCAAAAAGTGTGAGGTTGTACTGTGGAGTATATATAGAGCTGAGACATGAAAGGTGAGTTTTGGGACTCTGCAAAGCAATCACTAGCTATTCCATGGTATTAATTGCACCATGGTATTAAGAGCTGCATCCATAGCACACTCCAATATTTTTTTAACTGGTGGAATTTCAGTATAATGTCTGTTAACATTTTTGAAGAAAATTTTCATGTGTATATATACCGTATTTTTCCATAAATAAGAAGCCCCCATGCATAAGACGACCCCTTATTTTTTAGGCACAAAATTAAGAAATACATATTTTAAACAAAAAATAGAACAAATTCGTTATTTTAGAGGAGACTTCTAAGGAGAACAACACACTTCTGATTATCATGCCTCCCCTGTGCTAAGGTACTCTGTGAAGTTAATATCTCCATAGTGCATGCTGGGAGACCACAGCTCCCTCAATACAGCAGGTGGTGTGAGGGCATGCTGGGACATCCCTGATCCCAATTTCATCCCACATAAATATAAATCAGAAAGCAAGACCTACCTGAGGTGGAGCATACCTTAATATGGCTGCTCCTTTTATGGTGTGGCTTGTCTCTGGAGCTCAGTTGGTGGCAAGTGCTGACGTCTGCTGCAGCTCCCACATATATAGGGACCTCTACCACCTTGCCATAGAATTCAGAAGTGGGTCGGTGGGAGGGAAGCCAGGTATGTGTGTGGGCCGTGGGACACCGAATCGCGGCAGGCGCCATCTTGGCTTATGCCCACGCACAAGTGTTTTGTTTTTTTAACCCCTGCAGTGACATTCCATGTATAAGACGACCCCCAATTTTTGATTTAAATATTAATTGACTTTGTTCAGTATTTCAAGTTTTATAACTGTAGATATTGTGTTAATTATTCTATTTTATTAAGAAAAATGTTTAAAAACACAATCTTCAACTTATTGTATGCATGTAGCATCATTATCATGTGCACAGTATGTTTGCTAAATACATAATAACAATACACTGACCAGCCACAACATTAAAACCACCTGCCTAACATTATGTCGTTAGCTCTGAGGCGTTGAAGTATGGAATCCACAAGACCTCTGAACATGTCCTGTTTTATCTGGCACCGAGGTATAAGCAGCAGATCCTGCATGTTGCTAGGTGGGGCTTCCATGGATCGGATTTGTTGTTCCAGCATATCCCACAGATGCTCAATTGGATTGAGTTCTGGGGGATATTGAGACCAATTCAAACATTGAACTCTTTGTCATGTTCCTCAAACCATTCAAGAAAAATGATTTACCCTGTTGAAAGAGGCCACTGCCATCAGAGAACACCATTGCCATGTATGTGGGCTGCAACAATATCTATGTAGGTGGTATTGTCAAAGTAACTTTACATGAATACCTGGACCAAAGATTTCAAAGCAGAACATTGCCCAGAGCTTAACACTGCAGATGCCAGTCAGCCTTCTTCTATTAGTGCATCCAGGTAAACAATGCACATGCACCCAGCCATCCATCGGATCTAAAAGAAACTTCTTCCATTGCTTCACGATCCAATTCTCACCCCCCCGATAAATATGCTTTTGGCAGTGGACAGGGGTCATCATGGGCTCTCTGACCAGTCTGCAGCTACACAACACCATATTCAGCAAACTGTGATGCACATTGTGTTCTGACACCTTCCTATCATGTAAAGCATTAACATTTTCAGAAATTTTTGTTCCACTAGCTCTTCTGGGTGATCAGACCAGACAGTCTAGTCTTCGCTCCCCATGTGCCACGTGCATCAATAGGGCTTAGACTCTCAAGACCCTGTTGCCAGTTCACTACTTGTCCTTCTCTGCTCAACTTTTGGTAGACACTAACCACTACATACTGGGGACACCCCACAAGACTTGCTGTTTTGGAGATGCTCTGACTCAGTCACCTAGCCCTCACTATATTGTCAAAGTCAATCAGATATTTTTGCTTGCCCATTTCCAGCACATGAAATTCAAGAACAGAGTGTTCACTTGCTTCTTAATATATCCCATCCCTTAACAGGTGCCATTGTAATGATTTAATCAGTATTATTCATGTCACCTGTCAGTGGTTTCAATGTTGTGGCTGATCAGTTTATAGTATTTAGGAGTGAGTTTTTTGAACAGCATCATATTTGAAAAAAAAAGAAAAGAAAAATACAATATGTGTGATAAATGGCACTTAGTATAAATACATATTATGTGATAATAGCAGCTGTAACACTCTGTGTATAGTCCTCAAATTCCACAATAATAAATATATCCAAAACTTACTCAATGTTTGGTGGTAACCCCCAGCTAAAACAAAAAGTGTTAGTGCTCATAAGTGGAAACAAAAACACTTACCCCTTAGAAACACTTGGACAGCATAAAACAATATATATAAAAAAATATTGTATGGTTTAAATAAATACTAGTATAAAGTGCAAATAAAGGCTAGTAATGAACATTCACATTTGGAAGATCCTTTTATAAAAATAGACTTTAAACATATGGGCTTCTGTGCTTTTAAGATGACACCAACACCTTCTTGTGCAGTAATGCAAAAAAAATAAAGCAATGTGTAAAGGACAAAAAAGTGGAAAATAAGTAGAGCAAAGTTGTATGGTATGATGTCAGATATAGGGTGACATCAAACTCTTTCAGTACCAGGAAAAAAGTATTTCAGGAATTATTCAGTGATTTGTGATTTTTTTTACAAATACATTTATTTGGAACAATAATTAAAACAAATTAAACACAATTAAAAACCATAATTTATGTGATCTTTCTTCCAAGGAGTGTTTTGCCTATGTGCAGTCTCTTTGCTTTTCCCAGGTTCTCCTATTTAAAGGAGCACTATAAGGTCAGGAACACAAACATGTATTCCTGACCCAATAGTGTTAAAACCACCATCTAGCCCCCTTGGTCCCCTCTGCCTTCCTAAAGATAGTACAATCTTACTTGTATTCAAGTCTAAAGCTGCTGCCTCGGCCTGTGAACTTTCTCTGACCTCTGACATCATCAGAAGTGGTGGCCTGATCCAATCATAATGCTTCCTGACAAAGAGGCAGATCAGGGGCAGAGCCAGCACAATTCAAACACAGCCCTGGCCAATCAGCATCTCCTCATAGATATGAATTGAATCAATGAATCTCTATGAGGAAAGTTCAGTGTCTGCATGCAGAGAGAGGAGATACTGAATGTTTGGATGCATTTTAGGCAGCCATGACCCAGGAAGGATTTCTAACAGCCATCCGAGGAGTGGCCAGTGAAGTTATCACTAGCCTGTAATGCAAACACTGCATTTTCTCGGAAAAGACAGTGTTTACAGCAAAAAGCCTGAAGGTAATGATTCTACTCACCAGAACAAATTCAATAAGCTGTAGTTGTTCTGTGACTAAAGTGTCCCTTTAAAGGAGATAGGTGGACATCCTCTTGTTAACTGGGTGACTTTTCCTGTCAATCAGAATATAATCGTGAGAGGAGGAGATGTGATGGCTAAGTTCGTGTATCGAAAGTGATGTATGAATGTCATATCTGACATGCCACAATTTTTCTGTTTGGTTTTCTGGAAATGATGTATTGAGATACCACCAGGCACGTAACCGTTCTTTAATTCATCTTGTGAAGTCCATATTCATTCAGCTATATTTAGTGTGAAAATTCGTCATTGCCTAATGATCTAATAAGTCTTTGCGCTCAGCATTGGGTGTAAAATTAATTCAATAAAAAAGCATAAAAAAGAGGGACAAAGAAACCAATGCAAGAGTGAATATTAATATAAGAGATATACACTGGTTGAGATATTACAAATAGAATCTAATATGAAATATTCCTAACCCAATAAGACATTTATTTTAAAAGTATGTAAATATTTATTTGTAAATCCAATCCATTGATAAATTATACATTTATTTAGCATAGATTTCATAGATTAAAATATATTATTAGTCAAAAAAATAAGTAAAATATCCAAGTATATTACACAATAATGAATCAATAAACCGTAGAAAAAATTGGCTTGGACATCATACGGAGTGGAATCAAAACCCTACAGCTCCTCTTCTACAGTCCAAAATATCTCTAATTTAACCAAATTATCGGGTCTAATCTCCATGTTCTAGAACTCCAGGGACATTCTGAGGAACAGATTGATACTGCTTGAGCAGTACCTACTGACCATCAGCAGTCCTATTCATTTTGCGACCTACACGAGTTTGAGATGTGGGAGAGGCGAGGCGCTCTCCTACGACTTACTTGGATTGATTTAGCATCTACATCCCCGTCACCCCCCCTACACTGGTGGGGATATCCTGGTCCCCACTAAGACATTGATCTGCCTCATGCGGAGGGAAGCACGGGTGGTGTGTTGCGGAGCAGCCTTCACCAAACCTTAACTCTCTTCCCACTCAACAGCACAAACCTACATAAGCCTCGTGCAGCACTATCTATCTTCCACCAAAACAGCTGTCACGGGTGAGACTAGCAACACTTACCTGGACCATGGTCCACAAAGGGCCATAACCTTCCACGCGTTTCACATTCCGAGGAGGCCTGCGTTAAGCATGCTTCAGTTCCTTTTCTGGTTGCTGGGCTCATCTGGAGCCATGAGAAAGGTGTTCTTGATCGCAGTGTAATCCGGGGCTGGTGGGGCGATGTGCTGGGACCTAAGGGACTTGTTCCAAACTATCTAGTTCCTACCCCACTGTTAACTCTTTGTTTATGTTTCTTTCCTCCTTCTCATGCTAACCCAGAGGTTCGTTTTCCTATTATTGGTAATGTAGGAAGTTGGAAAGAGCCAGACCCCCCAGTTTTCTTTGGACGTATGGTGTGTTGCGTCTAATTCTGGAGGGGGCGTATTCTCTTTCTGTCGTATGTCATCCCGTTGGTGTCCTGTGTAGGTAGGGAGAGTAATATTGGAGTCCTCAGTGGTGAATATGTGAGAGGTTGGGAGGGTTAGTAGGTAGGGAGAAGAAAGTAAGAAAGAGTTGGTTAGGTTCGCCACCAGAGCCTGTCATCCCCCCAGTGAGGTAGGGTGGGGTTGGGGGGCGTGTGGGTCTTCAGGGCGCATATTGCTTTTCTGTGTGTTTGCATAAGTTCATGTGTGGCTAGTAGTCTTGGGGAGACTTTTGGTTGCTCATTTGGAGGTTGTTGGTTCTCTACCACATTAGGGTTGTGTCGCCCTCCAGCCAGGCGTCCCAGATTTTGTGGAAGATTTTGGGTCATTGACTTGTGATGTTAGGCTGTTCATGGTTACACAGTCTTGTATTTTTTTCGCTGTAGTGGTCAGTGTTGGTATTTGTGGCATGGACCACATTTCTCTACGGGTGGCAAGGGATTAATTTAATTTAGGGCAGGTCCACCAACAGTTGTAGTTATATCCCCTCCTCTCCACAAAGTTTCCAGCATAGACTGGTGGATATGCGGTGCATGGCTGCTAAGCATTAGGGGGTGAGGTACAATCTAAAGAGCATCTTGAATGCTTGCTCTTTATGTGTCACACAGATCGAGATGGATGCCATTGCTTCCCATATATCCGACCCTTCAGGGGCTTCCTCTGCTGTTCCCAATTCCGCCTCCCAGTCCGTGATGTATGGTAGTGTCGTCAGGGAAGGGTGCCTTGCGATTGTGATATACAAGTCAGATATTTGGCCCTTTCAGGCTGATGCGACTACACAGCCCTTTTCAAATTCTGTAAATGGGTCTAGGCCTCCTTGTTGGATAGCAGGCGTGTTTGTGAAGCTGCGCAATTGTATGTAACGGAAGTAGTCAAAAGTTGATAGGGATTTCAGTGAATTCAATAACCTTGTTATTGAGGTACAGGTTGCCCAGTTGTATGATCTCTTGTGATTCTAATTGAGCACAATTTTTCATGGCAAATCCCAGTGGAAAGAGATCGGGGTCATTGGTGAGAGATAGGAGGAGAGGTCGAATTTGTCTTGTAGTGAATCCCATATATCTAGGGAAGAGGTAATTGTGGGTGCCGTTGGAGGAGGCAGGGTGCGTTGCTATGTTGTTAGACACATGTACAGAGAGGGGTGATCCCATCCAAATATGGCGTGTTCAATGTCAATCTATCTATTTTTGTTTAAGGGGAGATGCAATTGCTGTATTTGGGCTAGATGGGCGGCGTAGAGATAATGTATTAAGTTGGGAAGACCCCCGATTTTCTTTGGACTTATAGTGTGTGTGGCAAAACTAGCCACTTAAGACTGTATGTGTATTAATGTGTTGCTGTGACTTTGTGAGAACCAAGAATGTACCTAATTTCTTCATTTTATGCGAACGAGAGCATTCGTATGCTGGCGGCAGGAAAACCACCAGCATTCATACAGTAGTTTCACAAACAGTAAATTTCAACACTGTTCATGAAACGAACAAACTACCGAATGGGAGACCACACACAGGAGGTCGTGTGGCTTCCATTAAATATTGCAACAATGTATCCGTCGGTAATTATTGAGATTCAGGGTGGCCGCCGCTAGGCTACCGACCACGCAGCGGTCGGCCATCTTGGATCCTTTGTTAGCCCAGCGGTATTTGGTCGTCGAGCGCCTGGAACTAAAATCGGCTACTCGACGGAACGAATACCGCTGGACTTCCAAGCCGTTTGGGAGCACTGGTTATTCGGTAGTTTGTTCCCCTATATACGTTCGGTACTTTAAGGTGAATGTAAAATAATATGTGTTTTCGTGCGGCGTTCGGTTATTTATGCTGGGATCTGAGCGGTACTTTCACGAAAGGTGTGCTCAGACCCCAGCTATCTACCGAATGGTCATTCGGTAAAATAACATGAATAATGTGGAAGTTATGTATTTCTGTGTAAAATGCCAGTTCTGCTGCACGGAGGGATAATCCACTTAACTGGATATTCTAGTGGGAGTATCCCTCTCGTGCAGCAGTGAATGATGGGAGAAATGTCTGGGTTGTTAAGTTCCCCATGTAGTCCCCTACTGTACAACCCCCGTAATGTCAGTAGGGAAACCCCTTGCATGGGTGTGAAGAAATTCCCCTATTTGGTTTCAAAATTAAATTTGCATTCACTTGTTTCAGGTTAGCTTTCCCTATGGTAAAACTACCGAATCGAGACCACCCCGTTGCCCTGCTTGCTGGGCATGTTCGACAAAAGTTCTGCACGAACTGTATGCACCACCGCCGTTTTGGGACTTCCACGTGTTCGCTGCCATTTTAGCTCCCGAACAGCGGTGTTTGCTGTCGAGTGTCTGGAACTGAAAATGGACACTCAAATAGGCGAACACCGCTGAATCCTCCATACCTTCGGTAAAACCCCACTAAAACTACAGAATGACCGGGCATTCGGTAGAAAGACTCACTAACAGAGTCAAGCGAACCATGGATGGCAGCTGGATGGCCGGCCGTCCGGGAGGTTTTTCATGCGACCTAAGACCGACTGCAGGGCCAGAATTCGTGGAACTGTTTTCGGCTACTTTGCCCGTGCAGTCGGTCAAAACTTCTAAGTCCCATATCTCCCGAACGGCTGAACCGAATGGACTGATTTTTTTCATATGTTGGTCCCCCAGAGTACATTTATTTATGTCTATACCCCAAGTCCTTGGGGTACATCCAGATTTTGGGGAAATTATGTTCCGTTTTAATTATGTTAAATGGTTATCTGAGGGGAGGAGATGTACTGTATGTATATTGTTATGATTGGTTGTACAGTTAATTATGTGGGAGGCTCCCTTGCATGGGCAGAATCCCATAAAAAGAGAATGCCTGTCAATAAATCTTGAGTTCATCTTTGTACCCTTCTTCTGACTATGTATGCTGTTTGGGAGTTCGTGTGTTTTACTGAGGGAATTATCCAGGGACACTATTGGAACTACACTGGGATTCGTCTACCATAATTACCGAACGGAGGGCTATGTTCACTAGGCTCTGGCGGTTCGGGAGGAAACTACCGATTGAGGTTTAAATGCACTTGGTTTCCTTACAATGGGGAATCCCTTAAATACTGTGACCTGTGATTAAAAGCTCAGTTGACTCCCAGCCTATGTGTCGTCTAGTTCTTGGGAAGGAAGGATTTATACAACGCTACCGGGATTATTGCATGCTGTACTTATTTTGCTTGAAGGATTATATGCTGTTCCTGTTACCCAGCGGAGATACTGTGGATTATACTACCTCTCCGCTACAGTGTGTCATGTCTAATTCTGAGCTTATTACCTTTCCAAACAAAGTTGTTCACTGTGGCGTGCATTGCCACCAGGTGGGCTTTCTGGAACGACACAGGGAGGGTCTGAAAAACATAGAGAAATCGAGGGAGGAGGTTTATTTTGATGCAGGCAACCCGTCCCATCTATGATATCCCTAGTTTGTGCCATTTTTTGAGATCTGCTTGTGCTTGTTGTAAGAGTGGGACATAATTTTCTTGGTTCAAGTATTCCACATTCGTGGGTAATCTGATGCGTAGGTATGCTATAGAGGAATCACAACTGGTTATCGGGAATTTGTTGCAGACATGGGCTAGGATGTCGTGGTCTAAGTTGATTGGTAAAATTTAGGATTTTGTTAGGTTAATTTTGTATCCTGAGATATTGGAGAATGCGTGTATTAGGTTTAATAGTTCCTCTGTGGTGGTGGTTGGGTTCATTAAAGTTAGAAGAATATCGTCCTTATAAGCGGATACTTTGTAGAGTCAGCTCCTGATGGTGACTTCGATTTCGGGAGTGGAACGGATCGCCTTCAACAATGGCTCCAGAGACAGAGCGAATAGGAGGGTGGACAGTGGGCATCCCTGTCTCGTTCCATTCGTGATTGTGAAGAAGGGTGGTGTAATATTGGGCAGCAGGAGAGCTCCCCGTGATAGGTGATAAGTGGTCTCAAGGAATGTTATGTATTTGGATGGAAAGCCAAAGTGATTGAGAGTTTGGAATAAGAAAGGCCAGAAAAGGTGATCAAATGCCTTCTCTGTATAGAGTGATATGATGGTCGTCGGAATGCGTCGGTGTTGGATGAACCAGATTATGTCAACTGCTCTGTGGGTTTTGTCCAGATGTATTAGCTTTTCTAGGTATGGGTTGAGTCTATTTGCCATAAGTTGGAGGTCTTGAGTAGTATATGTGGAACTGCATTCAGCACTCACCACAAATCTGAGCCAGGGTGTTTGCTGAGCCGGAATCAAACACCAGATTTCCAAACATTAGTAAAGTAATAGAGGTCCAGGCACTCCTTGGTTCAAGACAGGCACCTTATTAGGAACCACAACAGCAACGTTTCGACCCCAAAAGGTCTTTGTCAACCTTGACAAAGACCTTTTGGGGTCAAAACGTTGCTTTTGTAGTTCCTAATAAAGTGCCTGTCTTGAACCAAAGAGTGCCTGGACCTCTATTACTTTAATAAGTTTGAGGTCGACATTTAGGAGCGATAGTGGCCTGGTTCATCATGTGCTTTGTCTGTTTTCGGGAGGAGGCATTTATTTGTGGTAACTATTTCTGTTGGGAGACTTTCATCCTTTAATAGGGCATAGAATACTGTGCAGAGGTGTTTGAGTGGTTGGTGTCCAAATACTTTATAGTATAGGGCTGTGTGTTGGTCTGGTCCCGGGCTCTTATTCGGTTTAAAAGAACGCTGTTGCCATTTCTTCTACTGTGACTTCTGTCACCAGCGCTGTCCTGGCCTCTGAGGACAGGGAGTGCAGCAGCAGGGCGTCAAGCAATTTCTATGTTATGTGTTGTTTAACTTCTGTCTCTGCCTGGGTTGGGTTGCAGTGGTTGTATAGGCCTGTAAAGTAGTTTTGGAATACTTCCACGATGCATTCAGGGTAGCTTGTGGTGCGCCCTGTAGGCATTCGAATTTGTAAAATCCGCTTACTCTCAATTCTCTGTTTCAAGTGTCTCGCCAGCATAGTGTCCGCCTTGTTATTTTTCTCATCGTATTTTTGGTGAGGAGTGTTCTAGCTTCTGTTAGTCGGGTTAAGACAGGTCTTGACAAATCCCAGGCACCAGTTCGCCATGGTGACTAGGATTTTAGACCTGCCGTCTGGGATTTGTTAGCCCACTCAGACCAGCTGATGGAGAGCATACGGTGTTCGCTAGGGCGGGAGGCTCCTGGGGATTGAGATGAACGGGCAGGCGCATGAAGGAGCTGTAACCTTCCTCCCTGTTCTGCTTTCACGCACGTCCTCCAATGATGCTAGGAGCCGGAATATGACATCATTCCGGCCCCGGCATCACTAAACAGTGCTCTATGGAGCACAGCAGGGAGATGACTGAAGCCCCACCCAGGGAAAGCCGAACCACTCCAGCTCCAGGTAGGGACGCTGGGTGGTCACCTTAATGTGTGTTGTTATTGCAGTGTGTGTGTGTCAGTAAGTAAGTGAGAGTGTGTGTGTATGTGTGTGTGTCAGTGAGTGTGTGTGTCAGGAGTGAATGTGAGTATGAGTGAGTAAGTGTGTGTGTGTCAGTTAGTGTGTGTTTGGAGTGAGTGTGAGTATGAGTGAGTAAGTGTGTGTGTGTGTGTCAGTGAGCGAGTGTGTGTGTTGGTTAGTGAATGAGTGTGTGTTTAGGTGAACGGTTCCCCTCCAATCACATGGGTAGGGGTTTTTACTCACCTTTTCCCCCCCACGCTGTGCTGGTCTTGCCGCAGCTTGCTCTGCCTCCATGATTGCGATCATCAATCTTAATGATCTCAGCCAATTCAATGCTTTCCCATAGGAAAGCGTTGAGAGGCTATTGCTCATATGTGGCAAAACACCATGCTGCACCAATCAGCATCTCCACACAGAGATGAATTGAATGAATGCATCTCTATGGGGAACATTCAGCGCCTCCATGCAGAGCATGGAGACACTAAACGTAGATGCTGCGTACTGTCCCAGGATGCACTCTAGAGGCTATCTGAGTGACTTTCACTAGAAGCATTACTAGGCACCAGTGTAAATACTACCTTTTTCTTTGAAAAGTGTGGAGGGACAGATTATAGACATGAGAACAACTACATTAAGCTGTAGTGGTTCTGGTGACTATAGTGTCCCTTTAAGAATTGTATTTTTGACATTGGAAAACCTGGCTCCTAACTTTTTTGCTGGCTCCTAGATTCGAAGCAAATTTGTCAAGCCCTGGGTTAAGGTGTCTGGTTGTGGGTCTCTCTTGTGTAATGCTTCAATGCAACGTATTTCCACCATGGCGTCCATGATTTGTTGTGTTCTACGTTTTTTAACTACAGTGGCTAGGTTGATTAAATTTCCCTGTGTCACCGCCTTACGGGCTGCCCATAATTTCATCGGGAATGAGACTGTTTGGGTGTTATTTTGAAAATACTCTTTTAGGTCTTTGGTGATCATGTCAACAACCTCTGTGTTATGTATCAGAATGTTATGCTACTTGGGTTATTTGGATTGGAACTCAACTGCAGCTTGTAGAACTCCTTAATTCAATAGTGAAGAAACGGAGAATCTTTAAAGTATCAATACTGTAGCTTTAAGAAAAGAGAGGATTGCTGGCAATTTGAGAATCAAACAAAGTTTTAATGATTGTTAAACTTAAATGAATTGCATATAGGCAATAATCAAATAAGAAGCAAATGCAGTTTAGCAAACAATACAAAGTTCATTAATAAGTATTTCCTCAGAAATGAATTAAATAAGACTCTTTAGGTTGTTATGAATAATCTTCAATAGAAACTTTAAGCAAGTAGCAGAGAGCATTTGCAAAGCAAAAAACAGTTCATAGTGATTAAGCTTGATGGGAGTTGTACTCTGTATAATTAGTAACTTGAAGCAGAGAAGATTCGAGCAAGCAGAAATTAGTTCATTAATAACTGAGATTGTAGACAATAGTTGAAAGTAATACTTACGGTTAATGTGAGTTGTCCTCCAAGAGATCAGAGTTAGAGTCCACTTGTTAAATAGTGAAGTATCCGTTCTCTAGTAATCTTCTATGGCATGCAGCATAATCCTATCATGACTTCAAAGCAGGACGGCTTGTCAGAGCTGGTGGAGCCGGCGGCAATACCCAGAAGTAGGTCCCACAATCACCAAGCAGTTTGTATCTGGCGCGGTCTCTCTAAATAGCGTAAGAGAGCTGCGTCAGAAGGGGGCGGGACAGATACAGCATGACACAGTAGCGGGTTCAATTTCCAGGTCCACTGGCACGATAAGCTGTGGATGGTTAAGGTCAGCGCGATGTCGGTGTGGTCTAACCATGCTATTGTGCCGATTTCCTTTTTATGGGACCTGTGACATGACGGGGGAGATTAAGAATTGGTCAATCCGTGAATATGACGTCTGTGGGTGTCAGTAGAATGTGAAGTCTTTTGTGGATGGATGCTGGGCCCTCCATATGTCTATGAGATTGTGTGACGCGAGGAAGTGTGTGAAGAGGGCGAAGTTTTGTGATGGGCATGGTTGTCCTTGTGTTGTGGAGGTCATGTCTAGTGTTAGGGAGTGGACCGCGTTGCAATCTCCACCCAGCACCAGTTTAGTGTTGCTCAGAGTTGCGAGGTGTGAGGAGAATGCTTGCCAGAATGTGGGGTCTAGTGTGGGGGGTGCGTAAAGGTAGCAGAATGCGTATGCATTGGTACCTATCTTTCCTGTTATTGTCACATATCTCCCTTGTGGGTCTGCAGTCGTGGTGATGTCATTGAGAGGGCTGGAGAATTTGAGAAGGATTGTTACCCCTTTATTAACTAAATAAAGATATTAACCATGGGATAGGTCGGAAAATCTTCTGCTAGCTAAAAACATAAGCTAGGGGAGACCTATGACCATATCCCCGAGTTAACAAATAGGTCACCTAGTTTTACTAGTTAAGCAGCATATCTAATTATTAACCTCCAATTAGCTGATGTCTAGTAGAGATTCAGATTATCCCCCCTTCCCTTATCACCTCTCATTTGTTTCTGCCTAATAGCAGGGTATCCTTTTCAAGTGGAACGGTTATCTGCTCCCTATGGCTGATTCTCTTATACCTAGTATGTATACAATTGTTCCTATTTAGGACCCTTTAATTAGTAATGGTAGCTCTATGCCTTAAGGATTACTAAAGGTTTTACATATTTTTTGGCTTTTATGCTACTAATCTAATTTAAATTGTACTTATTCCTAGACATCTACTTCCATTTGGAGTGGATGTCTAGGATCTTGTTCTTTTTCTTTTTTTTGCTACCCCTTTAGTTTTTGTATCTGGTGAATTGGCAAGATAGCTTCAGTTGTAGTATCGGTTTGTGAGGTGGAAGTGTTTGCGGGTGGTGAAATGTGTTTCTTGGATTAGGAGGACATCCGTGTGGGTTTTGTGTGCCTACTTGAGTAAGGTGTGTCATTTAATAGGAGCGTTAAGTCAGTTTACATTGATTGGAACACATTTAATCTGGACGGGCATTGTGAGTAGTGTTGTAAAGGTCTAGGGGATGGAGGAGGATGGGGATGGGAGGGAATATGTCAGGATTACTGTAGATGCCCAACACGCAGAACATAAGTAGATAATAGGAAAATACCTAAGATGTATTACCGGGCCTTAGAATGACTGGATTTAACATATAAAGGTAAAAAACCACAAGACAGGGTAAAAAAAAAGACTTAGGAATAACGCAAACGATGAACAAGCCACGGGTCTAGGAATGGAGATATCAGAATAGTCAGGAGACAAGCCAAAGTTTAAGGAATACAGAGATCGGATAGTCAGAAGGAAAGCCACGGTTAAATACACAGGAATCAATACAAGGAAAGCGCTCTCGGATAGGCATGTGCATGGGAAAAAATTTCGGTTCGGTTCGGCATCCCGAAATTCGGGACTTCTGCACTTCTGCACTTTGGCAACTTCGGAACTTCGGTAACTTGGGCACTTCGACACTTCAGAACTTCAGCACTTCGGAATTTCTGAACTTCTCTTGCAGCCGCTTGGCAGATAACTCCCTAATTGCCATGGTATTAGGGAGTTATCTACCAAAAGGCTGAAAGACTTAAAGTGGTCTTTCAGACAAATTTACTAATACTAAGTAAAGATGACTTAGTATTTGTAAATTATGCCCATACTCGCTATACCTTAATTAGGGGCATGTCTAGTAAACAGTGAGCTGCCACAGGCGGCTCACTGTTAAAAAAAAAAAAAAGGGTCCCCCCTCCCGAGCCCCCACCCGCGACGCGCGAGTGGGGGCTTTTAAACTAAAGGGGGGCCTATTGCCCCCCCGGCCCCCACCCCTGAGTGGCGGATGGGGGCCCTAAAATAAAATAATGGGGGGGACCTATTGTCCTCCCCCAGGCCCCCACCCCTGAGCGGTGGATGAGGGCCCTAAATTAGAATAAGGGGGGACCTATTGCCCCCCACGACCCCCACCCCTGAGCGTCGGGTTTGGGCCCTAAAGTAAAATAATGGTGGGGGACATGTTGTCCTCCCCTCCAGGCCCCCACCCCTGAGAGGCAGGTGGGGGCCCTAAATTAGAATAGGGGGGGACCTATTGCCCCCCTGGCCCCCACCCCTGAGCGGTGGGTGGGAGCCCTAAATTAGAATGAGTGGGGGACCTAATGTCCTCCCCCCTTACCCCCACCCCTGGGCGGTGGATGAGGGCCCTAAATACTAATTAGGGGAAACCTAATGTCCTCCCCCATGGCCCCCACCCCTGAGCGGTGGGTGGGGACCCTAAATTAGAATGTGGGGGGAAACTAATGTCCTCCCCCTGACCCCCACCCCTGAGCTGTGGGTGGGGGCCCTAAATACTAATTAGGGGTGTACTTAATTTCCTCCCCCTTGCCCCCACCCCTGAGCGGTGGGTGGGGGCCCTATATTAGAATGAAGGGGGGACCTAATGTCCTCCACCCTGACCCCCACCCCTGAGCAGTGGGTGGGGGCTCTAAATTAGAATGAGGGGTGACCTAATGTCCTCCTCCTGGTCCCCACCCCTGAGCGGTGGGTGCGGGCCCTAAATACTAATTGGGGGGATCTAATGTCCTCCACCCTTGCCCCCACCCCTGAGCAGTGGGTGGGGGCCCTAAATTAGAATGGGGGGACCTAATGTCCTCCCCCGTGGCCCCCACCCCTGAGCGGTAGATGGGGGCCCTAAATTAGAATGAGGGGGGGACCTAATGTCCTCCCCCTGGCCCCCACCCCTGAGCGGCGGGTGGGGGCCCTAAATAAAAAATTAACCCCCCCTCCCCCAGGTGACTAGGGGTCCCAAAACCCCTAGTTACCCCCCTCCCCAAGAAAATTAACCTCTACCTACTGCCCCTCACCCTAAAAATAATGAGTTCTTTGGAATTTTCCCAAGCTGTGTAATTTAACTCATAACACTCTGATTGGTGGATTAAGTAACCAGTCAGAGTGTTATGAGTCAAATTACACAGCGTGGGAAAGTTCCAACTTTCCCACACTGTGTAAAATGACACATAGCACTCTTATTGGTGGATTTGAAGCTAACCAATCAGAGTGCTGTGACAGGTAAATGTAGAGACTTACCTGTCAGTCTCTTCATTTACCTGTCAGAGCACTCTGAATGGATGGCTTAAACCCACCAATCAGAGTGCTCTGAGCCTAATTGCAGGGCGGGGCAAGGCTTTATAAACCTTCCCCCACCGTGCAGAGCTCAGACTGCGCGGAACCCTCCATGGGTGAAGATGGATTTTTTTTTTTGCGCGTTTGTTTTTATTATTTAAAGTGCATCGGTTATTATGGCTTTTTATTTGGCCTTTTTTGGGGCTGAAAAAATAAGATTTTAGAAGAAAGAAAACATCAAATGGTAAGTTTTTAAATTTTTTTTACAGGTAATAAGCTAATGGTCCCCCCTCATTATTTTTAGGGTGAGGGGGCTAGGTAGGGGTTAATTTTTTTGGGGAGGGGGGTGACTAGGGGTTTGGTGACCCCTAGTCACCTGGGGGAGGGGGGTAATTTTTTATTTAGGGCCCCCACCCGCCGCTCAGGGGTGGGGGCCAGGGCGGAGGACATTAGGTCCCCCCATTCTAATTTAGCCCCTCCCCACCGTTCAGTTTGGGCCAGGAAAGAGGACATTAGGTCCCCCCCAATTAGTATTTAGGACCCCCATCCACCGCTCAGGGGTGGTGGTCAGGGGGGAGGACATTAGGTCCCCCCCTCATTCTAATTTAGGGCCCCCACCCACCGCTCATGGGTGGGGGCCGGGGGGAGGACTCCCCCCTTATTTTACTTAAGGGCCCCCACCCGCCGTTCAGGGCAATAGGTCCCCTTCAGGTTAGAAGCCCCCACTCTCGTGGCATGGGTGGGGGCTTGGGAGGGGAGGAGGTGTTTTTTATTTATTTTTTTTACAGTGAGCAGCCACAGGCTGCTCACTGTTTACTAGACATGCCCCTACTCGCGGTATAGTGAGTAGGGGCATAATTTACTAATACTAAGTAATCTTTACTTAGTATTAGTAAATTTGGCTGAAAGACCAATTCAGGTCTTTCAGCCTTTTAGTAGATAGCTCCCAAATACCGTGGGAATTACGGAGTTATCTACTTATTCATTCCTGTCATTACATTGACTGGCTAAGTAACTTACATTTTACATGAATGTGTGTTACTTGATTGTTGTAAGTGTTGCAAATGCTTATAGCTGAATCCTGGCCATGTTTGTATACTTTTTATTTAAAATTGTATACAGTGTAACATTCTTCTTCTTCCACTGGGTAAGTATATTAGTGCTTAGGCAATACTGTGCTTCAGAACTTCGGCACTTCGACACTTCGGCAACTTCGACACTTCAGCACTTCAGCACTTTGGAACTTCGGCACTTCGGAAATTCAGTAATTTCGGAACTTCGGGACCTCGGCAATTCGGCACTTCGGCTATTCGGACATTCGGAAGTACCCGAATGTCCGAATTGCCCGAAATTTTGTCCGAATTCATATTCGGACCGAAACGAATTGCACATGTCTACTCTCAGATAACCACGACAGGGCACAGAGAAATGGACAGAACAGGCGTAAGTAGTCTAAGGTGCTCTCTGATTGGCTGCAGGGAAGCATGTGATAATGAGTGTGTGAATGTGGTACACCTTTAAGAAATCAATGATCTGGCCCTTTAAAACATTCAAAGTTGCAGTGGTTGGCATCTCTAATGTTTACAGAGCCAGCCGCTGTGAGAGGAGGAGCCACTACCAAGATCTGGTGAGTAATTGGCGGCACTCCCATTGCCTAGTGGGATGCCGCTAGACAGAGGAGTGCCCGCCGCGTCTCAGTTCGCCCTCCGGCATGAGCAGACCCAGCGGGCCTCTGCTGGCTAGGTAAGTATTCGCCTTAAAGTGAGGGAATGCCGTCGCAGCGATGCGCACCCGCTGGGACCCATACTGCCCTCTGACAGGAGCGGACCCGGCGGGCGGCGTGACAGAAGATTGGGGATTAGGAGGATAGAAATGGAAGGGCTGGGCCAGAGGCCCCGGTGGGTCACTTAAAGAACAGGTAGTGAGGTGTAGGGTATTCTACTGGGCTTATCTGGCCTTATCTGTCTGGCCAGTAGGGAGCTTTGTCCCACCAGGGCATATCCCACCAGAGCCCAGAGCGCCTCTCCCCACCACTGGGGGAGAGGTTGGGGAAGACAGGATCCGTGCACCCCAAGGCACTCTGCAGCCCCCCTAAAGCATGTTATGCATCCAGCATGGTAGTCGTTTAGTGAGTGAGGGCTTCATCTGCGTCTGTTGGTCAGGGAGCATTTCATAGGCCTTTGGTGCGGACTTGTCTCCATTATGTTGGGGTGGTCCGATTGGTCAGTGTTAGAACTGGAGTCTCCACTGTAGAGGGTGGCATGTGCTGGTTGCAAATATATGTGAATATATGCTATATCATACACTTACATGCTATGTTGTCATACACTTACATATTATATGCACATACATTTGCGGTTGCAAATCTATACAATATCATATCCCTACATATTATACATCCACAAACGTGGATGTTGTGGTGTTGTTGACCTCAGTCCATGTGTGATGTCCTGTTTGCGTTGGAAGTTGGTGTGTGCAGTTGTGAAGTCAGGAGTCCAAGTGCATCTGTCCTCCTGGCTGGAGGGGTCCAAGCGTCTGGGTGGTGCTGGCGGTCCACACCTGGCCACTTGGGGACCACGAGTTGTCAGATGTGTGTTCATGTTGAGGTTTGGTATACCCAGCCGGGCAGCGAACTTCGCAGCGTCTGTCATGCAGAGTGTATATTTAAATATCGCGATGGACCAACAGTTTGTGTGCCCGATCTAATAGTAACTCTGCTGGCAGTGCCTCCAGTAGTAAGCTGCAGAAAGTTTTGTGGAGGGTGGTATTCAGGGCATCCATTGTGACTGCTTCAGGGAGCCCCCCATATGTGGATGTTGTTCCGCCGTGATCGATTGTTCAGGTCTTCCTGTAATTCTTCCAAGGACCTTATTTGGTCTCTAAGTGGCCTGCAGGGCCTGGCCATGTGCGGAGGTTGTAGCTGTAAGGTCCTCCATTGTTTACTCTGACTGAAAATTAACTCAATAGGAATCCCTATAATAAAGGCTTTATTAGAAGTTGGCCAGGCTATGGGGCATCCTAAGGCATCTTGTTCGCTCCTCCAGGTTCTCCATTATGGGGGCGAAGTGCTTCTCAAATTCTGAGGCAATGTTGGCCTTGATGTCGCCCAGTATTGTCAAAGGGTATGTTGGTATTGTCTGTACCTTTCCCCCTTCCCCTTTTTCCTGTCTTATTGTTTCCCCAGTAGGGTGTTGTCCCAGGGACACTGCCAGACCAGTTTAAACTAGCTGCCATTTCCCTTCATTTGGTTCTCAGCCCTTGCTATTGCCTAGCCCCACCCTTCCATGTAGTATAGTGCTTTATTCACCCTCTTGTATTTAAAGGAAACTATTGGGCTACCTAAATATGTGTGCTGTGCTCGTTAAAGGGAATTGTTGTTTTAACTTTTACCAAGTGTCCTTTGGTGATTGGGAAAAAAGCTCTGATTACTGCTCTGCTGATGAAAGAGTATCGAGGGCCTGGTGCAGAATGAACAAGGCCCTCAGCGATCCCAGTCCAGCCGCGGTGACTAGATCTGAAATGCTCCAGGGTTCCTGAGAGCTACGAGGAAGCGGACTTGGCTGAGGTACTCAGTTGGAGTACTGGAGCTCCGTTACAATAACATTTAAAGAATTACAAATATTTTATCAAATGGTTGTGACAACCTACCAGTTGGCTTGCTTGGAGAGGAACTCTTTTACAGTGGAATGGCAACTTGCAAACATGACCTTGCCTGAGAGTGGTATGGGAACCTGGGAGATCTATGAGGGCATGGGTGACAGAAAGGAGCAGACGGGAAGTGGTGTCAGGCAGTCCAATCGTCAGGGCTCACAGCAAAAGAGCGAAGTCAAGAGTCAAGCCGAAGCTCCGAAGCCAGGAAATCCAAGCCTAAGATCAGGAGTCGAAAAGGAAAAAAAATCAGGAGCCAGAATCAGAAACCAGAATTAGGAACAGGAACCAGGACGCTAAGAAAGTCAGGCAAGCTTCAGAACAACTAAGCACTGACCAAGTGAAGTGCTTGGGTATTTATTGAGACAGCTGATAACATGACTGGACCTCCCCGCAGATGGACCTCCCCCATGACTATAAACGAGGGGATGTGACAGAACACCATCTTGGCTTTTCCACAGTCCATTTTTCAGGGCCATGGTGATTGAGAAATCTGGTTTCCTATAACTGTACACAGATGACTTATTTTTTTATATGGAGAAACACTGGGAAGAGACTTTGTGAATTTTTACGGAATTTCCATTAAATAATTGGGGTTCTTAACTTACTGTAAATTTTAGTGAAATGGTTAATTTTTTAATCTTAATATTTTTTATAAAAGATGGTAAGACTAAAACCACTATTAATTTTTGTCGGTTGATGTAAATAATTATATTCAGTTCAGTTCAGTTGTCATTTTTCACCCTGGCTGACTAATGTGCCGAGTTTACAGTTTCTCAGAGTTGGAGAAACTGTAAAGATCTTGACACCTACAGGACCCAGGCTAAAACATTAGAAGAAACTATTAGGGAGGTAACTAGTATAGACAGAGAGTCCTATTATCATGTAAAGGAAAAAGACAAT
Organism: Pelobates cultripes; assembly: GCA_933207985.1. Classification (NCBI taxonomy): domain Eukaryota; kingdom Metazoa; phylum Chordata; class Amphibia; order Anura; family Pelobatidae; genus Pelobates; species Pelobates cultripes. The sequence continues at coordinate 260,064,598 of OW240913.1, forward strand.
ATAATAAAAAGATTTTATTTGGAGTTTTAACAAAATAGTCATCTAATGAAAAATAATTCTTACTAAATTCTGACTACTCATAAGTAGGGATGCCACTATAAATATGTTTTTATCTGAACCCACCCTCCCCCCCCCCCAATAAATAAATACAGAGGGCCCCAAAATTTTAGGAAAAAAGGAAAATAAATAAACAACACACTCTCCTACATAGAGACGGATTATTTGGTTGTGGCTCTTGTTTACTGTGTAGAACAACAAATAGTAAGAAAACCAATTGAATAACCTTTGAAGAAAAATATAAAATAAAAAATGTGATAACTTGTCATTAAGAATGTTGAAGAGATATATTGAAGTTTGGGATAGTCTGCAGCTGCAGAACCTCTCAACTTGAATATAGTCACCAAAATAACACTCCAGTGGTGTCTGGGGCTTAACCCCTTATAATTCACTGAAATAAATAATAAAATATCCTCATTCAAAACAGAACAAAAAATTCTGCTTAAAAATGTTGATATAGTCTGGATATTGAAGAAAGCTATACACAATGTAAATCTATCTCAAGAACCAAAAAATAGTGGATGAGTCAGGGTAAATACTAAAGCAATTTTGCTTTACTCTGACTGAAAATTAACTCAATAGGAATCCCTATAATAAAGGCTTTATTAGAAGTTGGCCAGGCTAAGGGGCGTCCTAAGGGTTAATTAAATCCAATTAGCAAGGTAGAAGGAAATTATCAGTTTCCTATAGTGAATGTTCATTCCAGTATGTGACCATAGTTAGAGGCTAGGCTGATAGAAATCTTAGATAGTAGACGTTCTAAATCTGCATGCTGTCACAGCAATTGGGCATATACCAAGCAGTTATATCTTGGTATTATAATGTCTCAAAGCAGCAGTTATAAACTAGCTGAAGGAAAAAGCAGCATAGAAATAAGATGAAGCCTCTCTCCCTCTTAAGTTTGCTAGACAGTCAGAGGTTAGAAAAAGAAAGGAAAAGGTTGCGTGCTCTAAAAATTATTCCATGCTAAGTTTGCATGGTATAATACACCAAAGTGACCCTGTGAGATAAAGAAAATAGCCCGACGCGTGTTTCGGTGCACTGCATGTGCACCTTCGTCAGGGGTACGAGATACACTGACTCTGCTTCAGAGTGGGGTCCATGATCGGCAACCAATCAAATGGTGCCGTATTATTGTAATTAAGCGGTTTCAGGTTTCTTTAATTAGTTGTGGAACAGCCCCTGTTCGCCAACCAGTATTAGTAGTTTTAGTACTAACATTGACAGTCATATGTGAATTAGATTAGCAGTTATTCTATCAGGTAGCTGTTTAACCCTTTATTGTAAGGGGCATGCAATGAGTCCTACAATGGAATCATATAAATTTGTTTTTACTATGAGTATGATTTTTAGTTTGCAGTCTTTCTGATGAATAGAGTACTGCTTAGACAGGAAATAGAAGATTCAGTATAATCTAAATTCGTCAGTATTTCTTTTAAATTTTGATTAATTTCATTCTATCATATGAACCACTTCCTATACTGTTCATAGTGGTTTATGTTTGTATCTATGCTCACCTAGATCGAAAGATCTAAGGATAAGCCTTATTAATGATTGTCTCCTTTTGAATTTTACCACATGACAGGAGTCTTCATTTTTGCATATCTTTCTTTACTCAAAACTCCAGCAGCATAGTAACATAAACAACCAATCAGAAAAAAGATATAATGCCCATAAAAGGCCCTGTCTATGACATCACTTCCTCTTTCTTTGCTGCTCCAGCCAACATCAGGTCAGAGTATTTTGCCTCCCTGGCAATTGCTTACATATATTGTTTGTTTCTCTGTATTTTGGATGGTATTGTTCTATTTTTACCTAAGTTAATTTATTTACCTAAGTTAATTTATTTATTTAGCTAATTTATTTATTTCATTTACTTATTTCATTTAATTAATTTATTTATTTAGTTTTTACTTTCGCTGTTCCCTTCTCCCTGTCCCTGCAGTTTTCTTTTGGGCCCCTATTGCTTTTCACTACCGGTACCCGCGAGCAACGGCTGTCAGTGCCGCGCGCCGCGGGCCGGCTAACGTTTTTCCTTTTGTGGGGCCGGCAAGGGGACGGGTGGAGGGGGACTGGGAACTGCGTTCCCTCGTCATTCCGGCGCCGAGCGGTCGATCGCGGCGCTACTTCACACGCGGGCAGCGGCCATCTTGGATCTCGCGGCTCGCGAGATACCGGACGGCCGCCTTCCCCGCTTGCCCGGCGGATCGGTAACTCACCCGACCGCTGGGCTCCACATCTTTATACCCTCCCTAGTATGTACTAAGGGAGGGTATTAGGTTACAGTGGATTTTTGCCTTTCTATATATATATTTGCCCAGTGCCTGCCTGCTGTGCTGCCTATCTATTATAAATGCATGCATTAAAGAGACAAACATTCCCCCCTTTTTTGCCAGCTTCAGACCTTTATGTCTCTAGGCCCTGCTTAGGGTCATATCAGCTACTATACCCCAATTAGGGTTATACTATACATGGTTATAATCTCCTCAGGATCAGACGGCATACTGGCAAAAAATTATATACAATTATTATTTTTTATTCTCATGAGCAGGCACACAATCTATGTATTATTGTGAAGCCATACAATATCACAGTCGTTATACAAAACATATACTGTACCTATATCAAGATCAACTATATCACTGTACTCTACGAAGGGCATATTATGTTACTGTACCCTACAAAGGGCATATTATATTATATTATTGTACCCTACAGAGGGTCATATTATATTACTGTACCTGACGGTGCAAATTTATGTGGGTGTCCTCTGGGTATTTTTTCATGGCACACCACCTGGGGTGACCCCCCAGATATGCATGCAAGGTCACTGACAGACCATTACCTTTGATGTGGGTGTCCTCTGGGTTACCATGGCACACCACCTGGGGTGACCCCCCAGATATGCATGCAAGTTCACTGACAGACCATTACCTTTGATGTGGGTGTCCTCTGGGTTACCATGGCACACCACCTGGGGTGTACCCCCAGATATGCATGCAAGGTCACTGACAGACCATTACCTTTGATGTGGGTGTCCTCTGGGTTACCATGGCACACCACCCGGGGTGAACCCCGATCATATGCATGGAGGCCTACGCCTCAACTTTACCACTGATTACTACAGACATATATGGATGTTTAACCCTTAACTATGGATGTTTAACTTTGGAATAAAAGGGAATCATGACATGTCGCACATCTCATGTGTCTTTAAGGGGTTAAACACTGCCTGTCAGTTTTACATTAAAGCAACAGTACCATGCCGGATGCGATTTGATGGCAGGATCACTAAGAAAATTGAGTGTATTGCGGTGTAACCTTCACAGGGATACATATATGTATATTTTCTGTGCCTAGTGTACATATGGAACGTGGGTGTCCTCTGGGTAATTTTTCATGACACACCACCTGGGATGACTCCCAGATATGCATGCAATGCTTGTAAGGTGCCAATAAGTATAATATGGGTGTCCTCTGGGTTACCATGGCACACCACCTGGGATGAACCCAGCCTAATAGACATGGGTCCTGCGGCTGCAGACCTTATGGAGACAGGCCCCATGCACCTATATAGTAAGCCTGTGTAGTTAAAACCCTGCATACAGCTCTGGCGTACATTTGTGGTGAACCCGGCTAGCCAGACCGACACCACTACCAGGCAGTCGCGCCTGCACCACGGCTCTCAGTAGCCAGATTAAACTAATAGAGGTGACCCCTCTTTTTACCTGGGTGATCCCCAGTTCTACCAGGAGTCTAACACCCCTACGTGCTGACCCCCACACTATCTCCCAACAGGACGGGAACGAGTCATGGTGGACACTCTCAACGTTCCCAAGATTTCGAGACAATGATAAACGCCACAGTAACGGCCTCAGTGGAGAAGGTTCTGTTATGAACTCTACCCCACACCGCTTGATGGAGACCTCAGGCCCACAAGCCTTCAAGTCAAAACAGCAAGGGAAGGGCTCCAGCCCCCCTGCCACTAAGGTCAAGGGCAAGATGCCCATCGAACAGACCAAATAGGCGGAACACCGGGAATCCAAACCCCGTCCGCCACAATCTTCCGACAAAAAAAGACTATTACCCACCACGTACTTTGGACATGGTAGATGAGCGACACGAAGACAGCTCACCGTCTGAGGAAATGGAACGGCAAGACCTTCCCCACACTTCCTCGAAGTAAGTTAGGGAAACCTTACTCCGTGACGGCGGCTGAGGCAGAGATAACTGTAGCGGCACTAAACCAGAGTAGCCGAAGACGGAACGTTCCTGGACGAACACTATTGGCTGCACAACCCTCGGGGGATGGAAGGATGCGCACGCCTCAAGACCGAGTTGCCCCAGGGTACACAACTCAACCCTACCACCTCCAAAGAATGGTCTCAATGCTCGATATGCCTCCTGGGCAACGTAAATGACGCACTATGCGCCGACAGACGCAAATCTGTACTGGGCCGCATCGACAACACACTATTGGACCTAGGAACGACAAGTATTCGGCCCAAAAGCACAAGGCCTACTATTCGACGTAGTGTTCATTGCAGTACTCAAAAAACACGTGAATTTATTCACCACACTAAACCCAGACCTCGCTAAAACAAGTCTGAACCCATCCGCTTCATCTACTAGTGTGTCAACCTACATAACTAACTGTTTCCAATATTATGACCGGCAACCTGTCTCTGTTTTACAGAATTGGGAGACGACTACCAAAGTCACCTGGGTTCTCCAGACAGTACAAGGTTATGTCATAGAGTTTTATCACAGCCGTACAGGTCGCCCCTTCACCTCCATTACGCACGCTGGCGGAACAGGAACGCCTCGTGGACAAGAAAATCTGCACCCTCTTCAGGAGGTGCGCAATTCAACACGCAACGGAGGGGAAGGCTTCCCCAACAAATTTTTCCTGGTCAAGAAGAAGCCAGGAGACTACATCAATGGAACTCCTACATGGTATAAAAATGCTGCAAGATGGAGGAAATTCGTCTTCTACAAGACCTCCTAGGCGATAACGACTGGTTTACACATCTAGACCTCAAGGACGCACGCTTGTCGGTACCCGTTGCCCTGGACTGCCGAAGTTTTCCTCCGATCCCGATGGTGAGGACAAACACGGCAGTTTACGACTCCGTGGTGCTCGCGAACCTACTGTAACCAGTGAGGGCACACATCCGCAAATTTGGGCGTGCGATGCCTCGTATACCTGGAAGACTTGCTGATTCTTTACGAATCCAGACTACATTTGCAGACAGATTTGTCGTTCACTTTCGGGACTCCAGGGATTTTTTGTTGTACACAGACAAAGATCGCTTCTCCATCTGAATCGGGCCAGTTCCTCAGTTTCGACATCGGCTTGGAGAACTATGTTCCGCGTCAGTCTACGGCAAAGAGCGCCTCTATAAGGATAACTGTCGGATTGTGGGATTCCTCTCCTCCTCTCCTCCTCCATACAAGCGTTATTCCCTGGCCCACTACGACTGATGGTGAGATACGTACGCACCGCTCACTCATATGACCACTGGATCCCACTGTCGGCGGAAGTGAGGATGGAATTTCGATGGTGATTACTTCACATACAAACTTGGATTGGCAAAACGATCTTTGACTCTTCCTTCGGATACGGGGCGATGGATGAACCCCTGCAAACGCGACCCAGCCGTTTCTCCACAATAGCAAAGGTGCTTCAATACACACACACACTCACAAGATATCGCTCCTGCTCATGACACCCCTCGGGCAGGGCCAACCGTGATTTCCCGGATCGCCTGGAGATGTCTCGCGAAGACCCTCTACTACTCCCTACCTTCCCTCTACTTCTGACGGGACCTCGAGGGGGAGCCCACTCCCTTGTCATGGAAGGACAACTGACACTAGTTGCCTGGACGGCTTCAGGGGCTCCTGGTCAGATCACGACCTATTGCATCAACTAAGACCTCCTATGGGACTCATAGGCTCCCGGCACCAGGAAAGGCTATATTTCTGCCTGGTCGGCCTGGAGTGATTGGTGTGTGGAAAGGGATTCCGATCCCTTTACCGCACCTGTCCCACTGATCCCCAACTATCTGTCACACCTGGTCTCGTTGGGTCGGTCATATCGATCCCTCAACATGATCAGATCCGCCATGTGGGCGGCGCACGTTCCGGTACAGGGCAGACCAGTAGGTCAAGATACACTGGTTTGTCGACTACTGCGGGGTGCCGAATTGTCGAGATCCCGGCACCCAAATATTCACGCCTCTGGCAGGTGGATGTGGTGCCGAGATTCCTTAGGGAATGGCCGGACAATCCTTGTTGGTCACTGAAGCAACTTTCAGCCAAACTAGCCTTCTTATTATGCCTCGTCTCATTTAGACGGTGGCGGACGTTAGGGCTTGCGATATGGATGGTTTCTCTCTCACACCAGACGGGGTTACCTTTACCATGTCGAGACAAACTAAGTCTGATTCGTCTTCAGTGTCATACCCATGCTTTGTGTCAGACGCCACACTATGCGTGGTCAGAACGCTAATGGGGTACACCAATATCTCTACCCCCTTCGAACTCACTCGACGGATCACCTTCTGACTTCTTACGTAAACCCTCATGGACCGCTGTCTACCGCAACACTGGCCAGATGGGTCCGCGGGGTTTTGTCTTTAGCGTCGAACCTTGTTTCGGAGCCCACTCGGTCAGGGGAGCAGCGGCCTCACAAACCTTTTCGGCCGACGCTTCCCTAGCCGACATTATACGCTGCGCGGACTGAGCGCGAGAGAGTACGTTTAGAACGTTCTATTTTCGGCAAACATCTCATGCTTCCTTCACATTGGTCAATTCAAAGCTTTAAAAATGCAAATATGAAGCCTCCTGTCATGTGGTAAAATTGAAGATTATACTAGCTTTAGTGTACTAATAATCTTAATTTTAGTAATGACAGGAGGCGAATATTTCCCACCCTGTAGAATCCCTCCCATGTTCCTCGTATTGAACAGAATATGTCCTTTATGTTCAGGAAGGTAAGTACGTATGGTTTGTATGTTTGCTACTTAGACCTGTATCTTGTGGGTCTTGTATTGGCTGAATATTAGACGTGAACCTTGCATTATGTTGTGTTTATAGATTCTTAAATATCATTGCGTTAGAATAAATATATATTGATATGTTTCACACTCTAATGTTCGCTGGTATGTCAGATGCTTAATGCTTATTGTATGCGGACAAGTTATCACGCCAGATACCTTTCACCTTTTTCTTTTTCTTGCAGCGTGAACGTCTTCTCATCGTGACAAAGATTCACCTTCTATACCTCTGCATCGCGGAACTAGTGGAGTTGGATATTCTAATATGTTGTTGAACTGTTGACGTAATATGATTATGTCTCCTATTGCTATTTATTGTTTCGCTTCAAAGAAAGAGGAAGTGATGTCATAGACAGGGCCTTTTATGGGCATTATATCTTTTTTCTGATTGGTTGTTTATGTTACTATGCTGCTGGAGTTTTGAGTAAAGAAAGATATGCAAATATTCGCCTCCTGTCATTACTAAAATTAAGATTATTAGTACACTAAAGCTAGTATAATCTTCAATTATACTTAGAGGTATACATGTAACGAAAATGACTTGTGATTTGTAATTTATTGAGAAGAAAAAACTGATGAGAAGTTGGCATTAAGAATATTTTATTCTGTTTAAAATGTCTCTTTAATCCAAACTTCTGTCAAAATAACCACTAGGTGGAGATGTGAGATAAGGAAATTCTGATTTATGTGGAGATGTGAGATCACGAAATACTGCAATAATTTCAATGAGAAAGAACCTTCACAGAGAATTGACAAAGTACGTAACGTAGCATATTTAACATCGGAGACTCAATGAATCATCAACTAAATGACCTATAATAATAACAAAGATATTCGATAAACTGATTTGCAAGAGAAATGAAATACTAATCACACAATCTTAAAGGAACACTGCAATGTCAAGAATACAAACATGTATTCCTGACACTATAGTGTTAAACTAACTATTTAGGTGTCTGGCCTGGCTGGTTTAAACTCACCTTTTTTTCCATGCCCATCAATTTTGACGATCCCAGCCAATCCAATGGTTTCCTATATGAAAGCATTGGGAAGCTGTTGTACATGTACGTCAAAATGCCAAGCTGCCCCAATCAGCATCTCCTCATAGAGATTCATTGAATCAGTGCATCTCTGTAGAAAATGTTCAGTTTCTCCACGCAGAGACAATGTGTGGTTTGTAATTTATTGACAAGAAAAAGTAAATTAGAAATCAGAGGTTAAGAATGTTTTATTCAATTTAAAATGTCCATTTAATGAGAAGTTCTGTCAAAAAAAAAAAAAGTCTAGGATCATAACATAACATAAGTGCTGGACAATAATGTTGGGAATGTATTTTTTATCTATGGCCTAAATGTGAGCTAATTGCTGTGACAGCATGCAAATTTAGAACGTATGCCTAGTCTTCTACTGATGCAGAAAAACAGGGGTGTTTCTTGCAGCAACATTAAATGTGATGCCCTCCAGCCAGGGGCGTACCTAGAGCATTTGGCACCCAGGGCAGATCCTGTGCTTGGCACCCCCCCCCAAAAAAAAAAACCTGTAAAAAAAAATTTTTTTTTTACAATTTGTAAACTTTGCAAAACCGCTGTCAGCCCCTCCTACAAAAGCCTTGTCCTGCCCTGCCCCCTTCTACAAATCCTGTACTGCCCCCGTCTACAAAACCCCTGCAAACCCCTTCCACAAACCCCTGCTTATCCCCCCTTATAAAAACTCCTGTCCCAATACAAAACCCCTGCCCCCTTCTACAAAATCCCTGCAGCCCCACACACACATTTACAGGCAGACAGTCACACACACAGTTACAGGCATACAGTCACATGCAGACAGTCACAAATACAGTCACAGACAGTCATGCACACAGTTACAGGCAGACAGTCACATATACATTGACATACACACACGGCAGCAGCAGACAGTCACATGCACACAGTCACAGACAGATAGTCACACACATGGTTACAGGCAACATCAAACTGTCACAGGCAGGCAGTCACAAATACATAGTCACATGCAGTCACACACACAGTTATAGGCAGACAGTTACACACACTGTCAGTTACAGGTAGTCACACACAGTCATAGCCGGACAGTCACACACACAGTTACAGACAGACAGTCACATATACAGTCACTCACACACACAGTCACAGGCAGAGAGTTACACACACACTTACAGGCAGACACACACACACACAGTTACAGGAACTGTCTGTCACACACACTTACAGTCACACACACACAGTTACAGGCAGACAGTCACACACACACACACACACTTACATGTAGACAGTTACCCTCACAGTTACAGGCAGACAGTCTCACACACACATACATACACAGTTACGGGCAGACAGTTACACACACACACACATACACACACAGTTACAGGCAGACAGCTACACACATACGCACACACAGTTACAGGCAGACAGTTTTACACACACACACTGTCACACACAGTTACACACACACACACACACAGTCATACACACACACACACACACACACACACAGTCACAAACACACTCTTACTTACAGACAGTGGGCTGGAGGAGGACTTGATTCCCTGAAGTCCTTCCCTGAAGCCTGTGAAGAAGCAGGGATTCCATCTTGCTGCACCTCCATGTGCAGCAGTAACAGCAGCGGGTAAGGGCCGTGTTAAGTCCCGCCCCCGCTGCCAGCTTGGCTCCACCCCCCACTTTACCTCCGTTCGGCCAGTTCAGCTGCTGTTTGCATGTGTGAGCTGTTCTGGCCGCACGGCACCCATGGGGCACTGTGCGGCCATACAGCTCACACAGCCCCCTCCAGCCCCCAGACCAGGGTCATGGCACCCCTTACCCTGGTGGCACCCAGGTCAGACCGCCCCCTCTGCCCCGCCTTAGTACGCCACTGCCTCCAGCCCTCAAAAATTTAAAGTGTGTGGTTTTGTGAAGCTAATGCAAAGTCTGGGATATGAGTTAGGAAAGCATTTTTTGGGGGGTGAGTTGTAGATATGGTATGTGCAGATGGTTAGGAGATTGCCTGGTTTCTGGAGGCATTGAGTAGCAGAAAATGCAATTTTCACTAGATATCTCCCAATACCTGACCAAAGATTATTGGGGTTACTCACTTATTGGGGTTACTCACATATCCATGAGTTATTCTTAGTAAATGAGAACATGGGTACATTGGTACCGTACATTGATACTGTTGTGGTCATTTCTGTTTTATATATTTAAATATTTAGGGAGATGTGAATAGGAAAAGAGCAGGTGAGGGTGTCTGCCATTTCATGTTAGTCAATATCGGGTTAAAGGTGGAAAAAAAACATTTTGGGATCATTGTAGGTAGGGTCTGGAACAGGTAGAGAACCCTAGGCAAGGCATTTAACATCCCGTCAAGCCCTGATTTGTGCCTCATTTACCCTGTTTCGTAAACAAGAGCAGGTTTGGGGAATATAGATAGAAGAAGTTTGAGCTAATCCAGACACCCAGATGCTTAAGATGGGTTTAACACCAATGAAATAAGAAATAACTGTGAAGGGTGGCTTTGGCTGATTGCTTAAGGGAAACATTCAAAAGCCCAATTTATCCATATTTCCTTTAATTTAAGATTGGGCAGTTCATTTACATAATTTATTGGATAATCTACATATTCTCATATGTTTCTCAAAGATTAATTGAGTAGCATAATCAGAATCGTCTTCTATTTCAACACATCAGCTAATGGAAACCTTTTGATGTGTTATACTCTTATTGTTAAATTACACTAATTTGTAAAGAAAACAACAAAAACAGAAAAGATAAACCATTTATGACATGTTTATGTTTCTTTATTTTCTGATTAGTACCTTCACCACCTTTGAATCCAAGAATATATCTGTTGCATAATACATTTGATAAGGAGAATGTTGGTCTGGAAATGAGATGGGATAATCCGAAGATGCCCAATGGTGCCTTGACAAACTTTACTATTTCCTACAGACTAACAAAGGAAATTCTTTTTAGTAATTTAACTGATGCGTGGACCACACTTAATGTAACAGCATTGTCTAGGTCCCTACACCTTTTAAATTTGAGTCCCGGGCTTCTTATAGAGTTTAAGGTAAGATATTCTGCCCGTTCATGCTATCTGTTCAATAAATTATATGATGGCACAAGAAAACATCTGAAGGAAATGCTACCTTAGAGAATTCATTAAGCTTAAGACTGGTCCAGCTTGGCCCAATGCAGAAAGTAAACTTGGATTATCTGCCATTGGACATTTCAGAGGACATTGCAAAATTTGTTGGTAACTGTTAACTTCTTCAGCTTTCATTTGTTTACCATATTTTTTTCTTTTATATTTGGTTAATTTAGTGTTATGTGGCCTATGTTACTAGTTGCTGAGGCAATTCACTCACACTTTAGTGAAAGTCTTGGACCTGTTCAAATAAGAATAAATGAGTTCACTCTAGTTCTGAATGTTAACGGTTTTGGAAATGTTTTCTTATTATTCTGGTTTCTTGAGTATAGTAACTTACAACAAAAATGGTGAAACGATATATGTGTCCTACATAGTATAACCATGTCTTTTTCTACAGGTCCAAGCCTACACATCTATAGGACCTGGCCCATTCTCTGATATTAAAACAGGAAACACATCAGGTACTGGTGGTAATGCTTTTAAATAGCTAACATTGGTTAAAAAGCTAACTAAAGAGCTTGTCAGACAATTATAGTAGACCTATAATATTTAGACGTGTGTAAAAATTTGTTTTGAGTGATTTGTTTGAATAAAATTCCTGGCAATCAAGTTGCTTCGACAGAGACGGTTATTTCAATAACTAAAATGACCCAACTTGTGGGCTGGTGGTGGCGCCAGATGTCCTTTTAAACAAACAGTCGAGCAACAATACGTAAAGGGAGATTAAAAACAGAGCGGCACTCTAGCTGTGCGATGAATGGAGCCTCGGGGGGTGCACGCTGCTCAGGCTGTCTCGAGTGAATTACTGTCGGGGTCACAGCTCATAGCCCATAAAGGCACCCTGGCTGGGGGACTCTCAGGGTTGCCCGTGGGTGGGGGAGGAGGGATTCCCCAGACAGAGGAAGGGCTATGACGCTCTCCGTCCCATGTTGCGGTAGCAGTTGCAGGACAGGTTAAGTGGTGCAACTTATGACTCACACCATTCAGAAAAATGTCAGCAACACAGCTCTGTTATTTTGTGTTAATTATGTTAATTTCTAAGGTTACTTGTTTTTCTTTATTGATCTTATGTTACTTATAAAATGTAAAACTCTTACTATTGTATGGCGTAATACATGCTTTAACGCAATGACTTTCCTTTCTGTATCACAAAGATGATGTATTTACTGTGACTTGGCTTTTGCACAAGCCTTATGCTGTTGACATGCTGCACTTTCTGTCATTGCAAAAATAAAGAGTAACAAAAAAAAAAAAATCCTGACAATTATCAAATTAATTAAAGGAACACTATAGGATCAGGAACACAAATGTGTATTCCTGACCCTGTAGTGTTAAAACCACCATTTAGGTGGCTTGCCCCCTTAAAAGGTAAGAAAACTTACCTTATTACCCCCGATCTGCCTTCTTTGCTTAAATCATCAAGGAGGCGGGGCAGGCCAAACACAGGCCTGGCCAATCAACATCTCCTCATAGAGGCGCATTGAATCAATGCATCTCTATTGGGAAAGTTCAGCGTCTCCATGCTCTACGTCAGTGCTGCACACTGTGCAGCACTGACCCAGGAAGCACCTCTAGTGGCCGTCTCAGGAGTGGCCAGTAGAGGTGTTCCTAGGCTGTAATGTAAACACTGCCTTTTCTCTGAAAAAAGGCAATAATGTAATGTAAAAAGGTTGCAATGTAAACCTCTTCCAAGTCCAACCCCTGTTTTCATTGCTGCTTACTTTGGGCTTAAGCATCTCCTCTATTTTATTTTCTCCATACCTCCTACAACTTACTCTGCAACTTACTCCTACAACTTACTCCATTCCACATTATACTATGTAAGGAGGGTGTTCTGCCCCTCCATCGGTGTACTACAAACAAAGAATAAACTTACATTCAAATTAATAATTTTCCACCAATTTAATAGCTCCGAAAATATCTGCATTTTTATATTTAAAATCATGAAGCAGCTTTAGTGATCTCTAATGATTAGATTTTTAAAAAGTTATTATTGCTGCATATATTTATTCTTGACATTTGTACATTTGTATTTCAAAAGCCATCCAGGATTCACCTGAAGACATTGTGCACTTCCTGATAAAACACTTTCTAACCAAATAACATTCATCATAAATTGTAACTCACTTACATGGCAACTTATTTTCTATTTCTAGATGTTCGACCTGTGCCCTCCATATTCAGTTTATCTTCTACAGAAGTAGCTTTGGTTGACCTAGATAGAGAAGAAGTAACATGGGTTTTCTCAGTTGAGGAGAGGATGAAGGCCATTTCCTACGCAGCCTATGATGGGAAGCTGTATTACACATTAAGTGACTTGCTATTCATCAGAGATACTTCAAACCTTTCCACTATTTTGGTACTTGTCTGAATGATGTTTTGTTTGTTGTGAATTATATAGTGTGAATAGCAAAAACATCACTTACTACAAATTATGATGTTTAATTCCTAGGTCTTTTACCCTTGATTGCCAGCTCTGCATGATAATGAATAATTAAAAGGACATGCATCACTCGACAATTATTATTTTTTTTAACCAGCAAGCAAACACTTTATACAAATCAACATAAATCAGAAAAAACATGTAATGGCATTTAGAAACTTACTATAAACTTGGTCAGATTGCATTGTTGGGCACACCTCTCACCTAGGGGAGTTTCTTTAACCTGCTCACACAATCTTACCCACCCAGCTTAGTATTAGACCAGTCCACTAATGACAGAAACAAGGCATCATTGTGCAGCTCAGGAGAGAAAAACATGACACTGGAGTTTGTTGTGCATGAATCACACTGATCAGACTCCCTCTCTTCTCCCCCTGTTACGGTGTTGCAAGGTGAAGAGATCTTCTAACTGCACATGTGTAAATCTGTCAGGCATGCACAATGCACATTTCCAGCATTCCTTGGGATACATCTGTGTCCCCCCTTAAGTGGGAGTGGAAAGCATAATAAAGTAGGAACAGGTAAATATGAAAAAACTAAATATATATATATATATATATATATATATATATATATTTACCTTCTTTTTTTTAGCTTGCAGACTGAGGCAACTATTCCATTCAAAGTTTGTCTCAAAGTGATGCATGTCTCTTTAAGGAGCAGAACGTGCCGTAAAAAAACATCAGAGTCAATCTTATTCTAGTCAATCTAACACTGGCAAACATCAACAAATGTACTGTATGCAATAGATATTTTATTACTTTGTACTTATATGCCACTTAACAGACAATGTTCAATATTGCATTCATTAATAGCTACCTCTGCTATTTTACTACAATAGAATGATGTTGTTTAATGTTTATTTTTTCCAAAAAATAAAAAACACCAAAACAATTCTAGTAAACTTTATTAAGGGCTTCTAGCATTTTACCATTGTGTCAGATGTCAACATTTCTTTCATCTGTTACAATAGCGTAATGCAAAAAAACAAAAAAGGACAATGTAAAGGGGCTTCCATTAAAGGACCACTCTAGGCACCCATGAGACTGGCCGAATGCGCGTGCAGCTCTTGCCGCGCATGCGCATTCAGCCGAAGAGGAGGATCGGAGGCGGAGAGGAGGAGGAGAGCTCCCCGCCCGGCGCTAGAAAAAAGGTAAGTTTAACTCCTTTCCTTGTCACCCAGCCCGGCGGGAGGGGGACCCTGAGGGTGGGGGCACCCTCAGGGCACTATAGTACCAGGAAAACGAGTATGTTTTCCTGGCGCTATAGTGTTCCTTTAAATTATAAAAGCAACAAAATGACCTTTATTCAGTCTTATTTTTTATAGACCGTCAATGCTTGTAGTTTTATGGATGCTAAATGCACTTGCTCATATAATACTATGTAGAGGTGTTCTAAATCAATTGTTTCCTCTTTTATGTGCTCTGTTTCTACTTAACTTTGTTTTTAACTCTTCAGTTATTACAAGATGAGCGTCTTTCTGACTGTCAAAGCATGACTTTGGATTGGATTGCAAGACACCTATATGTTAGCATACATTCACAGCAGAATGGGCAACAAATGTATGCCATTGATCTGGAGCAAAAGAAAAAAAGCTTAAAACATATAACCAATGTTCAGCTTTCTGTGAATACAAGCCTTGAAGCCTTGGCAGCTTATGCATTACAGAGGTACCTCTATAATCACAGCATTTATTGTAGTATAGTAGCCAGAAATAAGAGGGTTGTGTGTTAGTGCTATGGGTTATAAAGACTCATATTTACATATCAGTACTGGGCGGTACACTTTTATTGGTGCATGTCATGGCACCTAGAAGTCACAATTTATAGTGGTCATCCAAGAAATAACATGTTCTAAGTAACCAGAGTGTACATTCTGGCTAACCATTACTTGGTGCTTGTTTTTGGGAATATTTAGACTATTTCCAGAACTCATGAAACTGGTGAAGTACAAGTGTAGTCTGTTACCGTAACAACTGATCTAAGTATTTACAATAGAGCAATATAAATATACATGCTATATATTTAAGCTGTAAATACATATACACCAGAGAAGGAATTTGAAATTGAAATTTTGGTTATAAATCATTGATACTTTTTTTCTTTTAAGTCGTCTGTACTGGATAGAGCGCTGGGATATGGACAGAAGAAGAATTTCCTATTACAATATTGAAAATGGCACAATCAAACATGTGTTGGGTTACAAGAATAAAATAACAACTTCTGAAGCAAGTACCTGCAATTGCCATGTGGAGCCCTCAGGCACATCAATGGCTCTTGATTTAACTGATACCGATAATCCATTCATGTACTTTCTAAGCAATGCCACAGATATCTGGATCTCAGATTTAGAAGGCTGTCACTGTGTAAAGGTATTCTCTATATCACTGCTCTCAGGTGAGTGTTTTGTTAATGTTGTGGTCACGTCAAAATATCGTCCATTTCTGATTTCCTTTAAACTAATGTAATATCCCCTAGGATTTGCCCACATTATTTACTTTAAACCCAATCAGATCCTTTGTAGCTGTTTGTCATCTGCTTATGAATTCTCCTGAAAGGATCCCTACAATTAATTGTTTAGTCCTGAGGTTTTGACTTATAATCATTACCCATAAAGTCAAGCAGTTAATACAGGCAGCCCAGCAACGGATTACTTGACATAAGATAATTCAAGATTAGGCAATCCCCTGGCAGTGTAATATTTCATATTATATTAGCCTGGGAGTGACTCTCAATATTATCTCTTAGGTGGGGTAGTTATTGTTTTTGTGGGGTCTTTTCTTGGTTTAAGAATCGGAATGATGTATGCTATCAGCATCTCTTTGGGAAAAGGATTCGTAATACAAATTTCCAGAAATATTTTCAATAAAAGGGTGGTCAAAATATCAGAATATTAATTATAGAACACAGATGAGAAACCTTCTGATCTCGGAGCTTTGTTAGATTTGAGATTTTTTATTGAATTGGTTATTTCCCGCAATATTAAAAGGTACATACAGCTATCTAAGTTTTTCTTGTGATATAACAGGGACACCTAATTCATCCAATAATTCATCCTTTACATAGCTCGACACATTGGGATCTGGTAGATTATATAAAGATGTATAAGGGCCTACCAAAGCCTGGGAGATCTCTTTAGGATTTAAAACATTTTTGTTTCAGAAATATCATGGATTTGTTAACATCATCAACAAACTTTTTATTAATAGCTTGTTTCAGAATTATCGTTTCATTAGTAGTATCTTGAGTTGATTGTTCCTTATTTAACCTTTCTATTTTGACCAGCTTGATATACAATTTAGAAATTGAATCTTCTTTATTTTTCTTATGTCTTGAGCCTGCTTTTATTAGGACATCCCTTGCAAAGCTTTTAAGTGTACACCAAACTGTAGACGTTGGGACCTCCCTATTATCGTTAATATGAACAAATTGATCTAATTCTGTGGATAACTCAGATGATACATTGTCTATTAGCAGGAGGCTTTCATTCAGTCTTCATCTATTTCTAATTTTAAAAAGTGAAGGAAATGTAATTTATAGAAAAACTGGCGCGTGGTCTGATAAAACAATTTAACCTTATTTATTTTCGAAACACAATCTTCCAGGAAACCCTTTGAGAAATCGTTCGGAGCATATATTTTAACCAGTGTAATTATCGTGTCATTTATTTTAGCAATTAGAAGTAAAAATCTACCATCTGGATCACTTTCTGAATGTAATATATATTTGAATTTAAGATTTTTTTTTTGTACAAAAAGATAGCTACTCTGCTTTTTTTGCGATTGCCCTAAAAATTAGCGGAATAAACTCTTGGAAAATTATTAAAATGCCATAATTTAGAGGGAGAAGTTATCCAATGGGTCTCCTGAATAAAAGCTTTATCCAATTTAATAGCTTTTAAAAATGTGCACATGCAAGAATTTTTTTGGGGTGAGTTGAGCCCTTGGATATTCCAAGATACACACCTAAGTGGCATCAAATACCATAGTACCCCCAGAAATTTGGTCCCGACACTGCAGTCTCTCTACAGTAACAAACATATAACATATTTTTTTTGTTTATACCTTTTGAAGATATTTTTCAATATTATACAAAATGTTGAACAACTCTTCATGTTCAACTAATAC
The DNA here is from genome assembly GCA_933207985.1 of Pelobates cultripes. NCBI lineage: Eukaryota > Metazoa > Chordata > Amphibia > Anura > Pelobatidae > Pelobates > Pelobates cultripes. The sequence continues at coordinate 260,082,446 of OW240913.1, forward strand.
TTGCTACTTTTTTACGCAGGTAGTGAGGTTTAGATGGTAGCTAGGGGGGCTTAGTATATCAGGAAACTTCAAAATAAATAAATAAATAGATTATATATATCTTCCCCGTTTCCTTCCCCTCTCCTATATCCATATTGAATTAACATTGGTCTAGTGAGTAGTATTAATTATGCAAAAACCGATATATTAATTTGGACATATTGAAGTGTTAAATCATAAATTATATTGTGAAATAGAAAATATTATCTCATTGATATAGAGAAATTTTCTCCTTTTGTCCTTAAGGTTCTCTTATCATAAAATGTCTAGTTTTAGTGCTTTGTCAAAGTGGAGTGTGCTGCCTTATACTTTTTATTGTTATATTCCAACATTAAATCAACAAATATTACTTTTCATCTTTTGTGATATATTCCCTTCTTTTTAATTAAAATTGTGTAACACTCTTAGAATAGAACATTAAATATCAGTGAGGTGTATGGTGCCAGCCTAATTCCTTGCTCATCATTGTTCTTACACCCCCTCTCAAGAGTCCAGGGGACAACCAGTGTTCAAAGTACCATTAGAGTTAAGGAGAAAAATAAAATGACATTTTATTTTCTTGCTATTATAAATCTTTTAAAGCAGAGTTAGAAGAGTAGTTTGGTTCCTTACAATAAAATCCCGTTAGTTAAGACCCAGGAACGCAATATAACGTAACATATTTACCAATATTTAATTGCGATTGAGCCCGAAATGGGGTAAAAAAATTCCCTATATAACAATTCAAGGAATTAACTTTTATAGGGGGGAGAAAGATAAAAAAAAGTAATTAGTTAACAAAAATAAAAATAAAAATTAGAGTTTCCATTTTAAGATTATTTATTTTGCCGATGATGGATGTTTGAATACATAAGACTGGTCTTGGTAGAATACTGCTAGTGCTACAGGAAAGTTCAATTTTTTATCTGATATTATTTGATCTGAGAATTGCTGGGATTTCATTGAATTTCCTTCTCATCCGTCGAGTTGTTGGTGATAAATTTTGGAATAATTTGATGTCCTTAAACTGAGGATCTGTAAGATAAATTATTATTTTCTTCTTGCAGTTTCTGGTTAACTGAGTTAGACTACTGGTTAACTGAGTAAGCTCCAGCTTGAACGTTGAGATACTTGTGTCAAGGTTTTACTTTATTTTGATGTATATTGTGAAGGAATTCCCAGCACCGTTTGGCTATTTACGCTCCCTGCTATCTACTTCCCTTTTCTATTCATTTTATTTAATGCCCATTCGTTAAATCATTTGTTTTACCTAACGGAGATCACCCTGGGACTAATTAGAATCTGGAACACTGTGTAGCAATACGAAAGCCGCAGACTAATTAAATGCTCCTAGGTGGCCGCCATTTTGTGCATACAAATGCACGTGCTGAGAACAAGGAAAGGCGGCCATCCTGTCTCCTGAACGCAGCCAGCGGGACCTGGTCGTCGAGTGCCTGGAACTGTTTTCGGCAACGCACTCGCACAAACCCCGGTCGCAATAGAAGTCCCCTACGTTCTATTTCCCGGCACTGTAGACGAACGGCGCTTGGGAGTTTGAAACAGACGAATGACAGGAACCATCTCTGTTTCACCTGCTGCGGTTTTCGTATGAATCCGCATGAGCAGAGACCGGCTCTTGCTACAAATCCTCTGGAACTATTTCTCGGATTCACCCTCATGGCAGACCGGTCAACTTTCCACACGGTGCCGTTCGAAAACTACCAAACGGATTTGGCTGAAGTTTTAATACATTTCTCCCACAGAGATCAGCTACCCAGGGATATGACTATTGTGGGGCTTTTATTTATTTTTGGGGTATTTAAAAAAAATTGTGTAAATGTAAACTTTTTCGGGCCAGCAGATAATTGAGTTTAGTATGTTTCCAAAACTCAATTATGTCGCTGGCTCAGAGGAGGAGTTATGTGTTGTATAAATTGAATGCCTGTTTTGCCATTAAGCCAGTCTTGTCCCAGCATTAAGCTTTGGCTCGTGTGGGTGATTATGCGACACCAGCGATATTGGAACCTTTGGATTACTGGCGATATTATTTCAGGGCACAAGGGAACATTAGATGGTAATAACTACTCTGACCGTCACATATATTTTATTAGGGACTCTTCTAGTACCTCTTGAGTTATAGTTAATGGGGGAGTTAACTGTAAATCTTGATATTGCGTGGTGTCCATAGTTCTCCTCGCTGTTCATTGGACATGGATTTCCCATTGGTCTCATTAGTTTTTGGGGAGTAAAAAGAGTTAATACCTTTGTTTTTTTCCGGGATTATAATTTTTTGTTTTTCTTTATCTTTTTTGGAGCCATTTTGTCTTTTGTTTTCTCTTTCTTTCTTTTATTTTCTCTTTCTTTTTTTAAATAATTTTTTTTACTTCCCCTTTCTTTTCTCTTCATTTTCTCTCTTTTCTTTTCTTTGTAATCATGTTTTATTATTTTTTTCTTTCCTCTTCTTTCTTTCTCTTCCTCTCTCTTTCCTTTTCTTCTCTTTAGTTTATCTTGCCCTTGATTTCAGATTCCCCTTTCTGGTCCCTTTACCATCTCCATTTATTTCCATTTCTTTTCTTATCTTTTCTTTCTTGTCTTTTCCTTTTTCCTTATAACCCTCTTCCTTTTTCCCTTTCCTTATTCACTCCTTATTCTTATGTTCTGTCTTCTTGTATCACTTGTTCTTTTGGACCCCTTCTCTTCTCCCACCCCTTCTCCTTGCCTTGTCCAAACACAAAAATGAATAAATAAATAAATAGGAAAAAAAAATGAAAAATAAAATGGCAGAGGTAAAATTTGAAAAAAAATAAGCACATCTCAGTTGTAGCTCAAATAGTCATCATGCAGGAAAGAATCCTTATCAAGGTGCAACCTTAGGTAGAAAAATAAAAGTTAGAGCTATGTACTTTACCATGTGGCTATGTGGTACTCGAATAATTGATTCTAAGATGAAGTCAGGGTAGAGAGCTAATACAGCAGAACTTTAACGTATCAATCTTGGTCCGTTTTCTAAGCTGCTAGCGTTTATGTAATTACTTGATAACTCTGGAAGCACTACTATAATGCATGAGGGGAGAGTTTCCCTTAGCAGGGGTACCGCCATTAGGACGACCCACCTGCGAAGCTGTATTAACTTTGGAAATCCGCCCCTTACCATGTCTCCTTGCTTGTCCGCCGGTTCAATTATGCAGTGGAACCTGTTGAGTTATGGTTCAGCCTTCACCCTCAGTGATTCTGTGACTCACAGCATGTTCACATGGGTTTCAGTCGACCTTCAGCGTTCGCTCCAGCAAGAACCCACGCCTCCGCACCTTACTTCCGGCGTTAAACGTGTGGGCTTCATCATGCTACGTCACCGCCCACCCTTAATAGTTGACTATCTTGCTATCCATCCATTCATCCATCCATGCTAATACATTGTGACATTTGTGGCACATTTTTTATGATATTTGAATAAAGGTCCAGAAGAGTCTTAATTTTATGTCATATCACATATACTATGGATTGATCAGGGAAAAGACACACTACGTTCTCTGCTTCCCTCAACGATCAAAACATACCTAAAAAAATAGAACAAAAAAGTGCAATATAAAATTAAATCGTCTGTATGACACCAAATATTAAAAGTCCAAAGATAAAAATTTGTAGCTGCCAGACATAAAACCTATGTGATAGAATGTCCAAAAGTAGACAGCGGTGGTTTAGGAAATTAGGAGTATTCTGTGTACTGGTGTTGGATACAAAGTTTACACAGAATACTCCTAATTTCCTAAACCACCGCTGTGGAGGTGGAAATTATACACATTTATCTCAATACCCAGCTTCCCCACAAACACTTATTTGGGACTATTGCACAGCGTTGACATTTATCTACTTTTGATCAAAACATACCGCCTTTGGAAAAAGAGGTTATACAGAATTTAATCTAACCTCACACTATTCTGCTATGTCTCCGGTGATAGGTAACCCCAAATTTTAATGTAACTGCGGTAAAACAGAAGATGATTTTAATTGGTGGATATCTAATAAATTAGTGACAAGAGGAGACATTGAATAATTGGGACACTCACCACTGAGAACCTTATTGTAACCAAGAAAATCCATAGATCAGAAATGACAAATCTAACATATCAACATCTACTTTGAATCTCTACTAATAGAATTAACTGATACCATCTGACCCAATTCAAACGCCTATACAAGTATAATTCTTTTGACACAGGATCGATATTAACAATACAGGCCTTCTGAATAAACAACCTGCCAAGACAGAAAACAAAATTCCAAAGATTATGGGAATATGATACAGGAAAAAAATTGGATAACAACATATGACCGAAAATATTTACTAACTGTTGCAAATTGTCTATCTGCAGCACAATCTAGGAAAACCGGACAAATACCTGTCTAGTTGGTACCTTGATCCAGTTCATCTCTTTCACATTTTTGAAATAAATACCCAGGGTGTCTAATAAAGTTCTACCATACGTGGTGGATGTGCTCAAATATATCAACTCTATGGGAAAGGCTTTACAAGATACAGAGTGACATGCTGGAGATAAATATGTCCTCTGATCCGGTCTTGGCATTATTAAATAGTATCCACTCAACTATACGATACCACCCTACCACATTATCCCTCTGCCACAAATTTTGTACCACTAGTAGACTTAGTATTGCAAAGAAATTGAAGGAAGACATCCCTATAATTGCCATGGTTATGAAAAAGTTGAAGGAAATGGAAAAAATGTCAGCTAACCTCTGAGGAAACACAAACAAATTTGGCGTCCATGGATGGAATAAAAAACCAAATATTTGGCTTGAACGATATCAATTTCCATACAACTCCAATCTAATTTTTTTTTCTTCCTTTCTACAAATACTGTTTACCACCCATTGATTGCTCATTATTTAATTATAATATTTGTGATTAGTTTACTGAAGTACAATTACTCAACTAAAAGAAAGGAGACTAAATACGACCATACGAAACATGCTGTTTTTATTATAGTTATAGCATTTATGCCTTTATAATACCATCTTTATTGTTTATGTGCATATATTGCTATAAGCTTCTGTTGTTGTTCAATAATTGTCTGAAACATCAATATTATATATTAGTTTGGTTTGCACCTGAAATTAGGTGCAGTGGGTCCAGGAGTCAGTTCACTGGAAAAGGCTTTTGTATATTCTAATGGTTCAGGAGGAACGCAGCACTTACATATATGGGGTGTATGGCTTTAAATCTGCTAGAGGCAGAGTCAAACTTGCTACACACCAAATAATATGCTTTTAGCTCAAAAATTCAAACTGTAAGGGTGATATAGGAAAACGGTATAAGGAACTGTTTCCTATTTGTGATATAAATTGTCACAATTATATACGGTGTATACGTCCTTAAATCTGTTAGAAACAGAATAAGGCAAAGTATATACCAAATGATGTACTTTATGAAAAAGATGTAAACTTCATGTAATAGACATACAGTATATACGACTGTATTCTGTAAATAACCGTATCACTTAAAATCAACAGATTTAAGGACGTATACACCGTATATAATTGTGACAATTTATATCACAAATAGGAAACAGTTCCTTATACCGTTTTCCTATATCACCCTTACAGTTTGAATTTTTGAGCTAAAAGCATATTATTTGGTGTGTAGCAAGTTTGACTCTGCCTCTAGCAGATTTAAAGCCATACACCCCATATATGTAAGTGCTGCGTTCCTCCTGAACCATTAGAATATACAAAAGCCTTTTCCAGTGAACTGACTCCTGGACCCACTGTACCTAATTTCAGGTGCAAACCAAACTAATTCATTACTCTAGACAGAGTATTTGGTGAAACTTCTGCCTGTATCCAGTTTGAGCAACTTCACCACAAGTCAGACTCCCTCATTCCTGTGTGTTGCAATAGGCATACCAGACCAATCTGATCAATATTATATAACTTATTGTATAATATCTCTCTTATCAATAAAATATATATTTTAAAAAATAGTTGGTTTGTCATTTGTGGTATACATTTTATGATATTTGAATAATGGTCCAAGAGAACCTTAATGTGTTCAATGTTTTGTCATTTCTGTAGGGATTTAGTGCTTGTACTTTATTTTATTGTCCATTGATTTTAACTTGATTTTCTTTCTTTCATTTTTTTCTTTATAGAAACTGCTCTTGTTACAAGTTTGGCTGTTGATGACTACTCCATATATTGGAGCAATACAGACAAAGAAAATACTACTGTTTTTCAAACAAGTAAACACGCTCAACTTCCTAGTGTATTGCAGACCAGCCAAGATCCCATCCAAGTTATGGCCTTCAGTGCTTCATTACAGCCTTTTCCAGGTAAACATCACCTACAAATATGTTTATTTTATACATTTGTATTATATGTACATTGATTTTTTTAATGCAAATTTTATTGTATTTTGTTATTGCATTATATTAATATTTTCATCTGTAGTTTATTCAATATATATCTGCAGATTTATTTTTTTCCAATTCATTGTAACTGTTAACAAAATTAACTTTGTATTACATTATTATTAGTAGAGTTAATGCAAATAAAGAAAATGTAGTCAACTATGTTTAATCAACATACCACTGGATGTAAATTCACTTTGCAAACCCAGCTGCTCTTCCAAAAAAAAAAAAAATATATGTTTTTCCAGAATTCAAAACTTCTCTCCTTTTATAGCAATGTTTAGCTAATTTAGCAGTGCTGTCCAGCATAAATAAGAATATGTGCCGGTGATAACCGACGTTTGGCACTGCAACTATTTTATACCACGTTTCCAGTGCTGTGCACTCAGCCAGATGGTTGCCATGGGGCAGAGGTCAATGATGGATACTGGATGGTTGAGCAGAATAATGTTGATACATCTAACCTGGAGCTGTATGAACATCTAACTTTGCTGAATGAAGAATGTTGAGTAATGCATAGCACTGACAATGTACTCTGCAAGTAGAAGGCACGATTTGCCACTTAACTAGGTGTCTGAAGATATTTATGCCATTATTTTATGTTCATCTATTTAGGAAGAGAACCAGTGGGCTTAGTTTAGGAGAGCTAACGGAGCCTGGACTTGAGTATATTTTGGTCAAAACATGAGAATGGTCTACTTGGCACATACTTGGAAATTTTTGTGAAAAATCTATAAATAATAATGTTTATTTCTGCAGTATTGCATAACTACTGGGCCTTGCATTTTGTTATCTAAAAAATATAGGGCTATGTATGTAAAAATAAGCCGTCTAAATATTTTATTAAAAAAACTACAAACTCCATATTCCTGCTATGGTTTCCATTACAGGATTAAACACACCTTTAGTGTCTGTCTTTCTGACAGCCAAGAGAGGAACTTCCTGTGAGATCCGAGTCAAACTCAATCAATCAAATGCAGTTCCCCGCTTATTACTGACTTCCTCTCAGTGGTCCAATCATGCATTTGATTGGACCGTTAGACATGCTCAGAGTGCCAATAAGGGCAGGGAGAGAGGGAGTGGGTGGACAGAAGGATGGAGGTACAATTAGAGTTTAAAGAACAAAACAAAACAAAAAACTTTAAATAGGAACATAAATTAAAGTAGCAAGAGAGGGGGCATACATGCGTCCCCTTGCAGACACTGTGCTGTGTGTGCTAATGTAAGTTTTGCACAAAATTGATAAGAGGTTGGAATAAGGACAGGTATCCTTGGAGACCATAGACTATTCTAAAGAGGTGGGTATTTAGAAAGAGAGAGGCATGCTGTTCCGTAAGAATGAAGTCTTCTGGGTCAAGTCCTGTAAGCACCATTTCAAAGATGGAACGGCTCACATCATATGCCACTGCACCAACTACAGGATTGACTTCGGTATGGAGTCGGTATCTGACAGTAGTTTAGTATCGCTGTGAAGCATTCCACAAGCCTCTCTAAACTAGTGGGTGGGGAGGGAAAGGGGGGGGGGGGGGAGGAGGAAATGACTCCTTTCCATTAATTTTTTTTCTTATGACCATTTAAAGAAATAGGCATATTAAAATACTTTGAGCAAATGCTTCTATGCATTAACAAACCTCTGACATTAGTTGACATTTGTGAGGAGGAAAGGCACTTGCACAATAACTGAACAATAAGATCAAGCTGTTTTTCTACATTTTACAGTTTTACGTTTTTCAAACTAAATGTTATTTATTTATTTTTTAACAAAGAAAACATCTCTGATACATGTATCTTCTTTTTTAGACAAAACATGCCTGCTCTTGGCTCCTTTGACCACCCGACCTGTAATATTGAGTACATCAAACACCAGCCTTACACTGCAACTGCCTACGGTTGTGACTAATGCATCCTGCGCCTTTATAATCAGCCCCACTCCAACCTATCGGGTTAAATATAGAAAACGTATTGACAATACAACTGCAAACTATCCTTCACGTAACATCTCAAGTACATTAGTAAGAATTATTTTCTGTTTACTCATCTCTGATGATTCACTTGAAGGAATCTTATTTTTTTGCATTTTGTTTTATTTCAGACATTTAAAAAATGCTTGATCTTGTATGTATACTTATATTTGCAAATTCACTGTCATGCACTGTATCTGTGAAAATGAATTCCACTTCATTCAGTAAATTCACCCGTTTCTATGTGTTTTGTAAATGATACTGCAAATGGGGCATAGAGCATCCCAACCTATATTGAAAGTGACGGTATAATAATATCATGTCTTGTATGCCAAAGAGAACATTTTAAAATGTATTTGTAAAAATGATGGAACTTACCTTTTGTGGATTTTATTCTTACAGTGTACTCTTTATTTTTAGAAAAAAACAGGTAATGTTAGCTGCTTGAGAAAATGCAAACTCTAATTTAAATAACTAAAATGAATACGCTTAGGAGCAACAACTGTCCATTTTAAAATGATGAAAACTCTGTCTCATCACCCTCAGGCTACTGAAGAATTATTCTGAAAGCTGCAAATGTGCCTTTTTTACAGCCACCAATGGGTGACCTGGCAATGTTTTGACTCAGAATGATTCACTGTCATATTAGCAACTTTTAACCCCTTAACTAGTGATGTCCCGAACGGTTCGCCATGAACGGTTCGCCGCGGACTCATCATTGAGTAAAGTTTGACCCTATACCTCACAGTCAGCAGACACATTCCAGCCAATCAGCAGCAGACCCTCCCTCCCAGACCCTCCCACCTCCTGGACAGCTCACTAAGAATGCAGTTTCACAATGAATGTAAAATGGATGCTGTCCAGGAGGTGGAGGTGCACTTCCTTATATCTTTTATAAGATGCATCTGATTTGTCCAATTCAAATGCTTTAAATGCCCTTTTCTTATTTTTAATCACTTGTTTTACTTCTCTACTAAGCCACATTGGTTTTAATTTGTTTATTTTATATTTATTTCCCAATGGTACATACTGAGAAATGTACCTTTCTAATATTTGTTGGAAGATCCATTTATCCTAAGTGTTCTTTTCACTAAAGAGTTTATGCCAGTCAATATATTGTAAAGCTGCCCTTAACTTATTAAAATTGGCATTTTTAAAATTACATGTTTTAGTATACCCCATGTGCTTTTGTTTTTTTGAGTTTATTTCAAAGGACACTATATTGTGATCACTATTTCCCAAGTGCTCACCTACTTGAATGTTGGTCAAAAGATCAACGTTGTTTGTTAAAAGCAGGTCCAGACAAGCGTCCATTCTAGTTGGTGCTTGTACAAGTTGTGACATAAAGGTGTCATTTAACAAGTTTAAAAACCTAATTCCCTTTGCTGAGCTACTAGTCCCTCTGTCCCAATTTATGTCCGGGTAATTAAAATCTCCAATATTTAAAGTGTTACCCAGATTTGCAGCTTTCTCAATTTGCTCAAACAGCTGTTGTTCCTCGTCAATATTAACATTAGGTGGTTTATAACATATCCCAACCAATAGTTGGTTTCCCTTCTTTTCCCCCAAGCAGATATTTAGCCATAAAGCTTCCACATTTTCCTCATTGCATTCCACTTGCTTAAGATTTGGCTTTAAATCATGGTTGACATACAAACATACCCCACCACCCTTCTTGTTTTTCCTATCCTTCCTAAATAACATGTACCCATTTAAGTTACCTGCCCAGTCATGTGTCTCAGTGTCTCATCCCACCATGTTTATGTTATGCCTATTATATCATATTGTTTAGTGTATGCTACTGCCTCTAGTTCCCCCATTTTGTTATTTAGGCTCCTTGCATTAGTAAGCATACATTTAATATCATGAGTCACTTGTACTTTTTGTGAATTATTAACATTACATAGCTTCTCTGTTCTGAGTTTGCCCCTCCCCCATCTCTACCCCCTTTATACTGTGCTAAAGCCCATCTCCTTTCTGTCCTATCTCCATTTTGTAGGTGCAATCCATCACTACTATACAGGTTGTACCCAATCGCAAAGTCGGCCCAGTGCTCTAAAAACCCAAACCCCTCCTTCCTGCACCAAGACTTAAGCCACGCATTGACCTCTCTAATCTCCCGCTGCCTTTCCACTGTAGCGCGTGGCACAGGTAATATCTCAGAGAATACGACCTTGGAGGTCCTTTTCTCAAGTTTGCTACCCTGAAATCATTCTTTAGGACCTTCCATCTTCCTCTTACTTTGTCATTGGTACCAACATGGACCATGACCGCTGGGTCATCCCCAGCCCTTCCCAATAATCCATCCACTCTGTCAGCAACATGCTGGACCCGAGCATCCGGGAGACAGCAAACTGTCCGGCTGAGCCGATCAGAGTGGCAAATTGCACTATCTGCTCTCCTAATGATAGAGTCCCCTACCACCACAACCTGTCTTGCCTTCCTTACATTTTGATCCCCACCCGTACTAGAGGGGCTGTTCCCACGGCTGTTAGAAGTAACAGCTTCCTCTAATACTGCTACTCCTGAGCTGATGCTCCCAACATCTTCACTCAAACAGGCAAATCTGCTAGGTTGCACCAAATCAGGACTAGGTAGCCCTTTCCTCTTCCCTCCCCCCTGCTTCCTCGCCCCACTGTCACCCAGCTACATGCCTGTTCCCCATCTGTCTTATCACCTCCCTCTCCATTACCTGTCCCCACTAAACTTTGCTCAGTGAGCAGTAGACTCATCTCAAGATTGTCAATCTCCCTCAAAGTTGCTTCTTGAGATCTCCATTCTGAGCCACTCGCACACAACCGTCACAGAGGTATGGACCCTGGACGGGTACATCCAGGCATCCATACATGCAACAAGATGTGCATTGAGTCAAACCACCAATCTTGCTAACACTCCTTTCCCCAGATACAGAACAATAAAAAATTACCTTGTTAGTTTAAACCCCTTGTTAGTTTTAACTCCTGGTTTTCTAACTTCTACTTAATAGAGTCTGCTTTCAAATAATGTGAGCAAGCTCAGTGAGTTAGGGGTGTGCCTTTATGGGGATACAAATACCACACAGGTGCAATTAATGAACACTCCCGCAAGCAATTAAGCAGCAGCACAAAAAAGGGGGAAAAACCAGAACACAGATTTTTTTTTTTTAAAACAAAACTTTTTTTTTTTAACTTTACCAATTTTACAGATTAAACAAAAATAAAATACAAACCACTCTCCACAGTATACAAACCACTCCAAGCAACTCCTGGTTTTCTAACTTCTACTTGAAAGAGTCTACTTAATAGAGTCTGCTTTCAAGTAATGGATTATTAATATAAAAATACACTTATTATGGATTATATGTATATATGTTATATATATATATATATATATATATACACCATGTTCCAAATTATTATGCAAATTATATTTTTCTCATTTACCTAAATAATTGATGTAAACAATTCTCATGTTATCAACTAGTAAGAGTACAATTCAAATTTTATTGAACAAACCTCCTGATAACAGTATTTTTTTAAACATAAACTTACAATGCACTGTTCCAAATTATTACGCACAGTAAGTTTCAAAACACTTGATAGGTTGTAAAGAACTGAAAATTGTAATTTGTTGTGTTTACAGCATATTTACTGAAATCAAAAGCTTTTTCAATCAAACTTATAACAACATTTTAACTTTTTGAACATTTTAACAGGTCACGTTACATTTTAACATAGGACCCCTTATTTGATAGCAGCTTTACAAGTCTTGCATCCATTGAACTTGTGAGTTTTTGGACAGTTTCTGCTTGAATTTGTTTGCAAGATGTCAGAATAGCCTCCCAGAGCTGCTGTTTGGATGTAAACTGCCTCCGTCCTGCATATATCTTTTGCTTGAGGTTTTCCAAAGGTTCTCAATAGGATTGAGGTCAGTGGCGGCTGGAGGCCACATCATGACTTTCTCTCCTTTTATCCCCATAGCAGCCATTGATGCAGAGGTATTCTTTGCAGCATGAGATGGTACATTGTCATGCATGAAGATGATTTTATTACAGAAAGCATGGTTCTTCCTTCTGTACCAGGGAAGAAAGTGGTCAGTCAGAAACTCCACATACTTTGCAGAGGTCATCTTTACACCTTCGGGGACTCTAAAGGGGCGACTAGCTCTCTTCCCATGATTCCGGCCCAAAACATGAATCCACCACCGCCTTGCTGACGTTGCAGCCTTGTTGGAACAAGGTGGCCATCCACCAACCATCCACTACTCCATCCATCTGGACCATCCAGGGTTGCACGGCACTCATCAGTGAACAGGACTGTTTGAAAATTAGTCTTCATGTATTTTTCTGCCCAATGCAGCCATTTCTGCTTGTGAGCATTGGTTAGTGGTGGCCGAATAGGAGGTTTATGCACAGTTGCAAGACTTTGGAGGACTCTACACCTTGATGTCCGTGGTACTCCAGAGGCACCAGCAGCTTGAAATATCTGTTTGCTGCTATGTAATGGTATTTTAGCAGCTGCTCTCTTGATCCGATGCATGGCTCTGGCAGAAATCTTCCTCAATGTGCCTTTATCTGCATGAACCCAACTGTGCTCTGAATCGACCACAAATCTCTTAATTGTGCGATGTTCACGCTTACGTTTTTGTGAAATATCTAGTGTTTTCGTACCTCATCCAAGGCATTGAACTATTTCACTCTTTTCAGCAGCAGAGAGATCCTTTTTCTTCCCCATATTGCATGAAAATGGTACTCTGCTTAATAATGTGGACCACCCTCCTTATGTAGTTTTTTTTCCTTAAATTGGGTCACCTGGCAATCTAATTATCACAGGTGTCCGAGATTGTTTCAGTGATCAAAAGAGCACTGAGACACAATGCCATCCATGAGTTAAACCGAAAAACAAAATATTTAATCTTTGTGACACTTCATTTGCATAATAATTTGGAACAGGGTGTATATATATATATATATATATATATATATATATATATTATATTACATATATATATATATATATATATATACTGTGGGACCTCGGTTTACGAATTTAATGTGTTCTCCGAGACGTTTCTTATTGCAAAAAATTTGTAAACCGAAACACAGTTTCCCATAGGAATGCATTGAAAACCAATTAATCCGTTCTGGAGGTCAGAAAAAAGTCAAAATGAGCTGGCATGGAAACCAACCCACAATGCAGAACACACAGTAAAAGGCATGCAAAGGATGAAACTCAGCTCCCTACCTTTCCACCGCTTGAGAAATGCACCCAAAAAGTTCCAAAACAACTGCAAACAATTTCCAGAATGGCTCCAAAACTCGATGCAAAAGCCGCTCCAACACCTCCACACTCGATGCCACGTGCTACCCACAGGCTCCAGCATGCATTTGCCTGATCCTGATGAAAGTCCCTGCTTGGACTGAAACGTTGATCTTTTAATGGATACTTAATAAATTGTTAATTTTAATTCTTGAAAATCTGTGAGTGCTGATCACTATCTGAATTCATATATATATATATATATATATATATATATATTTTTTTTTTTTTTAATTTATATACATATCTTGAGTTTGAATCACAGCTGGAGCTTATACAGTAAATACTAAATCAGTCAAAAATTTGGAAAAATGTATTCCAAATTTACAACAGGCCTCCCAACCATCCCAAATTTGGGACAGTTCCGCTTTTGGTGTCCTATCCCTCATTGGGCTGGCCTGGCTGATTGGCCATCTGTCTGGTGTGCATGCACGCCGGGCTGACCCAACAGTAATTGTTGGCAGACCTGCCCCATTTGGATGGAGCCAGTGTCACAATTGCGTCACTTGCCGCCCTCTTCACTCCCCTTCCACCTGTGTCCTGATTATTGGGATGCCGTAGTTGGAAGGCATACAAACTGCTCCTCCAAAACCCAGAATGGTAAGTAATGCTTCCTGTTAGATAAGACTAAGCTAAATCGACATTAAAAATGTAATTTTAAAAGAATTTAGTCCTTATGGTGATTTACAATAAAAACACATTTTAAGAATTCTTAGATTTGTGGACTAGACCAGCTATCCTATCTGCACAAATCTTCTCAAGCCCTATACAAGGTGAACAAATATCTAGGAACAAGAAAAAAATATACTTTGATTAATTGCTCGCTATCCCTTCTTTATTTTCAGTGACTGAAAGAATATATATATGAGATTTCTTAACCTGAATATTCCGTTTGTCTAAACATTCTATGTGTAATTTCAGGAATTTCAGGATCAGATAGCACTTATCCCAGGATTACAGCCTTATTCCAGCTATGAAATTGAAGTCACAGTTGAGAATTACTACTCATTGCTATTTTCTGAGCAGCCCTTAGGAACCATGGTCACTGCTAAAACGGATTATGGAGGTATGTGAGCATATGGATGGACAATTAATAATATGATATATGGTTTACTGAAACCTAACCCGCATATGTAAATTCCATGTAATAATAACAGAGCGTGGTTGTTCTATGTATAAACTCCCAAATACAGAGTTAAAAAAGAGGGGTCACAACAAGCAAAAATAAAATCACAATCTTTATCTGATTAATAAAGACATACTTTATCCTCGCCAGGTTTTGGTCTCATTTTGGACCTGAGTATTAAAACAAAAAACAAAACAAAATGTCCATTGAAATCTGCACTTTGTGTAAAATTATAATACAAAAAGCATATACTCATTACACAAAGGGATATGGAGTATCCCTTTAAGTCCTGCTGTTAAAAGCTTACCAGAAGCCAATAAATATCTTTCTGAATAACAAATCCAACACTAGTATTTGACATTGAAAATATAGGCTTTGGCGATTCAACTCCATTTTATGGTCGCTATGTGATGTACTTTTTTAAATTATTTTTTTTTACTATTTGTCGATCGGCATTAGATGCAGGCTTCAAATTAGGTAACGGGGGTGGACACATTACTGTCCACCCCTATACCTCTACCTCTGTCCACTACCTCTGTGGTGGGCTATAATTAAACAATAACGCTTACCCAAATGTAATTGGGTGGGGGCTGGGGATCCCCCCATTTATTTTTAATTTAGTAGCCCCCACATGCAGCCTATGGGCTGGGGCTATTGGGTATGTTAGGTTCCCCCATTTAATATAAAATTTAAAAGCCCCCACCTATTGTCTTTAGATTAGGGAAAACAGGTTACTAAAAATAGAGCCCCTCACTCATTTATTTTAATTAGAGACTACACCCATTGGCCTTGGGGGGGGGGGGGGATATTCCCACCCACTTTATTATTAAAATCTCGCTCCACTGGCGGGACGTTGTGTTAATCCTGCTTTATGTATGATAATAGCCTTACGTTATCTATCCAGCCCCCCTTCTGTATTTTACTTCCCCCACCAGAGGCCAACACCCCCCCTTACTCCCTCATACTGACTTCCAAAGGCTTTTAGTTTATTTCTTTTTTTTTGCAAGACTAACATGGCTAGTAATTAAAAAAAGGCTGATAAATTTTCTCTGATGCACACTTGTTGGTGGTTATATTTCGACAAGCCAACCTATTTATCGGATGTAGCTGACAGAATATTATTGGCAATAAATCCAGTCAAAATTGAAAAAAATAACGGTTGAAAACGGTCTAAAATTATTCGAGCGTCTTGTGCCCCATAGAATTAAGTCAAGCCCATAGTTATAGGAGGATAGTTTGAGACTGAAAAACTTAATTTGAAAATACAAAAAAAAAAAAAGAAAGGTTTGGATGAAAATAGTTTGTCCAAATAATGGGACTTTAAAAACCAGTTAAGAAAAGGGTTGTAGTTTTCAAAAGATATAGGTGAATAGATAAAGAAATGGAACTGGGGACAGATAGAGGAAGGACAAACAATAAGGTGGCGATTCATAAAGGATGGAAAAAGAAAAATGATGACATCACATTACTGAGGGATGAAAGCCTACTAGCAGTTTAATTGATATGCTTTCTTGAAGAAGTGAGTTTTCAATTATTTTTTTGAATGAGTGGGACTGGGTGAAAGTCTTACGGAGAAGGGAAGGGAATTCCACAGAAGAGGTGCAGCCCTGGAAAAGTCTTGGAGGCGAGCATTAGAGGTGGGAGTACGGACAGAAAATAGACGTAGGTCTTTGGCAGAGCACAGGGGCCTCAATGGGACATACTTGTGTATTAAGGAGGATAGGTAGGTTGGAGCAGCATTATGTAGGGTCTTGTAAGCAAGCACAAGAACTTTAAATTGAGACCTTTTGAACTCTCATTGACTGAACTGAGTATGCATTTAGAATGACTATATCTATGATGAGCATATAATAAATAAATTAAAAATAATACAACAATAAAAAAATCAATAGTCACTGTGTTGATGCAGAGCACATAAAAGATAAAAAATAGCATAAAAATAAAACAGTGGTACAACATTTTAGATCTGTAGTGTGTTTCCTCTCATATAAACAGCAGCTAATAGTTCTATTTTTTAGTGCTTACAGATTATGAACTCCGAATATGTCTAATAAAAACTTTGTCTTGTGAAAAGAGATCCAGCATTTTATTTATTTTTTGTTAGATGAAGTGTTTTATGAATGAATGTGTCCTCTCCAAAAAAAGCTGCAGATTATAATTAGTTTTCATTTCCATGTCTATTGTTCCAAGTTTATTGACTGTCTGAACTGAAACAAACATGAATAAATGCTGCCAAAAAATCCAAATTGATAAATAAAAACAAACTATTTGCAGCCCCAAGCCCCAACCACATATTCTTAAAGGGACTCTGCAAACACTATAATCACTTCAGCTAATTGGAGAGTTTGTAATCTATTGAACCTGTTGGAGACCTGTGATGATTAAACTCTATGTCTTTGTCTTATTTTTTTTAATAATTCACCCTAAGCTCTTAAATGGACACTTTAGTCACCAAACAACTTTAGGTTAATGAAGTAGTTTAGTTGTATAGATCAGGTCTTTGAAGTCTCACTGCTCAGTTCTCTGTCATTTAGGAGTTAAATCACTTTTGTTTCTGTTTATGCAGCCCTAGCAACACCTCCCCTGGCTGTGACTGACACAGCTAGCATGAGAAAAAATTGGTTCATTTTCAATTAGATGTAACATAAGGCTTCATTAAGGTAAAGTTATTTTGGTGACTATAGTGTCCCTTGAAGTCATTTCCATACTGTCATCCATTTACTTTACATATTAGTAATATATGGTATTTCTAAAGTATAAAAGCCAATTTAAAGGGACACTCCAGTGCCAGGAAAACAAACCGTTTTCCTGGCACTGCGGGTACCGTCTCCCTCCTACCACCCATCCCATGTTGCTGAAGGGGTGGAAACCCCTTCAGTGACTTACCTGAGACCCCCGCCGATAATGCTTTCAATGCTTTCCTATGGGGAATTGAGCGACGCTGGAGGTCCTCACACAGCGTGAGGACGTCCAGCGATGCTATAGCACAGAAAACCTGTCCTGCAACAAGCTAGGAAAAAAAATCCTTTTTGACCCCAGAATGGCAGTCAGATTTATCCTTGGATCAAGCAGTTATTACCCTACATTGAAAGATTATATCCTTGAATATTCTGTTTTTGCAAGTATGCATCTAGTAGCTGTTTGAACATCTGTATGGACTCTGATAAAACCACTTCTTCAGGCAGAGAATTCCACATCCTTATTGTTCTTACAGTAAAAAAACCTTTCCTTTGCCTTAGACAAAATCTTCTTTCTTCCAGTCTTAACACATGACCTCGTGTCCTATGTAAAGTCCGGTTTGTGAATAGATTTCCACAAAATGGTTTGTATTGGCCCCGAATATATTTGTGTAATGTTATCATATCCCCTCTCAGGCGACGTTTTTCTAAACTAAATAGGTTTAAATTTGTTAACCTTTCTTCATAGCTGATATGTTCCATTCCTTTTATTAATTTTGTAGCCCGCCTCTGCACTTTTTCTAGTGCCGTAATATCCTTCTTTAGAACAGGTGCCCAAAATTGCACAGCATATTCAATATGTGGTCTTACCAGTGATTTATAAAGAGGCAAAATTATATTCTCATCCCGAGAATGAATGCCCTTTTTCATGCATGACAATACCTTCCCGGCCTTGGCCACTGCTGATTGACATTGCACATTGTTGCATAGTTTGTTGTCTATAACAATTCCCAAGTCCGTTTCGTGTGTTGTTAGCCCTAATTCGCTTCCATTAAGGGTATACATTCCTTGTGTATTCTTTATGCCGAAGTGCATAACTTTGCATTTTTCAACATTACATTTCATCTGCCATTTGAGTGCCCAGTCCCCCAGTCTATCTAAATCCCTCTGCAGCAAAGTAATATCTTGCTCACATTGTATTATTTTACAGAGTTTTGTGTCCTCTGCAAACACTGAAACATGACTTTCAATGCTGTCTTCAAGAACATTTATAAACATGTTAATGTTTATGAAAACTGCAATAATTACACTTGCAGGGTTAAGGGTAGCAGGAGTTGGCACCCAGACCACTCCAATGGGCAGAAGTGGTCTGGGTGCCTGGAGTGTCCATTTAAACAGATAACTAATAGCAATAAAATAACTTTAATGTCACATGTTTAAAGGGGTGAAATAAGCACCATAACCACTACAACCCACTGTTGTTGATATGATGCCAGGAGTTCTCTGGTGACATTCTACTGTTTCTAAATTGTTTGCCACACATTGTTACCACTTTGGTGGACGTAGTGGTTATGGTCCCCTTTAAACTATGAAAACATCAATAATGTAATATTTTTATAGAATGTTATGTTCTTACACAGTTTCTTTTTGATTTGATCAGTTCCTGAAGCAGTGGATACTGTGGTGATAACAGTTTTATCTGATAGTTTACTTAATATAACATGGACATACCCTCATGAGCCAAATGGTCCACTGGCATCTATACGATACCAGATCACATCAAACCTTTTGTTTCCAAATCCTATTGCTCCTTTGAGGGAAGATGAATTCCCAGATGAACAACTTGAATGGTCTTTCACTGGTCTGCGTGGTGGAACAAATTATCAGTTCAAGGTAATTCTGTTATGACATTTGTATGACCATGCCATTTTGTTGATAGTTCTGGCTGCTGTGGAATAGCACTTAATATTAATGGCAGTTGGAAGCTATTATAGCCTTTTACACCAAGAAATCTGCTGACATTTTTAAATATTATGATAAGTTGATCATTTGTGAATGTTATCTGCCTGTGCATTTCTATTTCAACAGTGCATGCTCCAGTTTCTATCAGCGTAACATCATCTATGTTGTAAGCTCATTTGAGCAGGGTCCTCAACAACTTATTGTTCCTGTAATGGTTTATTATTATTATTTTATTATTTATATAGCGCCATCACATTCCGTAGAGCTGTACAATTGTCTTATTTGTTAAATTTCCCCCTTTATAATATTATACAGCAATGTGGTAAATGTTGGTACTTTATAAATGCCGATGATAATAATATTATGATTGCTGTTTTAGGTTCTTGCATTTCACCCATATGAAAACTGGTTCAGTGAAAGTGCTCCTGTTTATGCCACAACATTTGCAGTTCCAGGTGTACCTCAAAATATTGTCCAAGGAAACACCAGCTTAGTTTTGCAATGGAGATCTCCAGAGGAAGCCATTACTAACTACTATTTTGAAATAAAAGAGGTACATCTATTTATGTGTCTTAAATATAGGAATTCATTTAATTCTATTTTTAACATGGTGCTAATGTCCCAGTGTTTCATGAAATATACAATTCCAAATATTAAAATTACTCATCTACCCAATAGAGGGACTAATGAACAGAGAGTCCTGGTGTAAGATTATTATTTGGGTCCCCTACCACTGCAGACACCTAACCTCTATTTCTCCAAAAATATTCCCACTTGTCACTGCCAAATAACCAACCCTAAATAACCATGCCAGTCACAGTCACCCTCTCCTTCCCCAATTTAGACTGCTACGTGTCCATGATGAATAACCCTCTCCCTGCCCTTATTAGATTGTGCTATATTTACCTGCCTCTGCACCCTTACTGTTACCAAATTAGATTAGCACTTCTTTATTTAGATTGGAGCATTGCACTGCCAATTAACCTCCTCCCAAATAAATGGGCACATTCCTCTTCCAATTAACTACTTCTTTCCTACAGATAGATCCTCTCATTCTTCTTGCTATCCACATGTTGCAGAAAGGCCTTATTCTAGCTCCTAAAGTGCTGGTCCCTGTCATATTTCTGCACTCCCAGCCATGAAATACCTCTCCTGGCCCCATATACAGATCCAACTGGTTGATCAGTACGGTACACAGAGACATACAATGAAGTTCAAAGACACTCTCCATGCAATTCATAGACACACTCCATTCTATGCAGTTCAGACACACTCCAAGCAGTACACAGACATACACATAATGCAGTACACATACACTTTATGTAGTTAATGGACACACCACATGTTTATAATTTTGCAAACAAATTAAATTAGCTTGATAATCAAAGTACCAAGGTAGCAAACAGCCCTTACTTCCCTTACATTGTACCTGTTCCTCTAGTTCTGCCCACGCATCTACCACCATAGCATTGCCTTCTCAAATTTGCTTACAAAATTGCTTATAGATGACACCAACCCACACTCTCATACCTTTGTTGTCCAAAACTTTGTATAATATAGTTTTTATATCTGCTACTATAGTTGGTTTCTGATAATATGCTATATTAGAATTACATAATTTTATTATGTTCCTAAACCTTGGAACATCTTAAAAAATAATATAGACAAAATAAATCTCAAGACTTGATTCCCTTTTAAACTGAACACACAATGGATTTTATAAAAATTTAGAAAAGAATAGGTTTTAGAAGATATGACCATGCAGAATTGTATTAAGTATCACATATCATATATATTGATTGGCTGCTTCTCTATAACTAGCTGAAAGGAAGAGATTGGGTTCTACCACTGAGCACATCTTGCACAGATGAAGCTTTCCATACCTGCACATTGACTGGAATGGTACCCAACACGTATTACCATGTACGTGCTGTTGTTGCTTTTTGGACTGAAGCTACAGGTTTTTCAGACCCAGCAGAATTCAAGACATCAGGTTAGTAGGAACAATTCAGTGCATAGTATATATTATATATATATATATATATATATATATATATATATATTGTTCCTGTAAGTTTTCTTGTAATTGTCTTATTTATAGTTAAATCCCCCCTTTTATAATATTGTAAAGCGCTAAGAAATCTGTTGGCGCTATATAAATGGCAATAATAATAATATTTAAAACTAAATATAACAGTAAAAAGTGTACTTTTTTTTACTGGAAAAATAATACAATTGTGAGGTTCTGAAAACATCTTAAAAAAAACCCTGAGACCTTTCACTACTTCTTTATTCATAAAAATATTATCATAACATGTCTTTTGAGCAATGGTTGCATAGTTAGCATATAAACATATAATAACACAGCAATTTTGTGAATATATTACTTTGCAGACAAATGTAAAAAGTTTATGTAAAAAAATAATAATGTAAAGTGTTCATTATCTGGCAATATTTCACACAGGGTCTGAAATGTAAGTCCAAAGCAAACAAGCTATTTTTCTTGTATATAGTAGAAGTGACAAAGTAGATAAATAAAAATGGTCAAATACCTTGCTTATAAGTACTTGGAAGGACAATGAAGGCATTCAGTACAGCTTACTAAAATAGCAACATAATGTAAAAATAATGTCTGCATTTGAAGAATGCGTCTATCCTCTGTTCGTACTCCAACCTCTGATGCTCTAGGGCTGCACTGTTCCTGTGGAACTCCCTTCCCTTTTCCGTTAGACGCTCACCAGGTCTCCACTCCTTCAAAAACTCACTTTTTCACAAAAGCATATCAATTAAACTGTTAATTGCTCAAAAAAATCCCATACTAAGTCTTCATTGAATACTATTTTACAAATCTACTTCCGTAATACTTCCCTTACCTTTTGTGCAACTTTACCCCACTCCCTCTAGCATGTAAACTCATTTAGTAGGGCCCTCAGCCCCTCTGTTTCTGTGCATCAAACTTATCTGGTTACAATTACATGTTTGTTAGTCCACCCATTGTAAAGCACTACGTAATTTGTTGGCGCTATATAAATCTAATAATAATAATAAGAAAAAGCTAACTAAACTGCTATTGCAATCTGTATCAATCTCTGGAATCCTAATATATAATGTTATCGGTGAAATGATAGTCATTTTTCTGCTTACCCTTCTTGACTGTAGGAATGAAATGGCCAATTGGAAATTGCTTTAGTTTGAAAGCAGGGGGTGAATTTACATTGCCAGCAACTTTTCAGGCTTTATATCACTTATGGCCTCACCCTAAAAGGCCTCTCCAACTTTACAAGCTATTCAGTCTTTATCCCTCCAGCTGATCAGGTGTGAGTTATAGTGGTTATTTTTTGGCCAGGTTATTAAGACTGAAGAAAGATTGAGCTTGCAAATAGGAAAAAAGTTAGATGGAATATAGGCCCACTTGGTGAGCATTTTTTTTTTTTTATTTGCTTTGAAACAATGAGTTAGATCTACCACCATTGTAAAATATATGTATTTTAATAGTATATATTTTCCATTGCAGCTGGTGTTCCGAGTAAACCGGATGCTCCACAGAGTCTGGCTACTGATAAAAATACGATACGATGGTTTACCTCTGAAGATAATGGCAGTAATCTGACCTACAATATTTTAGAATACACGTAAGTACGTCTTTTTGCTACTGCATGACTGCTTGATTGAGAAAAAATATCAATACATCAAAGTGAGATAAGACTTTTCCTTTTGCTAAACGTTTCAGAAATATCATTATTTAGTGAATAAACCCCACTGTACATGTGCTTGTATCTATACATCAAATATAGAGTTAAGTTAATAATAATAACATTTACTTATAAAGCACTTTTCTTCTCAATGGACTCGAAGCACATATGAGTAGCCGCGGTTTGCCAAGTATCACATTTTAACAGCAGACACTATAGACTCTAGAACCACTTTAGCTAATGTAGTGTTTCGGACATATAGCATGTCCCTGCAGGGTAAGTAGGGCAGTAGGTCTGAGAATAGGCGTTACTTACACTGCTCGGTAATCTCACCTCTATGGTTGTCACTCAGACATCCACTAGAGGGACTTTTTGTATTTGGCACAGCAAAGATTGCAGGACTGATGTTCAGTGTCCCCATGGTCTGCATGGAGACTCTGAACATTCCCCGTAGAGATGCACTAACTCAATGCAACTCTATGAAGAGATGCTGTTTAATTAAGTGCAGCAATTTGCACTAGCCTTCCAATGCTCTAATGCTGTAAGCCATAATCATCGCACTTATGACAAATCACGGCTTGAACTATATTGCTTTGCATATAATACGTCTATCTCATATATTAGTTTCCCCTTTTACGTTGCATTACTGAAATAAATGAACTTTTGCACGATATAATTTTTCGAGTATCACCTGTATTTGCCAGGGGTCAGTTTCAGACTCTGCTCCTGCTTTTAAACAAAATATACACAATATAGCAAAATAGCTTACTTCCAGCAGTAATAGGTACATAAAAACACCTTAATTGAATGATTACGTGCTATGTGCCTTAAAGGCACTTGAGCAGGGGATGATCAGAGGCTCTGATGAAGTACCTCTGAGGCACATAGGCATCTTGTCTGTCCTGCTTACACTGCTGTGTCCTAGTCTAATGTTCAATCAATAAAGGTACTGTTGTTATACATTATTTAGAAAGTCAGCTATTTGATTTTTTGGGGGTATATTTTTCAGTGTGTAACATATACTTAAATGAATTACACAAGCTCAAATACAATAAACTATGAAAAAGATCCCTGAAAGTAGACAAATATTCCAAAATAGCCAAATTTGTTGAATCTGTTATTTTATTGCACTGTTATTTCATACAATCTAAAATTATATTAATATAAATTTAATATTTATTTATATTAACTGTAAAATTCAGAAGAATGGCAGATGATGGAAGAGATGCTTCAAGGCCTTGGCATGTGGCATACAATGGGACATGCCCTGATATTTGTGTATGGAAATCTACAACAATGGAAGGAACGTTTCAATTCAGAGCTGCAGCTGCCAACATGTTAGGACTCAGCAACTACAGTGATGTCAGTGAAAGTATAATTTTAACTAAAGGTAAATTAATATA
Organism: Pelobates cultripes; assembly: GCA_933207985.1. Lineage (NCBI taxonomy): Eukaryota > Metazoa > Chordata > Amphibia > Anura > Pelobatidae > Pelobates > Pelobates cultripes. Next base: position 260,107,011 of record OW240913.1, read on the forward strand.
TAGGCTTTACATCTTCTTAATGTCAGAGTACATTTTATAAGAACTGATAAACTACAGGTTTTAGAGAAAGCTACACCGATCAGCCACAACACTAAAACCACCAGCCTAATGTCGTGTAGGTCCCCCCTCATGCTGCCAAATCAGCTCTGAATGTGTCCTGTGGTATCTGGTAACAAGACATTAGCATCAGATCCTTTAAGTCCTGCAAGTTGCAAGTTGGGGCCTCCATGGATCAGATTTGTAGAACCAGCACATCCCACAGATGCTCAGTTGCATTGAGATCTGGGAAATCTGGAGGCCCAGGCAACACCTTGAACTCTCATGTTCCTCGAACCATTACTGAACAATTTATGCAGTGTGCCACTGACAGCAAGATACACCATTGTCCTGTAGGGGTGTAAGTGGTCTGCAACTATTTCTAGGTAAGTGGTACATGTTAAATTAATATTCACATGAATGTCAGGAACCATAGTTTCTCAGCAGAACCTTGCCAGGTTTACACCAGCCTACCTCCTTCCCATAGGGCATCCTGCTGCCATCTATTCCCCAGGTAAACAACATGCATGTCCCCGGCTCTCCACCTGATCTAAAAGAAGCCGTGATTGTTCTGACCAGGCAACTTTCTTCGAATGCTCCGTGGTCCAGTTCTGACACTTACATCCCCATTGAAGGCACTGTCGGTGACGGACAAAGGTCATCCCTGGCACTCTGACCGGCGTGCGGCTATGCAACACTATGAGTAGCAAACTGTGATGCACTGTGTCTTCTAAAACCTTCCTATCATGGCTAGCATTACATTTTCAACTATTTGCGCTACAGTAGCTATTTCTCCATGTGCATTAATGAGCCCTGGGCTCTCATGACTATAATGCCGGTTCACTGCTTGTCTTTCCTTGAACCACTTTTGGTAGTTACTAACAGCTGCCTACTGTGCACACCCAAAAGCCAATTTGGAGATGCTCTGACCCAGTTGTCTAGCCATCACTATTTGGCCCTTGTCAAAGTCATTCTGATCTTTTCACTTGCCTATTTCTCCTGCTTCCAATACATGAAATTCAAGAACTGACTGTTCACTTACCGCCTAATATATCCCATCCCTTGACAGATACAATTGTAACTATGTAATCAATGTTATTCACTTCACCTGTCAGTGGTTTTTATATTTTGACTGTTCAGTGTATGCTTTAACCGTTAGTTTTCTCACTATCAAATGCAAAGATACGGCATTAATATTATTCTGAGCCAATACCTTCTGTAATGCTGGCCAATAGGATTGTAGAACAACGGATACAAATAAACTCATAGTTAGATAAGTATGTTATTAAAGGACCACTATAGTCACCCAGACCACTTCAAAAGTGGTCTGGCTGCCAGGTCCCCCAGATTTTAACCCTGCAGCTGTAAATATAGCAGTTTCAGAGAAACATTGCAGGGTTAATCCAGCCTCTAGTGGTTGTCTTCCTGACAGCCGCTAGAGGAGCTTCTGCGACGCTCAATGCAAAAATCGCATTGAGCACACCGGATGTCCATAGGAAAGCATTGAGAAATGCTTTCCTATGGGTGTTTTTAATGTGTGTACGGCTCTGGCCGCGCATGCGCATTCGGCTCCACTCGGGAGCTGACGTCAGAGGGGGAGGAGAGGTCACCAGCGGCGAGGGAGTCTGGCGCTGGATAAAGGTAAGTGGGTGAAGGGGTTTTAACCCTTTAGCCCAGCGGGAGGGGGACCCTGAGGGTGGGAGGACCCTTAGGATTATATAGTGTCAGGAAAACAAGCTTGTTTTCCTGACACTATAGTGATCCTTTAAGTGCATTTTGAGAACAAGACTATTTAAATAGGACTTCCTGTCATTTCTTCTCTGCATTTTTTCACGGGCAGGAAGAGGTTCTTGGGGCAGGGGCGGCATAGAAATCGCATATTTACTGAAGGAGGGAACAGACTTAAAATAAAATAAGAACCAAATAGAGGAACATTTCCATATGTTGTAATAGATCTTTAGGATTCTATGACTTCAGGGGGCCATATTATTTTTGGTGGGGTGGAGGAAACACTGTCATTGGACTCAGGTAGCACATGATATTGAGCCAGTCCTAAATTGGAATTTTATACCAAGTACAGTCAAGATCTAAGAAGATAAGTAGCTGTGGATAGCAGGCAGATATATGATAGACAAGTGCTAATTGATAAAACAATAGATTACCTGTGACAGCAAAAAAGGGGTACTAAATACACAAAGGAGGGAAGTAAACAACAATAGTGTGATTTTGTAACTTTGAAGTGAATGAAGAAAGTAAAATAATTTATTATTTAGTTCAAGGTTATAATATCATTCCATTGGTCTTTCTTCTCTCCCTTGTGTATTATATATTCATTACTGAATATCACAGAATTCACTCATTAAACACATGTATCTATAAGTGGGGATTATAATACTGCATGCTATCGAGTCCAGAGCTGGTTAGTAGTGGAAAGTGAAAATTCTGGACTACGTCCCTTGGACTTTTTATATATCTGACATTAAGCACATCCTCATAAGTTGCTGTGGATTCCCATTGCTGTGAAGATGGACACATGAGGAGATAAAATATCTTTTGGATGGATAATCAAGGTCTTCACACTGAAGAATTTGGATAGTACACAGTTATTTTCCATGTAACTGGCAGCCAGAGTACACCCATTTTCCTTCTGATACCATTTTGGGAAACCGTACTTGTCTATTTATCCATCCTTGTACTTGTATCCCCACACACAGAGTCATCTGCTATGCTGGAAACAATGTGGTCAGTGGTGTATTTTGGATCTGTGCTGCTCTAGGCATGACGGAATTCGGCCACTCTCTAATTTACATTTGTCCAAACTCTTCCTGTCAATACCACACCTCTTCCTGTTAAAGACACACACTTTTACTGACAGACACACACTCTCAGATACACTGACATACACACATACTGATTTGACACAATCTGACAGACACACACAATCACTGACTCACTCACAGACACACACTGACATACACACACAATGATGCGCGCTGACAGACACACACACAATCACTCAGACACAGAGGCTCCCTCACAGACACACACTGACATACACACACTCACAGACAGACACACACACAATAACAAACACACATGTGCCCTCACAGACAGACATACACACACTCACAGGCACACACTGACAAACACACAATCACTCAGACACAAACAAACATTCACTGACAGACACACAGTCACTAAGACACAAAGGCTGCCTCACAGACACACATTGACAGACATAAACACACACACTCACTCACTCACAGACAGACACAATCAATCAGACATACACTGACATACTCTCACTCACAGACACACATCGACAGACATACACACACTGACAGCCAGCCAGACTCACACTGACGACCAGACACACACACACACACACACATTTATCCCCCAACACTTAAAGATTATTTTAATATTTAAATCCACCCAGCCTCCCTACCTTTGGGAGAGCTGGGTGGATCTTTTACCTGGGGTCCAGTGGGGCTTTTGTGAAAGGCAGGTGTGCAGGCAGTCGGGCGGCCAGGTGAGGTTCAGGTGGGTGGCGAGGGAGTGCTGATTTATGAGCTCTAACTGCTCAGCTCATATTCCGGCTCATGGCTTCACTCTGCGGCGTGCCTGCCACCAGGCTAACAAGGTAATTGCCTGGACATTTGGGGGCGGCATTTTTTGCCGCCCCCTGGAAAGTGCCACCCAAGGCAAATGCCTTGTTTGCCTTACAGCACATACAGCACTGGGTCACAGAGTAGCTATTTTAGGTTCAAGAGGGTGACTTGCATGATGTGTCTGATGTTGTACATATATTTGGAAGGCTGAAAGTGACAAGATGTTAATAGGCAAGTTTGCATAATATGTTATGTTTATGGTGTTTTGAATATATTTTTATCATTATGTAGGGCAATACATGGTCGTATTCTGTTTCCTTACCAAAAAAAAAGCAAAACACCTCAAATATGTTTCCTATGCAGTGTTCCATTACATTTCCTTTGCAGTTCCATCTCTCTGCTGCTTTTTACTGATAAATAATAATTATAATCATGCCAAAAAATCAAATAGTACTTGCACTCGATCACACCTTAGGTGCAGGTATCTGGGTCACCTCTAAAGACCCACAATGAAATAGTAGAAAATACCAAAATTATAATGCACTCAATTTTATAGCAAAACAGAAAAAGGTTAGTTTATTGGCACAACATAGTGGTATAAGAAAGAGTGCTAATTTATCCTATGTAAAGATAAATATATATCCCAGTTAACATAACTACAACATACAACATCCCAAATGCGCAGCCCCGAATCTGCCTACCTCCATCCTGCTGCTACATGCTGCTTCATCCTGCTTCATCCTGCTTCATCCTGCTACTACATAAGGAATTCCTACAGACAAAGTGAAAGAGACCTACAGTGGATGAATCCATCCTGTTCCTACTTTCAGGAGAAACTATGTTTTATTTTATTTTATTTTTTTCCAATACACTTTATTACCGACCCAAACAACAAAGTTACAAACATTTTCATCTGTGCATTACATATTTTAGCACTATAGAGATGATTAGGTCAAACTTATATATTGTATATTCTGTGAACATTTTTAACTTCACGCTATGGTCGTCAGGTAGTTTTTCATAATAGTCCAGATACGAATACCCCTTTCCTTTTTATAATTTCAATTAGGATTGTTTCGTAGGTATTGGAGCCAGGGGTCCCATATGGATGTGTATATGTGGTATTGATGTAATCGGGAGTAGCATGTCTCTTCTAGGCTTCTAATAGTTTCTACCTTTTGTATCCATTCTTGTGAGGAGGGTGTGTGGGGTTGTTTCCAGAGGGTCGGGATAAGTTGGTTTGCTGCCGTGATTAGGTGTATTAGTAGTGTTTTTTCATGTTTCGGCATTCCCGGGGACGGGAGGAGGAATAGGTATGTGTCTGGGTGTAAAAGAATGTTTATCTGGAGAATCTTGTATATCATACCCGAAATTCGTGTCCAGTATTTGCAAATCTCTGGGCATGTCCACCATATGTGCGTAGTTGTGCTCTTGGATTGCTGGCATCTCCAGCATTGGTCTACTGTTGTGGGGAAGAGATGATGTAGCTTTGATGGTGTGTAGTGCCATATGGCTATCCTTTTATAATTGCTTTCCTGTGTTATAGTGTTTCTGGAGGTCTTGTGTATTTGTCTGAAGATTTGTTTCCATTTATCTCTTGATATCTCCAGATTTAGTTCCCTCTCCCATGTTGTGGTGAACGTTGGTAATTGGTTGGTATGTGCTGCTTGAATAATAGTGTACATTAGTGAGATGCGTTTCTTTTTTAGGTCTTGGTTGGAGCAGTGTTGTTCGAATGCTGTTTGTGTTCAGTTGTTTCCCTGTGCTAGTGGTCCTGAGTGTACGAAGGGTATTAGTTGGTTATATTGGAATTTCTGTATCGCAGTTGGTGATTCTATGAGGTTATGCAGTGATTTAGTCTGCTGTTCCCCATTCTCGTCTGATAATTCACCCAGTGTAAGGTATGCAGATTTTTGGAAAGGTTTCAGCACCTTGCCGTCTACCACCGGCTGAAAGAGCGGGTTATGTGAGATTGGGTAGAGTGGGGATGGGTAAGGTGAGATTTGTTTGTTTGCTTTGAGGGTCGCCAAGATGCGTAGGGTTAGTGTGATTGTTGGGTGTGGGCCTTTTAGCAGTAGTTACCTCTAGAGATTAGATATCTCTAATTACGTGTCACTCCACCTATGTTATTTATCTTTTGCAGTGTAGCTGTGGATGTCAGTATGTGGGAAAGACATCGCCAGCTAAAAATAAGAATTAGCGAACATTTTAGAAACATTAGGAAGGGTTTTTTAAATCATAGCGTGCCAAGACATTATTTACAACATCATAACTCAGACCCAAGGTTTCTAAGTTTCTGTGCAATCGAGAAGGTGGTAGGAGACTGGAGAGGAGGGGATATATCTAGAGCCCTCAGTCTGAAAGAATCAAAGTGGATTTTTAAGTTACATACTCTAATCCCAAAAGGACTTAACATCGACTTTGAAATAAACAACCTGTTATAATTGAGGTCTTCCAGTTAGTTTAACTGTGAGTTTTTAGGAACTTATAGAGTGAGATCCCCTTTCTGGAATACTATATTGAATATTCAGGTTTCCTATTTTTCTGTTTATTTAGTCTTTCTTGTGGGAAGATTTTCTTTGTACTGTCTCTTAGACCTATTGATATGATAAATGGAATGTTGGACAATTTTGGCTGGGTTTGATGCACTTTATATCTTAATTGCACTGTTTTATTGCACTTTATGCATGAGGTATATGGGTTTGATGCACTTTATTTACATTTTATTATATTTTATTTATAGATATATGTTTAATTAGGACTAATATATATTTCTCTTTTTTTATATGTATATTCTTTTCGGTATATATATATATGGACTTTTGATTACATGGACTAATTGACCATTTCAAAAATGGCCATTCTAGCTTTACCCTGCAAAGACATTGAGACACTATGGAGAAAGAAAGGGGACATGCCTATTGAATTTTGACGAAACCGAAAGTGACGCGACGGACTGGCTCCATGAGCACATACGTCACAGACGAAGTTAATCTTAATAATACCCCCAATCATTAAGCCACCCACAAGTTATTTATATCGTGTTGGATGACTCTGATGGGAGGGGAACATCAACTTTACATATTACTTTGTATGTTCTATTTGTAAATGTTGAACTTGATGTGAGAGGTTGAATATGTCAAACTGACACCCTGTGTGTTCGAACCGGATGCGGCCATATTGGAGGTGTCAATACACATCTGGTCCGGACCATATAAGGAAATTAGTGTAAATTAGTGCTACATATGTAGAAAATTATGTGATTATTATGTGATTAAGCTTCCATGTTATCCCCTATATAAACAACATTGTGTCCATTGTAATTTTGAAAAGCACATGAGGAAGACCACTAGTAGATGGTTGAAACACGTTGTGCAATTTTATTACTTTTGTTTTATGGAAAATAAATCTTTTATTTACATATTCTGATACTCCTGGCTCCTGACTCCAACTTTTCACTAGTTGGTTATTTCAACAATTGGAGAACTCGCTTGAAGTCCTATTTAAGTGACATAAAAGCTGTAAGAGTTCCGAGCCTATTTCCAAACGGCTCAGAAAAGTGTGAGTGATTTCAGCTCAAAATTCCCGCTTTACTGTGAATTATATACCGATTACACTATGTTCTGTTCTGTGTTTATATTTTTTGTATAGGCATATTTTTTCAATACAATACTGAATATATTCGTTGTATAAAAGGAGGGGATATTTATTATCAGTTACCAACCATTACATTACATTCCAGGTAACTACCTCCTTTTGTCTGTGTGTGCTTTTACCTTTTTGTGTCTCATTGTATCATTTTTAAGTATGTGGTGGCGATATACTTGGGTATAGCAGCACCACACACTGTATATATCCGTAAGCGCCATTTCTATATACTTTTTTTTGTCTTTTAGCAGTAGTGTTTGCCCTATTTTGTGCCATGGGATCGTGTATATGGGTGCCCTAAAGAATATGTTTTCAATAGTCACCCATTGATTTGTGGTGTGGGTGCATGACCAATCATATATTCTAGTTAGGTGAACTGCTTGATAGTATCTATCGATATCAGATAGGCCTAGGCCCCCTGAGTGAGTTATTTTGTAGGAGGGAGTTAAAGGATTTTGTAAAGTGTGGGGTGAGGATTGTGGCAAAGGTTTTGTAGTATTTAGTTGTGAACCCATCCGAGCCTGGGCTTTTCCCGACTGGGAGGGTTTTAATTGCATGTCTACATTCCTCTGCTGTGATTGGGTGTTCTAGGGTTTTGCTCAGGTTGTTTGGTAGAGTGGTACGTATTCTGTTTGTGAGGAAGCTTTGAATGTCTTGGGTCGAAGGAGGGGTCTGTCTTAGGTTACATAAGGAGTGATAGTATTCCTGAAAGGCTGTGGAGATGTCTGTTACTACGTGGGAGATGTTCCCTTTATTGTCTCTTATGGATGCTATGAAAGTATTTTCTCTCTATTTTTTTATAAGTGCGTTAGCTAATAAGCGCCCGCTCTTCCCCCCCTGTGCATAATAGAGGCTTTGTGTCTTTGCTAGGGTGTATTTACTACGTACTTTTAGAATAGTGTGAAGTTCTGTTGGTTTCTCTAGGAGTTTTTTGTTTATTGATAATGTATTATTCTGGATATGAACTTCTTCTAACGCCCTGATTTCTTTGGTTAATTGTGTGGCTTGTACCTCGCGCTGTTTTTTGTATCGAGAAGCTATTTGTATAATTGTTCCTCAAATTGTGCTTTTATGAGCTTCCCAGATGATTGGGTATGGTGTGTCTGCCTTAGTGTTTGTTTCAAAGTATTGAATTAGGTTTTCTTCATTTTGGGTTTGTATTACTTGGCCGTTTAGTAGATTGTCATTTAACTTCCATTGTGTTCTACTGGGGTGTAGGGTAGGGTCTGACCATGTTATTGGGGCATATTTGCATGTCTTGACAAGGTTCAGGAATCTATGTGGGGTAAATAACATGTCTATTCTAGAGTATGATTTCGATGAATGTGAGTAAAATGAGTAACTTCTGCTGTTGGGGTGTGTAACTCGCCAGGCGTCATACAGTTGGTATGTGTCTATAATTTTTTGTATCTGGTGTCTCGTTGAAGCCTGAGCCGGTTTAACAATTGTACACAGTTATATACAATACAAAGCTTGGAGTGATTTAACTTCACAAAACAGTAGTTAAAACAATAATAACAAATGAACAAAAAGACTGTCGATGTTTACCTACTGGCTTTCTCTTTAGTTGCCGGTCAACTATTTAAAGTGGTTCAATTCAATTACGGATCTGATAGTATAGGACAGGGGTAGACAACCTATGGCACTAGTGCCATGCACGGCACCCGAGGTGCCTTTGCACGGCACTCAAGGCTGCTAGAGCCAAACAGGTTCTGGCCTATCAGGAGTCCCAGTAAAACTTCAGATATCTGCTAATACGAAGAGGTGGTGAAGGACAATCCACAATTTATGCATTGCAGCACAAGAAGAAGTGATCTCAGAGCACTTTATTCCAGCACTTGTGAATGGGAATCCACACTGTAGTAGAGCAGCTCGCAGTTGCTATTGCAGCTCCTGTCCTTGACCTGTACCTGACCAGCCTGGTCCCCACTGGAACCCAGGGAAGTCACCAGCACTGCTAGATATACACAGAAATGCAGAATAACCCTCCCCTCATACAAATAATACGGACAGCCTACACACAAACATACACACAATCCGCTTAAACGCAACACCACTAACAATCCACATACATGCACACAACCCCACATGCAATAACCCAAACAGCCCCCACACACTACCAAACACACAATGTGACATTTTCATCCACACACAATTCCACAAGCAGCCTCCATACACAGCCGACATTCATATGTATCAGACACAATACCATAAACTACTCATGAACACATACAATATAATAGCTCAAATACGCACAAATACAATGATACAAAGCAATTACAGTAAAAATAACAAAAGCAGAATACGGCAGCAAACACACTTCAATTTAAAAAAAATAGGATCAGCACGCCACGGAACATCACAATCCTATATCGGCACAGTGCTGCTAAAAGGTTGCCTACCCCTGGTATAGGATTTCTTAATTTGGAGAGATGTCACTCTCTGCTGACTATATGGTAGTGGTGGGTTGGGGAGGGTGTGTTGACCTGTGCATTCGGTGTGGTTTGTAATCCCAGATGGATTTTGACTTTTATTTATTTTTTTTTTTTTCTCCCACAGATGTGGATGATTAGTTGCAGTAGTTTTTTATTATTATTATTATTCATCTTGGGGGGCGGCGAGATGATGTGACACACGTGTTACACGAGTAACTGCTCCCATGAGTAAGCCGGCCGAACCTACAAAGTTACCCTCAAATGTTCCTGGGAGGGAAAGCTGTTCCTCGGTCCTCTAGACACTTTGAGGTGGAGAGTTGGAGATGCAGTACCCAACGACATAGCCGTGAGTAGATGGAAAAAGCTCATACCGTGAAGCAGGTGAGCGCTGGAGAAGTAGGCTGGGATACTGAAAATCAATAAGGCCGCTAAAAAAAAAAGGGCATTTGAAAGCATGACTTAAAGTTTGGAGGAAAAAAAAAAAGGGGGAAAATTGTCTAACCGTTTTACTGTTTAGCATTAAGCCCCAATGGGGTTAAAACTGAAACAGCTGTAAATATGTAAATAATAAGAGAAAAGTGAGAAAGTAAGAAGGGGAAAAGAGAGAAAAAAAGAGATTAAAAAAAGTTTAAATAAAAAAAAAAAAATCCTTCTAGGTAATGAAGTAGAGTAGCTGAAAAAAAAAAAGGAAAAAAAATAAATAAAAAAATATAGAGATACACTGCTTAATAATCAGCTTTAATAGCATTGAAGCGGTGAAGTGGTGAAGCTGCAAGATGCAAGAGGAGAAGCTAAGTGGTGTATAAAAAGAATTGAGTAAAGAAAACAGAGAAAGAAGGATATCAACAAAAGAAGATAAGAAAAAAAAATGGCAGCAAGGAAAACAGCTGATCAAAGGCAGGAGCTGAAACCTCCAACTAAAAAAGACTGAGAAAAGAAAGATAAACAGGAAAAGAGACTCTCAAATTTTTTGAATGCTCCAGCAGATAAAAGCACCTTAGAAAACTCCCAGACATTAACACCATTGTCTTAAGTAAAGAAACTGTAGACCTCAGTGTCACTGAGGCAAAGGAACTCTCAGACGAACGACAAATGGTCACCCCAGGGTACTTAAAAGAATGTTTAGACCTACAGCTGGAACAAATAAAAATAGAAATGCAGGCGAGTTTTGCAACTTTGAAGAAAGAAATATTGGAGACTGGTCAAAAAATTAAAGCCAATGAACAAAAAATAGAAAACCTACAGAAGCAAAATGAGATTATTGAAAACAACATATGAAGATAAATGATCTTGAAGAAAGAACCATAAATATAGAAGACAGAGCTAGAAGAAACAATTTGAGAATAAGAAACATCCCGAGTCCATCTTACAAGATAATTTGGTAACTTACCTCTCTGAGTTTTTTAAAGTTCTTAAAATAAATATAGAGGATAAAGTGGACTTTCTTGAAAGAACGCACCGACTGTATAAACCAAGGACAATTCCAGCTGAACTTCCAAGAGATATAATCATCGCTTGTCACTCCTACTCTTTTAGAGAAAAAAATTTAAAAGCGGCAAGATCAACGGAAAGAGATCAAGGCAAATTCAACGATATAAAGGTCTTCCCAAATTTGTCTTTCCAGACAAGAAAAGTGAGGAGACAATTCCTTCCAGCTACTTTGCGTTTAAGGGAAAATAATCTAAAATATAGGTGGGGTTTCCCAACCAAACTTATAGTTACTAAAGATGAGAATACGTATAATTTTGACTCACCTGAGAAGGTCGCAAATTGGTTGAACAATTTGGTTTAATAATGCATAGAACTGGAATAAGTAAGGTGAAAATCCTCTTCTCTTTTTTTTTCCTTTTTTTTTTTTTCTCCTCTCTCTCTCGTGTAAATTAAGGCGTGGTTGAAATAATTTTGTGGTCTTAGCAATTCCTTATTTAAGGGAAATATTAATGAGAGATGGTTTACACATATATTGTTTCACTTAAGAAGAATATAAAGAGACTGGACAATAAGGTTTAGTTTAGCACGGTTTTCTGCTTTGTAATGAGAATTTTTTGGCACATGTGGGGATTCACCCACTCAGATAAATATAAGAAAATAGGGGGAGGAGTTAAATGATAGCTTTTGTTCATAGATTTAAATTTAGAAGAGAAGGAAATTAAGGGTTCATTTTCAATGGGTTATGTTATACAGTTAGTAAAATGGGTGTGTTTTCTTCTGAAAGGTGCAAAATGCAACTTGTGTGAATTTAGATGGATTTTGGAGCAAAGTAGTAAGGGTATACACAGGATGAAGATAAGGATAAAATGGAGTATATATCACGGTAACATAAAAGTTGATAAAAAAAAGTTGATATATAGTAACAAGTTGGACAGTTGTGACAAATTTTTGTTGTTAAGTAAAGCACTAAGTGGAATATAAGGAAAGTAATTAATAGTTTGGGTAAATCGTAAATAAATTAGGTATGTGCACTCGTTATTGATTAAACAAGAAGGAAAAGGAAGAGAGAGAAAGGAAAGGGAGGGAAAAAGAGAGAGAGAGGTGAAGAGAACGGAAACGTAGAGGGAAGAAAGGTGTGTTGCACTTAAGAAAAAGAAAGGGAAGGGGAAGGAAGGAAGAAGAAAAGGGGAAGAGAAAAAGAGAAAGGAAAATCTAGGGAAATTGACATATATTGCATCAATATAAATAGATAAATGAGTATTATATTGGTAAAAAGCGTCAGTATTAAAAAGAAGTAACCTCATTAATAGCTCTACAATGAGGTCCGGCGGTAAATACGGGTTGGTGCTTTAAATAATGGTGAGATTATAAGGTTTTATAGGATTGATCTATCGTTAGGGATTTCAAAATCGAAGGGTAAAAGGGTCTTGATCATTCTGCTGGTAGTAGGGAGGCTTATGGATATTGCTGCGGCAATTCAGCAGGTGAAGGAATAATTTAATAAAACGGGATGTCACAGCTCAGCTCTTTTTCTTTCCTTATCTAGGAGTTATCCGGATGAGGACAAGATCCCAAGTAGGGGTTTTTCCCCTCCGGGATCAATACCCCGAGTTTAGGACTCAGGGTTTTTGGTATGAATGCCCCTCACAGATGAGGGGATTGAGTATGAATGTTGTGGTTTTGTGTGTTTGGTGCAGTGGCTTAAATTCAGACCAAGAAGAAATTTATAAAACAAGTCCACTAAGCTAAGATTATGTAAAAGGGATTATGAATTTGGAGAATTCTTTAAATGATGAAATGAGGATGGAAAACTGTAATGGTTAAAATTATATCATTAAACTCCCAGGGCTTAAACTCTCCTTGTAAGAGAGCGATTTTGTTTGATTATATTAAGAGAGAAAAAGCCCAAATTATCTTCTCACAAGAGACGCATTGGAGAAGAGAGGACAGTTTAAGATTTATCCCACAAAGGTTTTCAATAGCAGTATCCGCCTCATTAGTGAGGCAGAGGAAGAGAGGGGTGACCATTCTGATAGGTGACGATATAGATGCTAAATTAATCTATCAAGAAATAGATGAGGAAGCCAGATTTATAATACTGATAATCAAAATCCAAACAGAAATTTATACTCTAGTAAATGTATATGCACCCAATAATCCTTCTAATAAGTATTTCTGTGATCTTTTAGATAAAGTTGAAAAAAATAAAACAGGGTAAGTTACTTATAACGGGGGATTTCAACCGGATTTTGAATGATAATTTAGATAAAAAAACATTAAATAATGTAGGGCCAAATAAACCTGCAATTTCGCAGGCAGACCAATTTCGAAAGATACTCAGGAACTATGGATTAATGGATATCTGGCGAGCGTTTCATCCAACTGAGAGGGACTTTACATGTTTTTCCAGATCCTATTTCTCATATTCAAGAATTGATTTATTTTTGGGGAATGATGGTTTGGTCAACTGCACTAAAAAAGTTCTTATAAACGAAGTATCATGGTCAGACCATAACGCTATAAGTTTGGAGCTAGACATAGAGAATAAGGGGGCTAGAAGATCGAATTGGAGATTAAATGATAACATCTTATCTAGAAAAGAAAATAGAGAATATATCAAGGAGATGACAGAAAGTTTTTTTCAGGAAAATGCGGTTGGAGAAGTCTCATTACCAATAGTATGGAATGCATATAAATGTGTTAGAAGAGGCTATCTAATTAAACTAGGTACAATTGATAAAAAAAAAAGAAGGGGAAATCTTTGAGGGATCTCTATGTTGACTATTATAAATTATCTAATCAAAATAAAGCTGGACAAACCGAGGAGATAAGTACAAAAATGTTATTAACGCAAAACAGCATAAATTAATTATTATTTGAGGAGAAAAATAGAACTTTACAATCTTTAAAGATAAATTCTTACTACAAGAGTAATAGGGCAGATAAGTTGCTTACAAATAAATTGAAAAAAAAAAAACAACAGGGGAGGATACATAAAATAGAGACCGAAAAGGGGATGCTTTTGTGCCAAAAGAAAATTGGGGCAGCTTTCAATGACTATTATAGTCAATTATATAATTAAGAACTGGTAGGACAACAACTTTCCTCAGCAGAATATTTTAAAAATAAAAAAATGCCCAAAATAACAAGAGAACAACTTATGGAAATTAATAAACCAATAACTGCTGATGATATTAAAGTAGCAATAAATAAACTTCAGATTAACAAAGCCCCGGGTCCGGATGGTTACTCTAATAAATTCTATAAAATATTTAGAGATACCTTTTCAGTGTATCTTGCTAGAATATTTAATGAGATAGTGGCAAACCGTATATTTCCTAAAGAGATGCTTCAAGCAAATATTGTTCCAATTCTGAAGCCAGACAAAGATCCAGCTAAATTGACAAATTATCGCCCTATATCTCTCCTTAACAGAGACGTAAAGATTTAAGCCTCGATTATAGCTGACCGTTTAAAAATTTGTATTCCTACCTTGATACATCAAGACCAGGCTGGATTTATTCCTGGCAGAGCAGCTTCAGGTGGATGCTGCATCAAGGAAGAATGTTTCCCTTCTGACCCTGTCACTGGATGCTGAGAAAGCTTTTGATGTGATCAGATGGGACTTTCTGGCGAATACATTGAAGGCATATGGTATAATGGGAGCAGTCTACGATGCCATTATGGCACTGTATACTTCAGCAAGGACGGTAGGCCCAGGAATAGATGCAGACTGGTTTAATATAAAGAATGGTACTAGACAGGGCTGCCCCCTGTCCCCTTTGCTCTATGTTTTAACCATCGAGCCCTTGGCGGATGATATAAGGCAAAATGAGAAGATTGACGGACTTAACCTAAATAAAATAGAACATAAGATCAATCTATATGCTGATGACGTCATGCTTATGCTGCAGAATCCTAGATCCTCGTTACTGGAACTGATAAAGATATTGGGTCAATACAGTGAATATTCAAATTATAAATTAAACATTAATAAAACTACAATAATGACAACTAATATATCTAAAGAAGAAAAGCTCTTTATTAAAACATCTTATGATTTTGTTTGGGTAAAGGATAATACTATGTTCCTTGGTATCAAAATTCCAAGAAACATAAAAAAAGTTATGGAGGTTAATTTTCTCCCCCTCATAAAATATACAAATAAGATTCTAAAAGAATGGGCTAGTAGGGAGATTTCATGGATAGGGCGTATAAATACTATTCGCTCCTATATTCTGCCCAAGTGGAACTATCTTTTTAGAATGTTACCAATACAAGTTCCAACTCCTTGGTTAAAAATGATACAGTCAGCTTTCTCTAAATTCATTTGGAAGGGGAAAAAACCCAGAATAAGTCTACATCAGCTATCTAAGAAAAAAAAAGATGGAGGTCTTGCTGCCCCAAATATAATAGAATATCATAATGCCTGTATGCTGGCACATGTTGTTAATACTATAAGCAAAGATCAAAAAGATCAAGCTTGGTATCAAATAGAACAATCATTAGTAGAGATTGAAAATCTGAACGCTTTGTTTTGGGAAACAAGAAAGGAGAAAAATAGGAGTAAACCAGTATGCTCAGGAAATTCGATTATTATTTCTAACATTTTGGGATACTGGAATAAAATCAAGAAATACTGTAAAATAGAATATAGATTGTTTCCATTTTTACCCATAGAGGTGATTAAGGAGAATATTGAAGATATGAATATCAGCGGATGGTCACAGAAGGGAATTAAGAATATCCAAGAGATTATTGATAGAAAGGAAATTAAGCCATTCAATCAGCTACAATCAGAGTTTGGGATTGATAACAATGAGATATTTACATATCTAAGAATTAAGTTTTTTCTGGCGAAATTCTTGGATTTCCAGCTTAATAAAATCTCAAGTAATCTTAAAAAGATCCTGGAAACTCAGGGAAATAAAGGCCATATTATTAGATGCCATGCGTTTTTAAAGGATTCTAAGAAGCCTTATGTCTGGAAATCTAAGAATAAGTGGGAAAAAGATCTACATATTGAAATCACTGAGCAAGACATGATAACTGCGTTAGTTCAGGTAAATAAATCAGTACATTGTTTGAATATAGTAGAGAATTTCTACAAACTCATAAATAGGTGGTATTTGGTCCCAGAAAAACAGGCAGAAATGTATAAAGATCAGAATCAAGCCTGTTGGAGATGTAATGATGGGAAAGGAGATTATCTCCACATATGGTGGCAATGTAAATTTTTAAATAATACATGGAAGAATATCTATCAACAAATTTATAATGCCTGTCAGATATATATACCTTTCACACCATAGAGTTTTTTGTTACATCAGGGATGGCCTCCTATGCCTATTGAAAAAAGCATGCTAATAATTCATATTTTAATGGCAGCTAAAACAGTCCTAGCTAGGTACTGGAAAAGCAATAAAGTGTTAAAGTGGGCTGAAATTAAAAAACAAATAATATACCAATGGAAAATGGAAACTGGAATAATTCAAGGAAACTCAGTGGTAAAAGAGTAAAACTAGTAGGTGGAAAAATATAGTGGACAAGTTTATGGCTTGTAATGAAGGCTTATAATATAGAAGGTCTGAGTTGCCCCCGCAGTGTGTGTCTGACTCCGGGGAGAAACTAGTGATATAAGCACTTATATGGAAAGTAATAGGCATAAACAGTTAATATAATGCTGGTTTCTCGGGAGAGTATGTGTTTTTTTTTTTTGTGTGAATGTAGTGTGGCGATACCTCAATTTTGCTATTCACGGTATGTATAGATTATGTAACCCTATAGTGGTTTATTTCAGCCATGGATTCCTAGGTGCAGGTATTTAAAAGTTATATAAACTATTGTGTCTACAAAATATTTTATACAGATATCTGTCCTTAACGGAGCATATTTAGGTGAATATCTGTAATGTTCATTGATGTAATGTAATGTTCATTGAGGTATTGGATGTACTGTTTGTATCTGACTATGTTAAAATAACAAAAAATCTTTTTTTGGAAAAATAAAATAAAAAAATTATTATTATTATTTTTTTTACTTATGTGACTGTTGTGTAGTATGTTGTGTTTGGTTTCCTTGCGCTCGTTGTGTGTGGGCTTCATGTCTATGGGAGGTGGCCTATTTTTGGGTTGCATTTATTTTGTGTGTCTGGGTAGCACCTGTGGGTCAATGCCCAGTTTCTTTTGATTGTCAGGTGAACCCCATTAAGATTGTGTAGGTCATGGATATTCTTTTTAGTTTCATTCAGATGTGGCTACGATTGTGCCCTCTCTTAGTGTTGGTGTCATATTGACCATCTGAGTATCTGTGCTTTTGTCTTATCATTGTGTCACAGCGGGAGTGCCTTTATATCAAACATGAAGACAACACACAAGTATACGACCTGTATATGAGGTCCTTTTCAAGTCCTGCAAGGTTCTTCAGCGTCAATGTCCTAGTCTGAGTGTAGTGATAGTTTTGGTTGCTGTATCTGCCACAACTATTGTATGTCTTCTGGTAAATAAGTCTGGTGTGTTCTTTAATGTCTTTCTGGGGTTCTTTGTCAGTTCTTTACGTGGTTGTTGAATGATGCAATCATCTTGCGTAGTCTAGTCGCTTTTAGTATTGTGTGGTCCGTCTAGTCCATCTGGGATTTTCCTCGGTGCGTCTCTTAGTCTTCCACGGGTCCTCTGGTACGCCTGTCCTCCCTCTGGGGTAGGCTGTTCTGTCCTATCCTTTGTTTCTTCAATGGTGTTCGCCATCTTTGGCCATATGATTGGGTAGCCAGTGTGACTGCCGGGTCTAGGGCATACCAGTTTACAATGTTGACCTCCAACAGATCTAGTGCTTTGGTGAAGGGGATGACGTCTTGATGTATGGTAATTGTGAAGGTAGATCCTTTTATGCCAACAATTAGGGCAAAGGGGAAGCCCCATCTATAGCTTATGTTCCGTGCCCTTAGTTGGTCTGTGATCGGCCGTAGTGCTCTTCTTGCCTGGAGGGTATGCCAGGATAAATCTGGGTAAATCTGGATTTCGTGTCCCTGATATAATAGGGGTGAGGAGGTGTCCCTTAGTGCCCGCATGATGTCTTCTTTTAAGGTAAAGTAATGTATGCGGTGGTGTCTCGCCTGTGCCATTTTTGGGACGTAAATATCTATGTGCCCTGTCTAGTAACACTTGGGAGTCTGGAGGGCGGTTCAATATGAGGTTAAATAGGGTGGTTAGCTGATCATGTAAATTTTCTTTTTCTGCCTCTGTTAACCCCCTAATGCGCAGGTTATTCCTCCTATCTATATCATCCAGTGATCTCTGGAGCATGGTTAAGTGCCTTTCCTGGGTGGTAAGTGCATGGGTGAGATCTTGGATCTGTGACTGACATGTGCCCCTGTCGTCTTCCAGGTCTTGCACCCGTCTGCCTACCTGTTTAATTTCGGAGCTCAGGCCCTCCATTTTGAGTTGAAAGGCAGTTTCCAGCTTCCCTAGCATTTGTGCTAAGTCTGTTCTTGATGGTAGGTTTTTCAATATATCCTTTATGTCGATGTCCATAGAGGTAGATGAGGCGTCTGATTGTGCAGGGCTCGGTGGTTCCGAGTCTGTGCAGGCCGTCGCCAGCGCCATTATGGAGTCTCCCGCGTCAGCCACGCGGTCAGCATAATCTTTGAAGAGGCGGGTGACTTATCCTGGTTTACCTGCTGGCGGTTTTCCCTGAGTTTGGTGAGGGGTCTGTTGTCTTTTATTATTCCCCATCGTGGGTTAGATCCTCCGTTCCATTGCGATTTCGCCCCGTTGTGCTCGGAGCAGAGTTAATGTGCGGCAATTCGAGTTGGCTGCTAGCCACGCCCCCACGTTTCTGTTCTTGTGTGTCTTTTCTTAAGAAAACTTGCAATGGAGTTATTTTTTTTTTCCGTTAATGCAAACCACCTTTATTACCTTTCTTGAATTAATAAGATGAGAATCTATACTTAATGATTGTCCACCAGAGGCCTCCTTGTATACTTTTGGGTGAGATCTAACCTAGACTTGCAGAATGTTTTTTTGATTTTTTGAATACAAATATTTTTTCATCATTTTTTTTATATATTTCATATTTTGATTTTTCAATTTTCATTTTTTCTGTATTGGATCTACTACCACCATACACTCAGGATTGGGACAGATCATTGACACTTTAAGTATACTTCAGGAACTCTGCTGCACAGATTACTGACATCTGTGTGCCCTCTATTTATCCTAGTTATTTGCTTTGTGCATAGGAACTGTTGGCAGGCAGTATTGTATATGTATATTTGTTTGTACTTTAGTGTATAGTTATAATACTTATGGTGATTTGGCACTAAGCCCTTTAATTAATGTTTTGCACTTTAAATTTGGTCGACTAGTTATGTTAACTGGGATATACATTTATCTTTACATAGGATAAAGTAGCACTCTTTCCTATGCCAGTGTGTTGTGCTTTTTCTATAAAATTGAGTGCGGTATCATTTTGGTATTCTCTAATTATAATCATGTTATTTTTAATTTCCTATTAGGCAGGTGCTTCACAAAATAGCAATCTTATGAAAACTGTTCACAAGTGGCAGCTGGGAGGGGGTACTAAAGAACAGATATTTGCTGTACGTCCCTCTATTAGTTAAGTAGGATGATGGAATCACGTTGAATACCTGGCTATGCTTTTATCGAGATACTAAAGAGAAGCAGCAGCACTGTTCGTAGATTGAGAGGAGAAGATATAAGAGAGAGGCAGGAATAGGACATGACTCATCCCCCCACCTGTCAGTTTAGGGGTCCTCATATATCTCTTTGGGCTCAAGCCCCAGATATTTCTGGAGCCAGGCAACACCCCTGATATTATTATTATTATTATTATTATTATTATTATTATTAATAAGTCATTTCCAACTAATGTGTTGTGTAGATAATTAGAGGTAACAATTCATAAAAATGGGTAAATATTGCTTGTATAGGGAAACTTGAAAATGTTAATTAGGTTGGATCCATCTAAAAAAAATCTAATGAATCCTAATTCAGTATATACCCAACATTCAGATATGAAAATATGCTCAGAAAACAAGACATTTTTTATTGTCACAACTGTATGAACAAGAATAACAAATCAAACAACACACTCAGATAAGAGGCATGGTTAACCATGGATCATTCACTTACCTCCAGCCTACAATGCAAATAAACACAGACAGAGTAGGCTGTTTGGAGATTTTGCAGATAATCCGCTTAATGATGATACATCAGCTTAACTTCCTTTATCTGTATGAAACACTCTTTATGACCAAGCTAATGCCTTTCGTAATTTGCCAGTGCCGTTCATGTATAAACTCTTTCTAGTTACCAGGCAGGCTTCAGATATCCCAGTAGGAATTGTCAATCAGGTGATAATAATCATATAAAAGTATTTAACCAGAAAAGTATATTTAGCTTCCATAGCTCTCAAGATAGTTCTGTATTCTATATGGTATTATTACTAATCTTGTGCACGGCATAATTGCTTAGTTCTTTTAAACAAACTTTGATGAATTTGAAATTTTGTTTGTGATGTCCAATGCTCAACAAGGTGACAGTTCAGTCAGTTCGGCGGGGCGAGGATTTATCATGTTGCTGATGACCAGCTCTCGCTAGCTGGCTGCCACAATTAAATTTGATAAAAATAAATTAATTAAAAACATACAAGGGTCAATATAATCCTCGTATTAGTATAAGGGAGTTATAAACGCTCCCTTATGCACTAGCTTGCAGGACATATCTAATAAACAGCAGCTGCTCCTGCAACTAAAACTAGCAACTGGCTTATATTCAGCCAACCAATTAAAGCACTATGGCTAAGATGCAATTATGTGAGAAAGCCCTGAAAATTGATTTCCCCACCTTGCAAACTCATTCTGCATAGAGCCCTCACTGAGTATCTCAAAAAGAGCCCTCAAAAGGTATCTGCTTTTTTTTTTTACGAACCGGGTCTTTTCTATTTTTAATAGTTGCGTCGGAATTTTATTTGTGCTTTTGTTAGGCTGAAGAAAAGAAGATTTAAGAAAAAAGAAGACCTCTGATAATAAGTATAGCATTTTAGGATGTCCACCCTTATTGATTAATAAAAAGCCACCACCCACCACCTGGCTGGCTGACAGTTGGCTTATAATGAAGCTGGAATCCCGAAACAACTTAGCCATTCGTAGGTTCGGTTGCTTCAAGATTAGGTCAATGAGACGTTTGGCTCTAAACAAACCTCCATGTCTAATTACTACCCAACTTGACGGTATTCATTTAATGGATCTGAGAAGAATGAAAGGCTGATTTTGGTCATGCTGGGAAAGAAATCTGCAACTCTGATGTACTGCGGCTGAGGCTCCATTCGCTGACCTATCTCACTGTAAACTTTATGAAATATTGCATTAATAAATATATGTTTTATGCATTGTAAAATATTTTTTATATTAAGTCAAATGTGAAAACTGATATTAAAAATATTAAAAGTTATATAATCACCGAGCTGCACTTGCAAATATATAGGCAATCCAAATCTGGATAAATAAAATGTGAAATCATAATAAAAAGTACTTTTCCTATCATTGGTCATGAAGTAGTGAATAAATGGCCTATAGAGTACATACTTTTCTATGTATATCTTACATAGTTACATAGTTACATAGCTGAAAAGAGACTTGCGTCCATCACGTTCAGCCTTCTTCACATTTGTTTTTTGCTGTTGATCCAAAAGAAGGCAAAAAAAAACAGTTTGAAGCACAATTTTGCAACAAGCTAGGAAAAAAAATTCCTTCTTGACCCCAGAATGTCAGATTTATCCTTGGATCAAGCAGTTATTACCCTACATTGAAAGATTATATCCTTGAATATTCTGTTTTTGCAAGTATGCATCTAGTAGCTGTTTGAACATCTGTATGGACTCTGATAAAACCACTTCTTCAGGCAGAGAATTCCACATCCGGATTGTTCTTACAGTAAGAAAACCTTTCCTTTGCCTTAGATGAAATCTTCTTTCTTCCTGTCTAAACGCATGGCCTCGTGTCCTATGTAAAGTCCGGTTTGTGAATAGATTTCCACACAATGGTTTGTATTGGCCCCGAATATATTTGTATAATGTTATCATATCCCCTCTCAGGCGACGTTTTTCTAAACTAAATAGGCTTAAATTTGTTAGCCTTTCTTCATAGCTGATATGTTCCATTCCTTTTATTAATTTTGTAGCCAGCCCCTGCACTTTTTCTAGTGCCATAATATCCTTCTTTAGAACAGGTGCCCAAAATTGCACAGCATATTCAATATGGGGTCTTACCAGTGATTTATAAAGAGGCAAAATTATATTCTCGTCCCGAGAATGAATGCCCTTTTTCATGCATGACAATACCTTACTGGCCTTGGCCACTGCTGATTAACATTGCACATTGTTGAATAGTTTGTTGTCGATAACAATTCCCAAGTCCTTTTCGTGTGTTGTTATCTCTAATTCGCTTCCATTAAGGGTATACGTTGCTTGTGTATTCTTTATGCCGAAGTGCATAACTTTGCATTTTTCAACATTACATTTCATCTGCCATTTGAGTGCCCAGTCCCCCAGTCTATCTAAATCCCTCTACAGCAAAGTAATATCTTGCTCACATTGTATTATTTTACAAAGTTTTGTGTCATCTGCAAACACCGAAACATGACTTTCAATGCTGTCTTCAAGATCATTTATAAACATGTTAAATAGAAGGGGTCCCAGAACAGACCCTGAGGGACACCACTTGCCACCTCTGTCCAGCTTGAAAATTTACCATTAATGACAACTCTTTGTACTCTGTTTTTAAGCCAATGTTCTACCCAAGAACAAGCATTTTCATCTAGACTGATTTCCTTGAGTTTGAACACTAATCTATTGTGTGGAACTGTATCAAATGCCTTGGCAAAATCCAAATAGATCACATCCATGGCAACACCCTGATCTATACTTCTACTTACTTCTTCGTAGAACGCAATCAAGTTAGTTTGACATGACCTGTGCTTCATAAAACCATGCTGATTTTTGCTGATAACCATGTTCTTTTCAAGGAATTCTTGAATATTATCCCTTAATAACCTTTCAAATATTTTACCAGCCACAGAAGTTAAGCTCATAGGTCTATAATTTCCAGGCAAGGATTTTGAACCCTTTTTGAATATAGGAACCACATCTGCCTTCCTCCAATCCTCCGGAACACTTCCTGAAAGAAAAGAATCTTGAAAGATTAAAAACAGAGGTTCACTTATTTCTACCCTTAGTTCCTTAAGTACACTGGCCTTGGAGCTTTGTTTATATTAACTTTCTTTAGTTGCTGCAGCACCTTGTCTTGAGTTAACCAATTACAATTATTCTGCAAGTTTTTAGTAGCAATCATTTGCACATCTATTGCCATGGTTTCTTCCTTAATATATACGGAGAAGAAATAGTTATTTAAAATTCCTGCCTTTTCCTGGTCTTCATTAACTAACACCCCCGTTTCAGTTTTTAGTGTACCTACACTTTCATTTTTGGTTTTTTTTAGAATTTATGTACTTAAAAAATGCTTTGGGGTTGGTTTTGCTCTCTTTAGCTATCATTTTTTCATTTTGAAGTTTAGCAAGTCTAATTGTCTTTTTACGCGCATTATTTGCTTCCTTATATCTTTTATAAAATGCATCCGATTTGTCCGATTTAAATGCTTTAAATGCCCTTTTCTTATTTTTAATCTCTTGTTTTACTTCTCTACTAAGCCACATTGGTTTTAATTTGTTTCTTTTATATTTATTTCCCAATGGTACATACTGAGAAATGTACCTTTCTAATATTTGTTGGAAGATGATCCATTTATCCTCAGTGTTCTTTACACTAAAGAGTTTATGCCAGTCAATATATTGTAAAGCTGCCCTTAACTTATTGAAATTGGCCTTTTTAAAATTATATGTTTTAATATACCCCATGTGCTTTTGTTTTTTTGAGTTCATTTCAAAGGACCCTATAATGTGACCACTATTTCCCAAGTGCTCACCTACATGAATGTTGGTCAAAAGATCAACGTTGTTTGTTAAAACCAGGTCCAGACAAGTGTCCATTCTAGTTGGTGCTTGTACAAGTTGTGACATAAAGGTGTCATTTAACAAGTTTAAAAACCTAATTCCCTTTGCTGAGCTACTAGTCCTTCTGTCCCAATTTATGTCCCGGTAATTAAAGTCTCCAATAATTAAAGTGTTACCCAGATTTGCAGCTTTCTAAATTTTCTCAAACAGCTGTTGATCCTCGTCAATATTAACATTAGGTGGTTTATAACATATCCCAACCAATAGTTGGTTTCCCTTCTTTTCCCCCAAGCAGATATTTACCCACAAAGCTTCCACATTTTCCTCATCGCATTCCATTTGCTTAAGATTTGGCTTTAACTCATGGTTGACATACAAACATACCCCACCACCCTTCTTGTTTTTCCTATCCTTCCTAAATAACATGTACCCATTTAAGTTAACTGCCCAGTCATGTGTCTCATCCCACCATGTTTCAGTTATGCCTATTATATCATATTGTTTAGTGTATGCTAATGCCTCTAGTTCCCCTATTTTGTTATTTAGGCTCCTTGCATTAGTAAGCATACATTTAATATTATGCGTCACTTGTATATTTTGTGAATTATCATTACATAGCTTCTCTGTTCTGAGCTTGCCCCTCCCCCCATCCCACCCCCTTATACTGTGCTAAAGCCCATCTCCTTTCTGTCCTATCTCCATTTTGTAGATTGCTATGACCCTCCCCCCTACTACTAGTTTAAAATCTCCTCCAACCTTCTAGCCATCCTATCCCCCAGCACTGCAGACCCTCTCCCGTTTAGGTGCAATCCATCACCACTATAAAGGTTGTACCCAATCGCAAAGTCGGCCCAGTGCTCTAAAAACCCAAAACCCTCCTTCCTGCACCAAGACTTAAGCCACGCATTGACCTCTCTAATCTCCCGCTGCCTTTCCACTGTAGTGCGTGGCACAGGTAATATCTCAGAGAATACCACCTTGGAGGTCCTTTTCTTGCCACCCACACCAACTTAATTAACAACACAATCAGACATATGAACACACAGACATACCTTAGTATGCAGATAGACACACAAAGGCACATACAAACGCACATCTTTACTAGTAATTGCCTCTATCTGTAATAATGCATATAATGTTTTGGTTTAAAAAATAAATAAAAAATTATTAAAATTTAAAACAAAAATGTTTCTTTTCCAATTTTCAGAATCAAGCTCAACTAATGATGTTGTCATAATTCTGGCAATCAGTTTACCCTTACTGTCTGTGATTCTTCTGATTGCTGCTTTTGGTATGTAGCAAATATTGTCTTCTCAGATATTTATCAAGCTTTGACTTATTGTGCTATAGCGTATTTATTATTAAATGGAACATCTTTTTTAACCTTCTAACACTCTCTAGACCTTTTTTCACTTTTCCAGGCACTGCTCAAGCCTTGGTGTAATGGATGTCAAATTGATACATTTGAATTTTTCCATATTAACATGCTTTGACAAAATTTACTGACAGATTTAAAAACAAATACACATGACCAGATTTCTGTTTCTTTTTGCCCTATGTACTTTGTCTGCCAACTACAAGCAGCTTACATTTTATTGAAAATAATTGTTGCAGCCTTCTAAGTTATGCCTTTTATTTTCTTAATTTTTATTTAGTTGTGTATAAGAGGACAAAACACAAGCATAAACAGACAGAAGAAAAGCCAGTTTTCAGCTATGAGGACAAAGAACTTTCTGAATTGCGTGGTGTTTCTAAAACTGTTGGTTTGGCAAATGCTTGTTATGCTGTCAGGTAAGTCATGGAAACAAAGCTCTTTCTTTTACAATTGGCAAACAGTGTCATAGTGAAAATATATATGAAGTTTATATAATACATCATTTTGGGGATGTTCATATTTTAATTTATGTGAATAGGCTCCCTCCTTCGTTCCCATAACACCTACACATTGGTGTCTGAACAGATTGACACTTGTCATTCTGTTCCCAAAACCTTCTGACATTGCATGAGATGCTCGATTAAAGGAATAAGCATTTCAAATAGAGCATATGCACTGTAGACAGAGTCTCCTGTAAGAAGGTTCTCCTGCTCTCTCCTGTCACCTTTCACATGGTTTTGTATTTTTTGTATGCTTAAAATTGATTCACAGCAATAAGAGTGACCAAATATTTATATATGTTTATGCTCCTGTGTGTATATATATATGGAGGGAGAGAGAAATGTGGGTGTACTTTCAATTTATAAAAACATCAGTGCCACGACAAGTACACTTTAAAGCGGCACTTTCACTTCTGAATATTTCCGAAAGAAGGGTTGGGAGTTGAACCATCTTGCTGAGTAGCCTCACATTGCCCAAGCTTCTTGAAGATAGTTAATGTTTTAATATTTTTGATGACTGTTTACCTGCATTTTCAGGAATCACAACCAATTTTCTTACTCCGCAAACCTGCAGGTACTGAATATAAGCATTTCAAAGCTTCTAGCGGCACGAGTGACACGAGTATAGCAGGGCTATATAGTCATTAGTGGGGTTAGAGTTGGAAGCAATTATTGGGTGAATGGAGTCAAAGTCAGGAAAACTGGGTCCATGCAGACCAAAGATGAGATTAAGTAAGCATAGAAAACAATAACAAGGAAAATATATATAAAAAAAAAAGGTAGACATCATTGGGCTTTTTGCAAACAGAATTCAGGAAGAAATTAAAGGAGTTACTGGGGACTAACTGCTTAACCTATGCTGAGTCAGGAGGCCTGCACTCTAGCCACCAGGTATAAAAACTGGCAAGTGCACAAGGTGGGCAAGTTCAGACAGTCTATGTGTCCAGGTCTGTCCCTGAGTATGACCTAGATGGGGAGTGGGTGCCACAATGTATGGGTAGCCTATCATCTAGTGTCCTTTTGAGTGCGGCAGTGGTGCAAGAGGCCTATCTTCTGGGGAAGGGTAAAGGCCATGGCCCATCTTCTGGGGAAGGGTAAAGGCTATGGCTCCCTCTCAAATATGCAGAGGCCAAAGATTGCATTGAGCAGATGAGTCCTTGTACTCTGCAGATGTGCCTGGATTGCTTGCTTGATCTGATCCCAGAGTTGTGTTAGAACTACTGTCACTGCCAAAAAGCAGAGCAGAGGAGATCGAATGTGTCTATGAAGTTGCTATAAAGTTGGAGGTCCTACCTGCAATAATAAAGGCATGCTCACATGCCCAGCTGTCAAGCTAAGAAATGCTGCACACTTGTACTACTAAGGGCAAAGTCACTAATATGAATCACAATCTATAGAAAAAAATAGCCAATTAGAAAACTCAGCTATAAGAAAAATAAATAAATAACTCCTACTCAATAATTTTTCCCCATATACATTTGATCTGTGTCATCAATTTCATCATCTCCTCCTTCATGTATCCCTTTACCATCCTCTGTCTCTTGGCCATTTGGTTTTCTAGTAAGGTCAGTAATTGTACAATGCAGTACACGGTGGCCACTGAAATTTGATTTCTTGAATAGGAAGGAGAAGGAGGTACAGTGCATATCCTCGGGTATATTGCCAAGCAATGTAAAATGGATTTGACTCTGGTGAAAAAACAAAAACACATCCAAAATGCATATAGAATATATATACAGGACCACAATGGCTGCCCAGTCACTGGATATATGTAACAGTGATCAGACACGTGCTCCTCACTGTTTAGTAGACAAGCCCCATATCCTGGGCATGGCAGGTGGGGGCATGAGGGATGGATAAGACCTCCCTTATACTAACATATAGATCTTTTAATGTGTTTCATGTTTTAATGACTAAAGGGGTTATCCTTAAAAAAGGATGATAAATGTGCTTCCAATGCACTTTTATTTGGTTTTTTTTCTTCAACACCCGACCCATTTATCAGGATCAGCTGCTAGAATTTTGGCTGGCATTACATTACAAAAACAATCAATATGTAGCGACTGTTTTGGTTGTTACATGGTTGTTAGGCCATAGTTCATAACAAAAGTGAGGGCTTTTTATTGAGAAGCATTGTTTTCCATGCTTTTTGATGAGAATCATTGTTTGTGTGTGCCATTGCTTCTGTATGAGAAACACCTGATCGACAGGGATGACTTCACAGAAGGAGAATTACAATTTGCAGTGAGGGGACTCTTACAAAGCTGAAATAAAGGTGAGCATAATTGATGTTAAATCTTTCAGTGCTGAACGAGTGAGAAACAGATCAACATGTGCAGAGATTCTTTATAGCATCCGGGTGGGAATAAGAAAGTAAGGAGGGCTGTTATAGCACAAGGCATTGGTTATTACATTAGCAGGCTGCATTACATTTGCAACACTGATGTCTGGTTTTAGCCAGGTGACTCTATCAACTGTATGTGAGCATTAAACATGTTTCATCATTACTTGAGACTAACAAAATGTGTTCAACCAAAGATATTTTTAAGTTTATCAATGATTTGTTTTATGTTTTTGTTTCGTTTTAACACTCGATTTGGATCAACAGAAAAAGCAGGGTTGTATGAATGATTAAACTAGATGCAGCTGAGGACTTTTTAATTGGTTTGTTCTAAAGGTTTACAATTTTAGCTGCAGCACTGATGCTACAATTTAGCAGAAATAGTGCTTTCAATTGATTTATTTAAATACAACTCTGGTGACAAAGCTGGTTTGATACTTCATAATTTGTTTTATAGGTTTAAAATCCAAAATAAAATATGTTTGCTTAGGAATTTAGGTTTATTTCCACAGAACTCTTCCTACACAAGTTGAAATGCAAACTTTGCCACAGTTTCCTCGGGAGAGACTTGCACTCTGCGTTTTTCTGGGAAGTGGAGCGTTTGGTGAAGTGTATGAGGGCAATGCTACAGATATTTTAGGGCCAGATACAGGCATAACAAAAGTTGCAGTGAAGGTAATACATATCCTTTCTACATTGTATAATTTGAGACATTTATGCTCGATTTATAACATTATTTATGCTGAATTCAAATGCATAATTCAAATTCCTTGCAAACCAGAATAAGCCATGTTGGATAAAATGTAGATCAGGGGTGCCAAAAAAAACAACTACAGCTCCCATTATGCTTTGTCACTCTAAAGGCATTCTAAAAGCGTGCAAAGCATTAAGGGAGTTGTAGTTTAACATCATCTACATTTTGGGTACCCCTGATGTAGATCATTGCAAGTCAACATTTTATTGAACTCCCAGAATGCAGTGTTGTCTAAACCCTTGGGAATCAACTCAAATTATAGATATTTCCACGCATCAAGTCAACAGATCCCTAACTAAACATAGCTTACTCTAGTAACACAGGCTAGATTAATGTCCCAACATCTCTTTTAAGACCCGGATACTAAGTATATGGGTTTATGCTCATTGCATTTGGGTGTGCACCCAGGGTGAAATTACTTGCTAATTTTTTTTAAATACTACATTTAAAAATGAGAAACAAACTATAAATTTTTGCTTCCGTAGCCGTATGTCTAAAGAGATAGTCATGATATTGGAAAAGTGCCCATAACGTTCTAAACATGGGAGAAGAGGACAATTTGGCTCTGCAAAAGATACACCTGACACACTCCGATGGCTAAACACATCATTAAATATCACTTAATTTTCATTTCCATTTGCTTAGCAGTTAATGAAATATTTATTATCCAAAAATCTGTGCAAATTGCTCTGTGCAAATAAGGCACTTGTTGTAAAGTGAATAAAATATGAATTACATTTAGCAGCTACAACACTCATGTGAGTCTCTCCCTGACTTCCCATAAAAACTTGCTATATACAAAGTGGACTGAGTGGTTATCACTACCACCAGTGCAAATAGCGGACCGCTTAGGAGAAATCACTTATCCTTATACAATAAGGGTTATGTAGTACAGAAAAACTAGACAAAAAGAGAAATATGTGTAGTATATTTTAGTATACCAGTGTATATATAGATGTATATGCTACACACTAACATAGGATAGAGTCAGATAGGTACAGGCTCAAATCACAAAGGCAGATGTGTTCTTAGGCGACACTGACCCTCTTCACTAGAAGTAGCTGCTTCTGTCTTTCTATTCTTTCTTTGAGTGGATCTGGACAAAGATAGAAGAGGGTCAGTGTCACCGAAGAGCACATCTGCCTTTGTGATTTGAGCCTGCCCTTG
Organism: Pelobates cultripes; assembly: GCA_933207985.1. Lineage (NCBI taxonomy): Eukaryota > Metazoa > Chordata > Amphibia > Anura > Pelobatidae > Pelobates > Pelobates cultripes. Next base: position 260,137,334 of record OW240913.1, read on the forward strand.
TCTGACTCTATCCCATATGAGTGTATAGTATATCTATGCACAATGATATACTAAAATATACTACTCTATAATATTTCCCTTTTTGTGTAGTCTTTGCTGTACTACATACCCCTTATTGTATATGGGCAAGTGATTAATTTCTCCTAAGCGCTCCACTGTTTGCACTGGTGGTAGTGATAACCACTCTCCACCCAGTGGGATTTCAGATATCTGCTTGTGCAAACTGAGTAGTGATTGCCAGTGATAAAGGGGCAATCTTAAATATACACATTGTGTCTCAGATCACGTCCTACTGCTCCCAGCACTTGTGAGTGGCAATCCGCACTGGAGAAGAGTAGCTGCAGCAGCTATCACTGCTCTTGCCCTCGCCAGCCGGGTCTTCAGAGAAGCCACCCACATTGCTAGATACACAGATCTAAATAAGAAGCCTAACCTTACACAAATAATACAAACATTCCCTCACACACAATCACCACAAACACAACAACACTGACAATTCACGTACACGCACACTACCCCACAAGCAGCCGCACATGCAATACTGCAAGCAACCCTACACATGCACACACCAAACAAGCCCACATTAATATGTATCATACACAATACCACAAACTACTCATGAACATATACTATGTAACAGCCCACATATGCACAAATACAACGCTACAAAGCAACTGCAGCACCGATAACTAACACAAGCAGTATAGAGTAACAATGAAAATCCATGTTTTATCTCTGTATGTACAGACCTTGAAGAGTGATGCAACAGACCAAGAAAAGTCTGAATTCCTGAAAGAAGCACACTTAATGAGGTATATGTGTCCAAAATATGGATCCCACTTATATATTCCCATTTGTAATGTTAAGCACTCCTGCTTATTATTAAATGCATATAATTGTTATTGAATTACAGTTAGACTGCAGTGCTAAGATTGCGTTTATTCTTTTTTTTGCAAGATATATTGAACATGTATTTGGGTTAAGAGAGGCATAGTGTTAGGGGGTGCATACCCCTAAAGAGCAAACAAATTTAATGCATGCATCTTCTAATCCTAGCCCCCATTTGACCATAAACCTAATCTATTACTAATCCAGGTCTTACCATACCTTATCTTCTGTAATGGAAAAGGATTAAAAGAACACTATGGCGTTAGGAATGCAAATGTGTATTCCTAATGTTATAGTGCCATTGTGGCTGCTAAGGTCCCTGGCCTAAACCTGCAGAGAGTAAAAAAAAGATGGTTTTACTACAGTTTATTCCTCACAGAATCCGACTACACTGCTGGCCCCACCTCCTTGGCTGATGTTATCGAGACCACAATGATCTTAGACAATTCAATGCTTTCCAACAGAAAAAGCATTGGGAGCCTATTGCACATGCGCAGCAAAACTCTAGCAAATATCTGGTTGGATCAGTGTGGAAATAGCAAAACTTGACCATTTTGGGAGAAGATCCTTTATTGGCTGTCTGAGTGTCAGCTACCAGAAACATTTAAATCCTGCAATGAAAACATTGCCATCCTGCAGAACCACAATGTTTTCAGCTGCAGGGTTACAATGCTGAGGATATGGCACCCAGACCACTTCATTGAGATAAAGTGGTCTGGGTGCCTATAGTGTCCCTCTAACGCAAGAGATAGTTTGCTGTAGCAATAATGTTTAACTGCAGTGTAATTACATTTATAATTATTAGAGGAACTATAATAACATTTAGTTGTTTAACGTCAACATTTTTATGTCACTGCTTATTATGTCCAACTATCCTTATCTCTTGCTCAAATGTCAATCTGAGATTTATTATTTTTTCCGATAATAGAAAAAGACAATACACAGACAATCTGAAAATGGGTAGATAACATTTGTAGATATTAGCAATGCAATACAATGTGTAATAAAATATCAAATGTAAGTGTTCTCAAGCACTATTGACATTTACAGTTTTGGCTAATTGCATGAGTAGAAGCACAATTTCTCCTTTCACATTTTCTTTCCAGTAACTTAAATTATCCCTTGAAAGGGAATTTCAAAGGCTTAGACCATGCAACTAAGATTTTTTTTGGATTTACTATTTTAGTTATTTATCATAGTTTAGTTATCTTAGTTTTCTTGTAATAACATTCACAGCCAGTTTGATCACCCAAACATCCTGAAACTGCTCGGAGTTTGCCTTTTCAATGAGCCTCAGTACATTATCCTGGAGTTAATGGATGGCGGAGATCTGCTCTCATATTTACGAGGAGCTCGACCAGATCCACCTGTAAGTATGTAAATGTGTGTACGTGTGTGTATACTGATAAAGGTTTTATCTGTAAACTGAGACATACATTTTTTCTTATTTTAAAGTAATAAAAGTGACATTTTACAAAATCTGGAAATGGCTTGGGAGTGCTAACTGTACACGGGGTTCTGGATCTTTGCTGTCAAACACTGGGTATTTAAGAGGGTCTCTATAGGAGGTGCAGGGTTATTTGGTTTATATATACATATAGAGCAAAAAAAAATCAATTCTGGCACTCTGCCCAATCAAATATATTAACAACCATAGATAAACTAGGGTGCTACCCAGCGCTCAATATAAAACAATATAAGAAATTACGAGAGCACTCTCTGGAATTGATAAAAAAAAATTTGTGTATTCAAATTCGCATGAAAAAATAAATCAACGTTTCGACCACGATTTGGTCTTTATCAAGATCTAGATAAAGATCATATCGTGGTCAAAACGTTGATTTATTTTTTCATGCAAATTTGAATACACATCAAATCCAGAGAGTGCTCTCGTCATTTCTTATATTGTTTTATATATATATATATATATATATATATATATATATATATATATATATATATATATATATATGTATGTATGTGTGTGTGTGTGTATATATATATATATATATATGTATATATATAATGTAGATTGGAATAGCCGTATTAGTCCAGTAGACAAAATGCGAAAATACCACAAAATGACATAATATTACTTTAGAGAGAGTTCAGAGAAGGGCTACTAAACTGGTTCATGGATTGCAGGATAAAACTTACCAGGAAAGGTTAAAGGATCTTAACATGTATAGCTTGGAGGAAAGACGAGACAGGGGGGATATGATAGAAACATTTAAATACATAAAGTGAATCAACACAATAAAGGAGGAGACCATATTTAAAAGAAGAAAAGCTACCACAACAAGAGTACATAGTCTTAACTTAGAGGGGCAAAGGTTTAAAAATAATATGAGGAAGTATTACTTTACTGAGAGGGTAGTGGATGCATGGAATAGCCTTCCAGCTGAAGTGGTAGAGGTTAACACAGTAAAGGAGTTTAAGCATGCGTGGAATAGGCATAAGGCTATCCTAACTATAAGATAAGACTAGGGAGTAATGAAAGTATTTAGAAAATTGGGCAGACTAGATGGGCCGAATGGTTCTTATCTGCCGTCACATTCTATGTTTCTATGTCTATGTTTCTACCAGAGTATTGCAGTATGCAATGATATCTTTTTTGGACTAACATATTATTTCAAAGACAAACTTTCAAGAGTTTTCCCCTCTTCTTCAGGTCTGAGGCAATACTGATCAATCTGATAGAGTTTAACACTTAAAACAACTGATATTAGAGAAGGTGCAGGTTGGCTGGGAATAGCCAGAAAAAGTAAATAAACAGAGGAGAGTCAATAAGCTAGTTGAAAAGAAAAAAAAAAGAGAGAAAAAAAACCCCACCAAGAAACTTACCAGGAAGAAAACCAGCAGTCTGTAGGGAAGAGTGTGTCCTAAGAAGAGCCGGATAGGAACAACTTGTGGGAATCCGTATGTAGAAACAGAGAAAGGATAATAGTGGAATACGTCCTAAAAAGTTGGTCTAAAATACAGGGTATAATATGGTCCTGCTCACGTTTAGTAGCGCTTAAAGCCAGCTCTAGTATGAATGGCATACAGTGGTACAATCCCCACTTATAGGATACGTGAAGAGGTGTGAATATCTCAGCAGTATGTAGACCATAAAAGGGTAAAAGAGACAGCAAATAGTGCTCACTTGAATTTCTTTGGAGTAATACTCAACAGGAATGATAAAATCTGGATACCAGGAAGTAGTAGTAAAAAGTATAAAAGGTATAAAAAAATTAAAAATAATAAAAAGAAAGATGACCCAATCAAATATTTAAAAGTAGCCAAAATAACTTTATTAAACAAGAGAAGTAAAATCTACACTACATCAGGTTTGCTGCCCTGTACATTTCATTTTTATAGTTTCTTTAGCGCTGTTCCCCCTACTTTGTCGTTATTTACTTTTCTTGGATTTTTCTCTCTCTCTCTCTCTCTCTTTTTTTTTTTTTTTCTTTTCAACTAGCTTATTGATTCTCCTCTGTCTATTCTCAGCCAACCTGCACCTTACACTTTCAGGCACATATTCTGTTATTTATGACACCCCACTTACCCATCCTCCCTTCCCTTCTCTTGCATCAGTTGTTTCAAGTGTTAAACTCTTAGATTGATCAGTATTGCTTCAGACCTGAAGAGAGGAAAACTCTTGAAAGCTTGTCTTTGAAATATTATGTTAGTCCACTAAAAAAGGTATCATTGCATACTGCAATACTCTGGTATTTTGGCATTATATATATATATATATATATATATATATATATATAGATAACAAAAAAGTTATAAGGCACTAGTAATCAAATTTTTTTGATATATTAAACACATGAATTAAACTTGGTAATATTTAATGAATTCATATTACATAGAATTATACTATATATATATCGCTTCACGTTTAAGTAATGCCAAGTCTCTGTCTCCCCCTCTTGGGGAGATTGGTACATGGTCTATACCAATAAAACGTAAATTTGCCAAATTATGGACCGCCTCAAGAAAGTGACGTGATACTTTGTGACTAAGTGGCTACTTAAAAAGACTAAACATACCCCACTTTCAATACCTTGGGTTGTCTACTTTTTCAAATGGTATGCCATTATGGGGGTAATTCTCATTCCTGGGCTACCACACTGTCTCAAAGGTAACATTAATAAACTGGCAAATTTCAATTTGAAAATGGAACGTTCTATATTTGACCCTGTAACTTTCCAAAACACCATAAAACCTGTTAATGGGGTGTACTGTTGTACTCGGGAGACATCACTGATTACAAATATGTGTCAGTATTATGACATTCACAGCTAAAATGTCAGACGGAAATACAAATTTAAAAACAAATCTTATTTTTTCACATTTTTTCACATTTTATTCATAATAAATTATGTTCCATATATGAATAGTTAATGATAAATTAAAGCCCTGTTTCTCCTGAACAAAATGATATATAATAAGTGTGGGTGCACTTAATGTGACAGCGGTGAATTACGGTTGAACAGACATATAGCGCAAATTCCAGTTTTTGTTTACGTTTTGTTTTGATCAGAACGTGCACTATTGACTCCGTCCTGAAGGGGTTAACAGGTCTCAAAATTATGTAAATACAACTTTAGAAGAACAACAACAAGACATGTCCATGTACACCCTTACTGCTTCCATGGGAATTAGAGGATAAGTAGTCGACAGGTGCTGCTAATCAACTGTCCTTGATTAACCCCTTTAGACCGGAGGGTGTACTATTACGCCCTCTAATAGGCGGCTCTAAACGCCGCCGGGCGTAATAGTACGCCCTCCGGTCTTTCGGTACTTACCCGGTCGCCGGCGGTCCCACGCCGGCGATCGTGGTGGGGGGGACTCCCATGGAGCCCCCCGCGGCACGTCCGTCCTCCAGGAAGCCCCCCGGCCGTGTGAGAGTGGGGTCCTAGCGAGGACCCCACAATCACATGGCCGGGGATAGCTGGCTGCTGCATTGCCAGCAGGGGGGCTGCCTGTAATTACAGGTGGTCCCCCTGCTGGCTGAAAATAAAAGTAAAATAAGTTAATCAGTGTAAAAAAAAAAATTATATATACTTAGATCATATATATATACTATATATATATGATCTAAGTATATATATACACATATACATACACACATGTACACCGTCTAGGTGTATTTTACTATTAATATATATATAATTATATATATATATATTAATATCAAATTACACGTAGACTGATACTGATTAAATATATATATAATTATTGTTATATATATATTTATATATATTATAAAAATGTAAATACGTTAAAAAATAAAATTAAAAAAATTAAAAATAAATAATTAAAAAATATATAGATGTGTGTTATTTAGACACAACTTTGTAGTGACACTGGCGTACACATACCAGGGTCGCAGGGGTCGCGACTGCGACTGGGCCCGGCCCACCAGGGGCCCGGCCGCCCCTGCGACCCGGTATGTACCCACAGGGCCAGCCTCTTCCCCTGGGGGGCCCAGGAGCCGACCACCCCAGGGCCCCCCTGAGGCTGGCCCTGCTGACCCCGGGTGGCCGGTCGGGCAGGCAGGCAGGCGGGCGCGCGAGGGAGCACTCAGTGCTTCCTCTTCAACTCCCTCGCGCACCGCACTGATACCGGAGCCGGAAGATGACGTCATCTTCCGGCGCCGGCATCCCTACGCGGCGCGCGAGGGAGCTGAAGAGGAAGCGCTGAGTGCTCCCTCGCGCGCCCGCCTGCCTGCCCGCCCAGGAGCCCCACTGGACCCCAGGGAATAATCCCCCCCCCCAGCACTCCAAGAGGTAAGGAGGCTGGGGGGATTATATTAAAAAAAAATCATGTGTTAGTGTGTGTGTGTGTGAGTGTTAGTGTTAGTGTGAGTGTGAGTGTTAGTGTGTGTGTTAGTGTTAGTGTGAGTGTTAGTGTGTGTGAGTGTTAGAGTGAGTGTTAGTGTGTGTGTGTTAGAGTGAGTGTTAGTGTGTGTGTGTTAGAGTGAGTGTTAGTGTGTGTGAGTGTTAGAGTGAGTGTTAGTGTGTGTCTGCTAGTGAGTGTTAGTGTGTTAGTGTGTGTGTCTGCTAGTGAGTGTCAGTGAGTGTGTTACTGTGTGTGTCTTACTGAGTGTGTGTGTGTTAGTGAGTCTGTTTGATGTCTGTTAGTGAGTGCGTGTTTGTCAATGAGAGTGCATGTTTTGTAAGTGAGTGTGTATGTATGTCTGTCGCTGACTGTGTCTCTGTCAGTAAATGTGTGTGTCTGTTAGCTAGTGTGTATGCGTCTGTAAGTGTGTGTGTCTTCAGCACTTACCTTTCTCCAGCGCCGGACTCCCTTGGCGCTGAGGATCCCTCAGCCTCTCAGCTCCGAATGCGACCGCGCACGCATTCAAACCGCCCATAGGAAAGCATTACTCAATGCTTTCCTATGGACGTTCAGTGTGCTCCTCTAGCGGCTGTCAGTGAGACAGCCACTAGAGGCTGGATTAACCCTCAGTGAAACATAGCAGTTTCTCTGAAACTGCTATGTTTTCAGCTGCAGGGTTAAAACTAGAGGGACCTGACACCCAGACAACTTCATTGAGCTGATGTGATCTGGGTGTCTGTAGTGGTCCTTTAAAGGACCACTATAGTGCCAGGAAAACATACTCGTTTTCCTGGCACTATAGTGCCCTGAGGGTGCCCCCACCCTCAGGGACCCCCTCCCGCCCGGCTCTGGAAAGGGGTAAAACTTACGTTTTTCCACCGCTGGGCGGAGAGCTCTCCTCCTCCGATCCTCCTCTTCTCCTCCCCGTCGGCTGTATGCGCACGCATGGCAAGAGCTGTGCACGCATTCAGCCGGTCACATAGGAAAGCATTCACATAGGAAAGCATTCACTGGCCAAAATTGGCGTTTTTTGCATTTTTCACACACAAACAAATACTAACGCTAACTTTGGCCAGTGTTTGTGACCAAATGGCTACTAAAAAAGACTGGACATACCCCATTTGCAATACCTTGGGTTGTCTACTATTGCAAATGGTATGCCATTATGGGTGTAAATTTCATTCCTGGCTACTATACAGTCTCAAAGGCAACGTAACCAATCTGGCGAATTTCAATTTCAAATGTAGCGTGCTATATTTGACCCTGTAACTTCCCAAAACGCCATAAAACCTGTACATAGGGGGTACTGTCTTACACGTGAGACTTTACTGAATACAAATATGTGTATTTTATTGCAGTAAAAGCAAACAGTATTATGACACTGACCGTTAAAATGTCATGTAGAACTAAAAAAAATAAAAAAAATCGTATTTTCTCCCATTTTTTTCCTATTAAATTATGTTTCATAGCTAAATATTAGATATTAAATGAAAGCCCTGTTTCCCCTGAATAAAATGATATATAATAAGGGTGGGTGCATTTACTATGAAAGAGGTGTATTACGGTTGGACAGACATGTAGCGCAAATGCCAGGTTTTGTTTACATTTTGTTTTGTTAACAACGTGTACATTTGGCTCCGTCCTTAAGGGGTTAATTGATCATCAGCAAGTGTGGCCACTTCTACAAAAGCCAGAGTTTTATCAGTTTACTGGTCTGGCGCATTTAGATTTGTGTTAACACAATGCCAGGGGGAAGTACATCAGCAATGTTCTTAGAGAAGCAATTGTTGCTGCCCTTCAAACTGGGAAGTGTTATAAGGCCATTTCCAAACAATTTAAAATTCTTCATTCTACGGTGAGAAAGATTATTCAAAAGTTGAAAACATTCAAGACATTTACCAAACTTCCTAGGAGTGGACGTCCCAGCAAATAATCAAGTTCTTGCAATGGCCCAGTCTAAGTCCAGACCTCAACCCAATTGAAATCCTGTGGCTGGACCTTAAAAGAGCTGTGCATAAACAAATGCCAGCAAAACTCAATGAACTGAAGCAACATTGTAAAGAAGAGTGGGTCAAAATTCTGATGTGAGAGACTGATAAAGTCATACAGGAAACGATTACTTCTTTATTTCTGCTAAATGTAGTTCTACAAGCTACTGAATCATAAGGTCTACTTAGTTTTTCACACATGGCTTCTCCTTTTTGGATTTATTTTTAATAAATAAATCATGGCAAGGTATAATAGAGCATGTGTTGTTCATCTGAGCATGTATTCACCTAATTATAAGACCTGCTAAAGAACAGTTAATTGTCCTGATATGTAAAGCCAAAGAGTTTAGAGAGGGTGAGCTTTCATTTTCCCATGGCTTTGTGTGTATATATATTGGATTAATCATATTAGTCCAGTAAATGCCAAAATACTTGCAGTATTAGCTTTTATGAGCTTATTGACTCTCCTCTGTTTATTTCCTTGTTCTGGCTATCCTCAACCAATCTGCACCTTTCACTCTCAGGCATATTTTCTGTTATTTATCACAGCCCACTTACCCGCTCCTCTTCTCTAACAACATCAGTTGTTTTAAATGTTAACATTACTTTGGCCCTGAGGAAGTGAGGAAAACTCTTGAAAGATTGTCTTTTAAATATTATGTTAGTCCAATAAAAAAAGCTATTACATATGGCATGTGATGAACTAGTTCCTAAAAGACACTGAGCTTCACCCTCACTGTCCAGTTGCCTGCCCTTTTTCCCCTTCACTGAGAGCCGAAGTGTCCAGACGCTATAAGCGGGTCTAACCTACAACTGCTCTGGAACTCCTGCCCGGTCACTTGTTGCAGGTTTCCCGACCACCTGTGAAACTGGGGGTACAATAGCCAGGTTTCCCCACCTGGCGTGTGGCAGGTCTGCGTCAGCCACCCAGCTTTCCTGCTCTGCATCAACGTTCTGTGGCTGAACCTAGTCTGGCATTTCTACATAGTCTATTTCCAGTTCCCACTCCATGGTAACTAGACGGCGGAGGTCTTGTCCCAACCCAATAGCTCCTGGGCCCTGTATCATCGGATTTTCCCGATTTTCCCAGCGACTCAGAAGAGCGCTTTTTGTAGGGAAGCTTATGTCCAGGGAAGTGAACAATCTCCTGAAATCATGAGGGAGCTTCCATTTTCCCCAAAGATATGGCACCCAAGAAATCACAGAGGATTTAACCCGACCGCATGGAACTCTTTTCGGCCAAGACGATGGCACCAGTCTGGCAAAACTTTGACTGTGTGGCATTCAGCTAATTTTGCATGGATCAGAGTGCTATTTTGCCAGAATGGGTGCTCTGATCTCTTTAAAATGATCTATGATATGTGGGGGTAGGTTAATGTTTGTGGAATGTTTTGGGGATATTTATATTAGGAGCTCTATGTCCAAGATATAATTAGTTTACTGGTTATCAACTCAATTATCTACCAGACAAAGAGACGCCTAGGTGGGCTTAAGTGTTCATGAATAGAGACCCCATGCTGTGGGTCTGTGTATAAATGTGTGTGCTTTTGGATGAATAAATCAGTTCATGTACCCTTCATCAAGTATCGACTGGAGTTTGGGTATGCTGGAGTTATACTCACTGCTTTACTGCGGGACCTGGGAAAATCTACAACGGAGGTACCACTCTGGGTACAGGCGCTCCGTTACACTGCAATACTCTGGCATTTTGGTGTGTACATATATATATATCTTGTTTTTAGAGTTGCCACCTGCCACCGTTGGGTGTGAGCTGGAATGGAAGGACACTAGGTCTTCCCCCATTTTTAATAATTAGAGCCCCTACCACAGCCCTTACCACAGCCCCTACCGCAGGAACACTTGTTTAATTATTAGAGTCCCCACTCGCTGTCCTTGGGTTGGAATGAGGGACACTAGCTCAGGGCCCTTGTTTTTTTATAAGTGCGACAACCTGTGGGACTATGTTCTGTGCACTATCCCCCTGTTTTATTAATTTTTTAAATTAATATTGTTTATTAAATATCTATCCCTTCCCCACTATTTTAGCATGGGGGATGGACAGTAATCTTTAAATTGTGGGTGATATTAAGAATTTACTAATAACTGGGCAACAATAGCTGCCTAGTTGCTAGTTTGTTATGACAGCAAGAAGCTACTTGATGACATGCCCCCACTATAGCATGGCAAGCATGGGCACAGTGAAGGGATAAAAGATTTTTATACCTCCCCCATGCCACCTACATTTTATCTACCAGACAAAGAGACGCCTAGGTGGGCTTAAGTGTTCATGAATAGAGACCCCATGCTGGGGGTCTGTGTATAAATGTGTGTGCTTTTGGATGAATAAATCAGTTCATGTACCCTTCATCAAGTATCGACTGGAGTTTGGGTATGCTGGAGTTATACTCACTGCTTTACTGCGGGACCTGGGAAAATCTACAACGGAGGTACCACTCTGGGTACAGGCGCTCCGTTACACTGCAATACTCTGGCATTTTGGTGTGTACATATATATATATCTTGTTTTTAGAGTTGCCACCTGCCACCGTTGGGTGTGAGCTGGAATGGAAGGACACTAGGTCTTCCCCCATTTTTAATAATTAGAGCCCCTACCACAGCCCTTACCACAGCCCCTACCGCAGGAACACTTGTTTAATTATTAGAGTCCCCACTCGCTGTCCTTGGGTTGGAATGAGGGACACTAGCTCAGGGCCCTTGTTTTTTTATAAGTGCGACAACCTGTGGGACTATGTTCTGTGCACTATCCCCCTGTTTTATTAATTTTTTAAATTAATATTGTTTATTAAATATCTATCCCTTCCCCACTATTTTAGCATGGGGGATGGACAGTAATCTTTAAATTGTGGGTGATATTAAGAATTTACTAATAACTGGGCAACAATAGCTGCCTAGTTGCTAGTTTGTTATGACAGCAAGAAGCTACTTGATGACATGCCCCCACTATAGCATGGCAAGCATGGGCACAGTGAAGGGATAAAAGATTTTTATACCTCCCCCATGCCACCTACATTTTGACTAATTTTGTTATTCTTTCAACTACAAATGCACTACACTAGTCTAAAAGTACATAATGCTTTTATTTTAATGCATGAAACAATTGATTTTGCACTCCATAATTGACATTTGTCCTTTTACTTATTTGCAGTTTGTGAATTAGTTGCTCAAACATAAAGCAAGGCTAAATAATGACAGGTTAAACAAATATTATATAAACCTGTAATAATTTTCAGTAGCGATTAACTCTGCTAACTAACCTTGTCGTGCGACATATTTTAGCACACAGTGTTACCAAGTCTTCCTGCAATGCACATACATAACAAATATTAATATTTAAATATAAAAATAACTTCTAAAATAGTAGACATCTCACAAATACATTTGAGCAATTGCACATTTGTAGCAGTTGACATAAGTAAGGCTTAATAATGACAGGTTTGACATATATAATGGCAACTAATCCATGCAATTAGCTGTTAGAGCAGCAGGTCTATGAGTTCATTCTAATGAATTTGATGTGCGACAATTCTTTTCTGATCTCCAGTTTTCACGTTCACTTATCTCATTCACCTGTCTTACGCAAGCAATCTCCTATCACAGCTCAGTTGTACAACAGTAACTTTCTACAGCCCCAGATGAGGTAGCAATGCTTATCAGTTGGTTCCATATTTATTCCTCGCACACAAACCAATTCTGTTACCGTACAGGTAAATTCGGTCACCATGTCAGACGTTTATTACAAATTCATGTTTTGTTTTTGCAGAACAGCATTCTCCCCTGCCAATAAATATATTTTGCTTCCCTCTTTAGCAACTGATTTCATGATGCCAAACACATGCCTTCATTCTTTTTATGCCATGTGGTGCCCCCATGCCACTCCCTGTGCTTACCTCTAAGCTAACAATTTAGGCATTAATTTTAATATTGTTGAATAAGCTTTCCATATTATTTAATATTATTGTATAAACCTTTTATTTTATTTATTTTCAACATTTTAAAATATCAAAACACATATCATATATGAACATATATTTCAAAATATATATATATATCATTTTTTTTATGTAGTTTTCATATTAAACAATTTTTAAAGTATATCCAAGTATATCAAATAATTTGGAAAACTTTTCCAACAATATAATATCAAGTGTGACAAAACAAGTGATAAATCGTGTCAGATAAAACAAAAAAAAATCACAAAATGTTGTTTTGTCACATTCCTGTAAGCTACACAAGGTCTGGGAATCCTTGTAGATCCACTGCTGCCTATTCATTAATTTTAAAAGCATATTTGATTTTCTAATATTAAATCAAGGCCATGCTAAGTTATTTTACTGACAAGATTGATCATGTAAGGAATGTATCGCAGTTAGCGTACACCAAGGCCTAGTTCCTGACCCTTCATTTTTATTGTTATGCAGCCTCTCTTGTCCTTATTACTTTCTCATATGTCAATTCTATGTATATGCTGCTGCTACCCAGATTTACATCTCCTCCCTTGATCTTTCTTCTCTTTCTCAAACTTAACTCTTAAACCGCCCCTCTGCTGTTGTTTGTTCTGTTGGTCAATGGAACACTCACTAACTGAGAAGCTTTTGTGCCTTGGTGTTATTTTCAAATTTGGTGTAGCGCACATCGAGTATGTCTCTAAATTTTGAAATTTACACCTCAAAAATATTTAATAAATCCACCCATTTCTAGAGGTGGATTCTAAGGCCCCTGTTCGTCTGCTTAGTATTTCCACCCTTGACTATTTCAACTCAGTGTCCCCAAAAGTCCAAGCAAATGCACTACAACCTGAGGTAAATGCTTCTGCCAGGTTTATCTCCAATATCTACCACTTCTCTCACACCTTATGTCACTGCTAATCCTTACATTGATTTCCTATACCAAGGGTAGGAAAGCTTCAGCATTCCAGATGTTGGGGATTACGTCTTCCTTGATGCTTTGCTAGCATTATGGCTGTAAGAACATTATGGAAGATGTAGTCCATACCATCTGTATTGCTGAAATTTGTCTGCCTCTATCCTATACCATAAAGGATCTTTTTTAAATCACTGACGCTAAACTACATTGCATTTCCTCTCTAATTTATAGGTAAACCTCCATCACTCCAATCTACAAGTAGCCTTTTTTCCCCCTTTGCATTAATTTTCACCTACAGAAGTTCTCAAATGCATCATCATTCATATGGCATGCCTTTAAGATGTTCTTTAAATCTTCAACCTGCTAGTTCTTAAATAAGTAATTTGAAATTCATTTCTTTTGGAAAGCTTACTGACTATATATTGACTTATTGGGTAATTTCTCTACTTTCCCCACTCCCCATACAAATAATGCTCCCACATTCCATTTCACTTTCCTACCTTACAACTCTACAGCTTTCCCAAATACTTATTTTTTCTTTCAGTTAGAAGCAGGCCTTTCCTCCACCTAGTGCTAAAACTACTGCGGGTGCAGCCAGTGCAGCCACATCGGGGCCCTGACGCTGGGGTGGCCCATTGGGTAGCCTTAAGTGCATGCATTTCTGAAAAGGGGCCCGGTCGATTTACGTGGCCCTTGAACAGTGCGACCAGGCCCCTGTAATATTGTCAATGCTGGGAGGAAGTTAGGGCAGGTCACTTCCTCCCAGCTACAGGGAGAGCTGCATGGGCAGGCATAGAAAAGACACAGGCGGGGGAATCAAGGAGAAAGCCTGCTCCTGCCTTACATTTCCAACAGCTGCAGTCAGCAGCAGGTCCCCGGGGAAACTACCCTCCTGCACACAAAAGGTATGTAAACAGGAGGGTGGTTAAAAATATAAAAATAATGACGTGTATGTGTGTATATATGTGTCAGACTAGGTGTTTGTCAGTTTGCATGTGTTTCTGTATGTATCTGAGTGTGTGGGTATGTGTCAGTTTGTGTATCTGTGTGTTTGTGCGTCAGTGTGTGTGTATCTGTGTATGTGACAGTGTATGTGTATATATGCATACATACCAACAATCAAATGCCAATATTACATGCAAACACACCGTTGAATTCAAACAAACATTACACACAAACACACCCCTGCAATCAAATGACAAGATTCTATACAAACACATCCCTACACTACTGCATTTCAATGGCAACGGTGCATGCAAATACACCCTTACATGGACACACTCCATACAAAAACATGCTTACTTCAAACGCACAAAAACTGCTCACAAATAAAACCCTGCAAGGATGGGCAAATGCTAAATTACCAGTTGGTAGCATCCTGGGAGTTGTTTGACAGATGGGGATTTACCATTCTTGCACGCGTGCCCTCACTACATTAGTTTTGCCACTGCCTTCACCTAACAAGTTGCTTTTTCTATTGTTCTTTTACCCCACGTTCTTCCAGATTGAAACTTGTATAACCAGTGCTATTGTAAGCTTTTTTTTATCTCTACTTTAATTTGTTTGTCATTTCTGCATTAAAATGTAAGTAACAATATCAGTCATTTTATATTGTACTGGTGAATGTTTTTGTATTTCAGCTTCAAATACCTTTGCTGTCAGCATTGGATTTTCTAGACATCTCAATAAATATTTGCAAAGGCTGTGCTTACCTCGAGAAAATGCATTTCGTCCACAGGTAATTTTTGTTATTTTTTTTTTTTGCTATAGAAGGTCAGAGTGAATACCAATGACACCTATTTTCTCCCATACTTTACAGCAGCATTCTGTTATTTAAAGATGTGAAAGATGGAAGGGAAGTATACTACTGATATTCAATGCAGGCTACAAAAGCAACATGCAGTTCCCTATAAAGTAGCATATACTCACACCCCTTACTCTATATTTAGACATATATTCGTTTACTGTTAACTTTACTTTTAGGAAGCTGGACTCAAAAGCTCTATCAGGTTCCTTGGTAATATTCTTAAATAGAGTATTTGAGCATTTTATAGATATATTATTGTAACACCGACTCTGAAATATTGCAAGATAAAGCATATTCTACACAATCAGCCAATTGCTGGTTCCTGGAGAAGCTGAAAATATGCAGCAATCACTTGAAATATACATATGAGCTTTTTCACTTTATTTAATCTTTTAATAATTTTTAATGTATAATCGTCACAATATGATGTGCCAAAAACCATCCATATGGGGGGAAGCTGTACTCGGCACCAGCAGTAGAATACAAATGTTGGATCTTGACAGTTCTGACTTACATTGAGAAGCTTCTGTGCTGGAGCTACAAGAGTGTGCACATGGTGGCGTCTTTCCAATGTTTTTTCCATTAACAGTAACACGACTCATTGAGAAAGGGGAGGCACGCTGTAGCTTAGCGCACCTGCCACTTATGTTAGCTCTGTGGAGCTGAACGGAGGGGAAGAAAACTTGGATGTTTGACTCACAGCAAGGGAGGTGTTAACTGTCATAAATATGTCAGCTTTTAGACATACAAACCATAATGTGTGTAGAGTGTTCCTTTAATTACAAACATTACATAGACACTGTCACATATACAGTGACTTGCAAAAGTATTCACCCCCCTTGGCATTTTTCATGTTTTGTTGCCTCACAACCTGGAATTAACATGGATTGTTTGAGGATTTGCATCATTTAATTCACAGAACATGTCCACAACTTTGAAGATTTTTTTTTTTATTGTGAAGCAAACAACAAATAGGACAAAATAACAGAAAAAGTCAATGTGCATAACTATTCACCCCCCTAAAGTCAATACTTTGTAGAGCCACGTTTTGTGGCAAGTCGCTTTGGATAAGTCTCTATGAGCTTGCCACATCTTACCACTGGGATTTTTGCCCATTCCTCCTTGAAAAACTGCTCTAGCTCCTTCAAGTTGGATGGTTTGCGCTTGTGAACAGCAATCTTTAAGTCTGACCACAGATTTTCTATTGGATTGAGGTCTGGGCTTTGACTAGGCCATTCCAACACATTTACATGTTTCCCCTTAAACCACTCAAGTGTTGCTTTAGCAGTGTGTTTGAGGTCATTGTCCTGCTGGAAGGTGAACCTCCATCCTAGCCTCAAAGCACGCACAGAGTGGTACAAGTTTTGGTCAAGAATATCCCTGTATTTAGCACCATCCATCTTTCCCTCAACTCTGACAAGTTTCCCAGTCCTGGCTGCTGAAAAACATCCCCACAGCATGATGCTGCCACAACCATGTTTTACTGTGGGGATGGTGTTCTTTGGGTGATGTGATGTGATGTGTTGGGTTTGCGCCAGACATAGCGTTTTCTTTGATGGCTGAAAAGTTAAATTTTAGTCTCATCAGACCAGAGTACCTCCTCCATATATTGTGGGAGTCTCCCACATGCCTTTTTGCAAACTCAAAACGTGCCATTTTGTGTTTTGCTGAAAGTAATGGCTTTCTTCTGGCCACTCGGAGCGTACGGCTTATTGTCGTTACTCCAGTCTCTGCTGTGGAACTCTGCAGCTCCTCCAGGGTTACCTTAGGGCTCTGTGCTGCCTCTCTGATTAATGCCCTCCTTGCCCGATCTGTGAGTTTTGGTGGGCGGCCATCTTTCCCTCAACTCTGACCAGTTTCCCAGTTCTGGCTGCTGAAAAACATCCACACAGCATGATGCTGCCAGAACCATGTTTCACTGTGGGGATGGTATTCTTTGGGTGATATGATGTGTTGGGTTTGCGCCAGACATAGCGTGTTCTTTGATGGCTGAAAAGTTCAATTTTAGTCTCATCAGACCAGAGCACCTCCTCCATATATTGTGGGAGTCTCCAAATGCCTTTTTGCAAACTCAAAACGTGCCATTTTGTGTTTTGCTGAAAGTAATGGCTTTCTTCTGGCCACTCAGAGCGTACGGCTTATTGTCGTCCTATGTACAGATACTCCAGTCTCTGCTGTGGAACTCTGCAGCTCCTCCAAGGTTACCTTAGGTCTCTCTGCTGCCTCTCTGATTAATGCCCTCCTTGCCCGATCCGTGAGTTTTGGTGGGCGGCCGTCTCTTGGCAGGTTTGCTGTTGTGCCGTGTTCTTTCCATTTGGTTATGATAGATTTGATGGTGCTCCTGGGGATCATTAAAGATTCAGATATTTTTTATAACCTAACCCTGACCTGTACTTCTCAACAACATTGTCCCTTACTTGTTTGGAGAGTTCCTTGGTCTTCATGGCAGTGTTTAGTTAGTGGTGCCTCTTGCTTAGGTGTTGCAGCCTCTGGGGCCTTTCAAAAAAGGTGTGTATATGTAATGACAGATCATGTGACACTTAGATTGCACACAGGTGGGCATCATTTCACTAATTATGTGACTTCTGAAGGTAATTGGTTGCACCAGAGCTTTTTATGGGCTTCATAACAAAGGGGGTGAATACATACGCACATGCAAATTTTCTGTTTTCTATTTCTAAAAAAATAGTTTTATGCATATATTTTTCTCATTTTACTTCACTAACTTAGACTATTGTGTTCTGATCCATCACATAAATTTCAGATTAATAAAACATTGAACTTAAGGCTGAAATGTAACAAAATAGGTAAAAAGTCAAGGGGGGTGAATACTTTTGCAAGGCACTGTATTTCTTTGGTGTGTCAGTGTGATGTGTGTGCCTGCAGTATGAATGTAGTGTATGCGGGCTGTGATATTTTTATGGAGGTAAGTCTGTGTGTAAACGCATTTTTCAGTTCTACCCTCCTTTTTTTTTCTCTGCATCCGTCCACTGCTTTTCTCCTCTTCACTCCTTTTAGCACCTCTCCACGATTTTCATTTTCTCATGCCTCTCTCTTCCTTGCCAACCATTACTCAATTATTAATTTCTGTAGTGGGACCGATGTGTGGATGTACTCCCCTGGAATGTGTGTTCCCCCTTTGTAATTTTCCCCCTTTCTGTAATTTTGACCCTAAATCATGCCAAGTACCTTTTAACCACACGGGGGCAGTTACCCGATACTCTATTTAGAACATTTAGTTAGAATTTTCACACCTCGCTAACGAGGTGTGAAAACCGCAGACCGCAAGGGAACAAGTGGCACGTGCTTCCCCTGGGTGGCCGCCGGTTCATATGCCCTGCGCGCATTGTCTTCAATCCCCATGTAAGGGATCGTCCTACCCACTCCCCAACAGAGCTATGGTCACTTTTATCCCCCCTACCTGACAGCTACGAGGCTAGGCTTGTGGCTGCCCAGGAGAACGCTCTCTCCAGCTGATACCTGAGTGGGGGTATCCACCGGAGAGAGGGACGCGCCAGCAGGGAATCTCTGGAGCTGTGAGTCGGTCTCACATCTGCAGGGTCCCGCTGGGCGCGTGGAAGTCTGTGCTGACCAATGAGAGAAGGTGCGCCCATTCAGACTGGGTTTGCGCCCTCTCTTCTGATTGGGTCGCGAAACCCCTCTATTCCACGAATGTCAATTGGTGCAACTTAGTTTCATGCCCTTTCTTCTGATTGGGAGGCAAAACTCCTTCCTCCCCCAAGCACTGATTGGCGCGATTTGCTTGCGCCCTTTCAGCCGATTGGCTGTTGCTTGGTTTAGGCGCGAAGTTTGAATTTGACAGACTAAACCAAGCAACTCCATGGAACTAATTTCGGGGATGTACAGAGCCTCAAGCCCCAGACTTTGAATGCTGATATCTTGGGCTCTGTACATCCGATGGCACCACTTTTTGCAGGGATCCCAGATGGGACCCGGGGCTATTTAGCAATATAAGTTTCAACCCTGTAATTCCGTCCTGGGGCGCCAAGCTCCAAAGTTCACCACCCTGTATGTAATGTGTTTTTATGTGTGTCCCTGTGTCCTGTTGTTATCTCCCAGAGCGAGAGATGGTTATCTGTAACCCAGCCCCCTCTTGCCTGGGATTGTGTTGTGTTGGATGGAGACCCCCTGCGGGGGTCTGTGCATAAAAAGCAGTGTGCCCAAATAAAGCTTGTCAAAGGTGGTACCCTGGAACTGTGTGTCGTCCAATTATTGGGGGAAATGGGTCTGACCTATTATTAATAACTTGAATAGCCAGCTGGGTTACCCAGGT
Source organism: Pelobates cultripes (assembly GCA_933207985.1). Lineage (NCBI taxonomy): Eukaryota > Metazoa > Chordata > Amphibia > Anura > Pelobatidae > Pelobates > Pelobates cultripes. The sequence goes on from OW240913.1 coordinate 260,157,027, forward strand.
CCTGCTACAATTTCTATATCCTATCTATTTTGCTTGGTAGGCTCTTTCCTGTGGGAGAATTACCCAAACAAAGGGCCTGGGTTCCAAAATCCACCCACCCCTAAAAATGAAATAAATAGAAAAACATTGATTATCTTTTCTCACAAATGTGTATACATATATTTCCTAGTTTATTTCATTGTTTCATGTCATGCAAAATACATTAAATATGTACATGAATATAGACATAAACACAGAAGGCAAACAGGCACAGTAATACAGAGATATACATATGTATGCACATATATGCACACAGTTATAGATACATATACTGACAGATGAAGACCTCTTCACGAGATACCTTTCCTGCCCAGTTGCTAACCTTTGTCTGACATACTTGCCAACTTGTGCGGGGTCCACTGATCTTTGAGACCAAATCTTGCACCCTATATGGAGCCTTAACCTCTCTTCCCCCAGATCCTTGCTGAAGTACTCTTGCATATGGAAAATCTTGCTTGCTCTATATTTATTGGGGAATTATCTCTAGTTTCCCCAAAGTGGCATTCTAGAGGATGAATGTGGGACATTGCTTGTAAAGGGCATTGTGCATGTATGGTGCTCCCTGTGGTGATGTATCTGTTTGGAGGCTGTTAGTGGGATTGCATTATTGCATATAGCTGTTTGTGGTGTATGATTTGTATAAGTGGTATGTTTGTAGGGAACTATGTGTGTCTAGGGGCTGTAGTATGTATGTGTGTCTACGGGCTGTAAAACATGTGTGACTAGATGATGTAACATATGTGTTTGTCTATGAGCTATAGTGTATGTCTGTCTAGGAGCTGTAGAGAGAATTTGTGTTTGGGCTGTAGTGTGTGTGTTTAGATGGTGTAATGTGCTGATGTTTAGGACATGTGTGTATAGTGGGTGTATAGTGGGTGTGATTAGTGTATGTAGGGACTATAGAGTGGTGTCTGTGTGTGAATGGGACTGTAAAGTGAAAGGTTAAGTATGGACTTTAGGGTGTGAAGGCAATAAATATTTATTAAAAAAGGAGGAATGTGCTGCTCCTTAGCCACACTACAGTAAGGGCGCCAGGAGAAAGAAACAGCGTCATGCTGTATTTAGTATTAGTCCAGGCAGAGAACTATAAATGGCACGTTTTAGACCTGGGGCTTTTTGGAGGCGCATTCAGGGCACTAGCTTGTGTCAGCTCCCCCCTGACATTACTTAGTTACATAGTTGCATAGCTGAAAAGAGACTTGTTCAGCCTTCCTCACATATGTTGTTGCTGTTGATCCAAAAGAAGGCAAAAGAAACCTAGCCTGAAGCGCTTCCAATTTTGCAACAAACTAGGAAAAAATTCCTTCTTGACCCCAACATATGTCTCCTTGGATCAAGCAGCTATTACCCCACAAATTAGAAATTATATCCCTGTATGTTATGTTTTTGCAAGTATTTATCCAATTGCAGTTTAACCATCTGTATGGACTCTGATAAAACCACCTCTTCAGGCAGAGAATTCCACATCCTTATTGCTCTTACTGTAAAAAAAAACCTTTTCTTTGCCTTAGATGAAATCTCCTTTCTTCCAGCCTAAATCCTTGATCTTGTGTCCTATGTATACCCCTATTTATGAATAGATTTCCAGATAATGGTTTGTACTGGCCCCGAATATATTTGTAAAGTGTTATCATATCCCCTCTGAGGTGCCGTTTTTCCAAACTAAAGAGATTTAAATTTTTTAACCTTTCTTCGTAACTAAAATGCTCCATTCCTTTTATCAATTTTGTAGCTTGTCTCTGCACTTTTTCTAGTGCCATGATATCCTGCTTTAGAACAGGTGCCCAAAATTGCACAGCATATTCAAGGTGTGGTCTTACCAGCGATTTATAAAGAGTCAAAATTATATTTTCATCCCCTGAAATTATGTCCCTATTTATACATGACAAAACTTTACTGGCCTTAGCAACTGCAGATTGACATTGCATATTTGTTGTCTATAACAATTCCCAAATCCTTCTTGTGTGTGGTTATCTCTAATTCACTACCATTAAGGGTGTAAGTTGCTTGTGCATTCTTGACCCTGAAGTGCATAACTTTGCATTTCTCTACATTAAATTTAATCTGCCATTTTAGTGCCCAGTCCACCAATCTATCCAAATCCCTCTGCAGCAAAGCAATATCCTGCTCACATTTTATTACTTTACAAAGTGTTGTGTCATCTGCAAACACTGAAACATGGCTTTTAATGCCTATTTCAAGATCATTTATAAATATGTTAAATAGAAGCGGTCCCAAAACAGAACCCTGAGGGACACCACTTACCACGTTTGTCCAACCTGAAAATGTATCATTAATGACAACTCATTGTACTCTATCCTTAAGCCAATGTTCTGCCCAAGAACAAGAATAATCATCTAGACCAATTTCTTTTTAGTTTAAAGACTAACCTATTGTGAGGAACAGTATCAAATGCCTTGGCAAAATCCAAGTAGATCACATCCACTGCAACACCCTGATCTATATTTCTACTTACCTCTTTGTAGAATGCAATTAGATTAGTTTGACATGACCTATGTTTCATAAAACCATGCTGATTATTGCTAATAAAGTTCTTCCCAATTAATTCCTGAATATTATCCCTGACATTGTCTCTAAATGTGTATGAAAAACACAAAGTGTAACCATTAGTTTTGGCAGTGGATAACAATAAAATGATTAAATGCTCTTACTTATCCTGCGTATTCTGTGTCAGCTATCAAATATAATCTCAACATACCAAATTTGGCAAAGGTCTAGTTTGAAAACTGAAATCCACTCCTTGCAATATTTGTCCTTTAATTTCCATGTATAACTGAGATCCAAGACATATGAAACATTTTCACAATCAGGGCTAGTAAATTAATCTATTTCAGCTATTACTCCTTTGCTGTAGTAGCTGAATAGAAATTATCATGATCAAAAATATATCTGATAAAAGCAAAATTTGTCCTTTAAAACACAATCCAAAGTACGAATGGATGCACTTAAAGTTAAAGTGTTAAAATACTTTCTATACATAACAAAAGGACACAACAAAACATTCTAAAATGGCCTTGTATCAAACACATGAAACTTTGGAAGGCTAAAGTCATGGAGGGTTTAAAATATTTCTCATCAGAGACAGTAAATTCCAAGATGTTTTATTTTATTTCCTCAGTCCAAAGGAAAATACTTTCACTTAAAATAAACTGTCTGGTTTTTCATACAAATGTTCTTAACAAAAACTGTTTCCTTTAATTGACTTTCTCTTTTTTAAATAGAGATTTGGCAGCCCGCAATTGCCTAGTATCAGTAAAAGAATACAATAATCCTGCTAGGACTGTGAAGATTGGGGACTTTGGACTTGCAAGAGATATTTACAGTTATGATTACTACAGAAAAAAAGGAGAAGGGCTTCTACCTGTTCGATGGATGGCACCAGAAAGTTTAATTGATGGCATATTTACTAGTCGTGGTGACGTATGGTGAGTGGCACTGACTACAATTACAACATCACAGTGGAGCCCAACTATTAAAAAAACACTATAGGATCAAGAACACAAACATGTATTCCTGACCCTATAGTGTTAAAACCACCACCTAGCCCCTCTGCCCCACCTCCTTGCCTACCTAAATATAGTAAAATCTTACCTGTATTCAAGTCTGCAGCTGCTGTCTCTGCCCCTGATCTGTCTTCTTACAGCTGACATCATCAGAAGTGATTCTGTCAAGGAGGCAGATCAGGGCAAAGCCATCACAATTCAAACAGCTCTGGCCAATCAGCTTCTTCTCGTAGATATGAATTCAATCAATGCATCTCTATGAGGAAAATTCAGTGTCTGCATACAGAGGGTAGAGACACTGAATGGCAGTACTGCACAGTGTGCATCACGGCCCCAGGAAGCACCATCTGAGGATTGGCCAGTGGAGTTATCCCTAGGCTGTAATATAAACACTGTATGTTCTCTGAAAATTTGGTGTTTACTGCAAAAAGCCTAAAGGGAATGATTCTACTCACCAGAACAAATACAATAAACTGTAGTTGTTCTGGTGTCCCTTTAAGACACATGACATTCCAGGATTTTATTCCAGAAGTTTGGTCCTTAAGTGGTTAAAGGGTCAAAAATGTGGTTGTGTTTTCATAAACATAATTATACTAACATAGTAATTTACATACAGTAACAGCTAGAAATTATACTATAGCAGGGTGACCAGATTTTGAAAATAATAAACCAGGACACCCATTAGCGATACGAAAATCGGCAAAAAAATTAAATAAAAAACACATACACATTAGAAGTCTTTAACATATTCCTGGCCAGAAGTGGCTGTTACAGCTCATTCCATTCCTGTTACTCATATGAGTGTCTTTTCATTTTGTAGGAGCATAATCAGTGCACACACATACCCTAGACTAGGGCCATCTTAACAGCATAATAGGAACTGCTGAGTACACACAGACAGACTGCTGAATACACACACACACAGACTGTTGAATACACAAACATAGACTGCTGAATACACACAGCCTGCTAAAAACATACACACACAGAGGTTTCTGAATGCACACAAAGACAAACTGTTAAATACACACAGACTTCTAAATACACACAGACTGTTGAATACACACACAGACTGCTGAAAACACACACAGACTGTTGAATATGTGTGTATGTTTTTAGCAGTCTGTGTGTAAGTCTGTGTATTCAGCAGTCTGTGTCTGTGTGTGTGTACCCAGCAGTCTGTGTTTGTGTGTGTGTAAGAGTCTTTATGTATTCAGCTATATGTGTGTGTATTCAGCAGTTCGTGTGTATTCGGTAGTCTGTATGTATGTATTCAGCAGTGTGTGTGTATTCAGCAGTCTGTGTGTATTTGGCAGTCTGTATGCATGTATGTATGTATTCAGCAGTCTCTGTGTGTGTGTGTGTGTATTTAGCACACACACACACTGCTGAATACATACACACAGGTTGCTGAATACATACACACATGTTGCTGAATACACACACAAAGACTGCTGAATACACACACAGAGACAGACTGCTGAATACACATACACAGACAGACAGACTCCTGAGTACACACACACAGAGACAGACAGACTGCTGAGTACACAGACAGATAGACTGCTGAATACACACACACACACAGTCTGCTGAATGCACACACACACACTGCTGAATACACACAAAGACAGAATGCTGAATACATACACACAGACTGCTGTATACACAGACACAGACTGTTACACACAGACTGCTCAAAACATACACACAGATTGCTGAATACAGACTGTTACACACATATTGCTGAATACATACACACAGACTTCTGAAAACATACACACAGGCTGCTGAATACACACAGACAAACTGCTGAATACACACAAAACAGACTGCTGAACACACACACAGACAGGCTGCTGAATATACACACACATACCTGCTGAATACATACAGAAAGACTGCAGAATACACACACTGTTGAACACACACACAGACAGACTGCAGTGTGTGTTGCGTGCAGTGTGTGTGGGGTGAGTGTGTGGAGGGTGCAGTGTGTGTGTGTGTGTAAGGGGTGCTGCGTGTGTTTGTGTGGAGGGCGTGCAGTGTGTGTGGGGGTTCAGTGTATGTGTGTGTGTGTGTGTGTAAGGGGTGCTGTGTGTGTTTAAGGGGTGCTTTGTGTAGGGGGTGTAGTGTGTGTAGAGGTTTAGTGTGTGTGTGGAGGGGTGCTGTGTTTGTGAGTGTAGTGTGTGTAGGAATTCAGTGTGTGTGGAGGGGGTGCTGTGTGGGGGGGTGTAATGTAAGTAGGGGTTTAGTGTGTGTGTGTGTGTGTGTGTGTGTGGACGGGTGTAGTGTGAGTAGGGGTTCAGTGTGTGTGAAGGGTGCAAATTTACATTTTTTTTTTAAAAGCTTTATATTACCCCCCCTCCCATCTTCTTACCTTTGACCATGGAGGAGGAGTGAGGGAGGGGACTTTGAATCCCAGGTGGGCCAGTGGTGTCAAGTGCAGTTTAGCCTGCAGCTCCTCTGGCTGCAGGCTGACTACACTCTGATCCCGCGAGTACAATGCAGTGTCGGCGCGTTGCCATGGTGTTGCCTCACAGGTCCAGCTCCCTGCTTCACTCTCCAGCTGCAGACTGAGAAAGATTCTTGGGACAAACAGGCAAAAACCGGGACGAACCTGATAAAACCGGGACGTCTGGTCACCCTGTACTATAGGCACCAGAAAAACTTTAGCTGAATGAAGCAGTTTTAGTCTCACTGCAGTTTAATCACTTTTGTGATTTAGCAATGGGCAATTAAATTTTTCCAGGATTGGTATACACATATAAACACATTTCAGGATTGGTATACACATATAAACACACAGGGCTAAAATTTGCCACTAGTCCACTAGCCATTGGTAAGTGAAAATTAATCATGGTAAGTAGAAATTCACCCACTGTCAACTGTGCCCTTGACCTTCCTAGCTTGAATTTGCAAGTCATTTTTGGGCCTCATGTTTTGAGTGTGTATATATATTTATATATATATTGTATGTATATGGAGAGAGAGAGAGAGGATACATATTGGTGGACTAGATATTATGGGAAAATAATACCACCAAGGGTTTTTTGAAACTTCATAGTAAACATATTTTATATTACATTTAGTTAAGGGGAAGTGTAAGTGTAAAAGGGACACTATAGTCTTAGAGCATAATGTAGTAGTCCCGGTGTCTACAGCAAGTCCCTGCAGTCTTTTTAATGTCTCTTTCAGCGAAAAGAAAGTGTATACATTGCTGGCTAGTAACACCTATTGTGACGAAAGCACCTTCATAACTGGGTTTTGGAGAGGCCTGCTTGCCAGCCTCTTACAATGTGACTATGGGCCCTGCAATATACATTGCCCAATGCACTTTAAAAGGCTCCAGTTATATGATGTATGTACTTTTGTACTCCATAAAGAGAGAGCGACCATTGGCCCTAATTCCCTGGTCAAAATTATGACTTCCAGAAAATTCCTGAACCCCTGAACCGATCTGGGTGATTTTTGGATATGTTGTTCACCCAGATCAGGGGATGTATGGGGTTTTATGTGTTTTTAAGGTACTTTTTGGGGTTTCATAAAAATTTATGTTTTTTCTGTGCTTGGAGATAATTGGATTTTGTAAGTGCAGTTCCTGGTTCAATTATCTCCCAAGCACAGAGGAGGGATTCTATTGTTTGTGTATGGGAGCGTCAGGCATTGTTACACTGTTTTTATTGGTCTGTGCATTCTGATGTGCCCCATCAGGTCCAGGGGTGTTCCTATGTATGAGGATTGTGTATAAAAGCCAGTGTGAACCATTAAAGCTCAGAAGATCTTGCACCTTCATGAAGTTTCGGCTCATGTTTGGGGGATTGGAGAACTACAATCTGGGGATTGCTATAATCACTATACTCCCCTGTGTATAATCACTAAGCTCTTGTAAGAGCTGTTCCAGCTTCCAATGGATAGGCCTCTTTGCACTTGGAGAGGCCTACGCACTAGAAGCTGGATCCTGGTCGTGGATCAGGGTGGATAGAGGACAGCGAGACCCCAACCAAGATGCGGCGTATCGTGGGGGTTTACGGTGGTTATTGTGTTCCAATGCAGTGCTGATGGAAATCGCAGGTACTAGGAAGCAGCTATTGACGGATTTACCCGGTCGGGGTGCAGGCAGTCCATCACACCTATAGTGACAGTCACTCAGAAGACTGCTAGAGATGCTTCCTGTGTCAGTATTGCATAGTGTGCAGCATTGGCATTAATAGTCTCCATGATCTGCATGAATATGCTGAACATTCCCCATAGAGATGCACTGATTCAATGCATCTCTACGAGGAGAAGCTGATTGGCCATTGTGACAATTTCTTGCGCATGCACAATAGCCTCTGAATGAAAGTAATTATAATCTCAGTCATGGAGTCGGGACCAGGCAGGGCCAGCCGAGGCTAGGCCGGCATGGCGTGGATAAAAAGGTGACTAAGGCTTTTCAGAGCCAGGTGCCGGGGACCTAAACAGCCACACGGGCATGCTAATGTCAGGAATACGTGTCTGTATTCTTGACACTATGATATTGGGTAAAAATAAGATGATAGCGCACAAATGGGTAAAATGACTCACAGCAGTAAATGGACAGAATATGAGAGTCAGCAACCAGCACATACATACCATACATACCACATTGAGAGACACAACTGACTGTCTGGAATGAGAACAGTTCAGACAAGGATCTAGGTTGCTTATAATAAGAGTTTAGGAATCCCATACAAGCGTAGCATGTCTTCAATCCAAACTTGCATTTCTGACACTAAAGTGATCTTTTAAGGCAGTGTAGAGGTAAATGTTTAGTAATAGTGTAGTATAGGGGTTAATGTTTACTGATAGTATTGTGTAGTGTATGGTTTAATGTTTAGTGCATCGTGTTAGGGTTTAATGTTTAGTTTACCGTGTTAGGGTAGTGTAGGAAGTGATCCATGCAGTATTCCCTGTTGATTTTGGGGGACATTACCATCTCTGCAGTATGGCTTTTAAAAACATGATCTGTCTGTTGAAATAATAGCACTTAATATACCTGCGCTAAAGTAAAATAAAAATTATTTATTGCACTGAAGTCATTTGGGAAAAGACTCCAAACATATTTTGGAGTTCCCTATTAACTTTGGTAATAATATCAATGAACAAAGTTTGACTTGTAAGTCTAATGTTCAGAGAATATCACATACTTATACAGCGTATACACGTAAATATGTAAATTATTTTGCTTTGGCTGTGTTACATACACAATAGTGATGCATAATGCCATTTTTAAAAATATATATTTTTATTAATGTTTAAATAAAAGACATCGCAGCGTAAAAGGAAATACAGATTTTTTTTCATATTTTGAAACAAAACGTATAGGATTTGTGAAATAGAACATAAACTTATGGTTATTACTATATTATTATTTTGGTATATTTTGAAGTAAGTCATGTGAGTGGTAAAGTATAAATTGTGGCTGTCTGAAATTACATTGTAGTTGTCACAATACTATAATAAACTGGACTGTAGCAGGTTCTGAATCTGTATTGCAGCTTTACAAATTACAAAATTAAGACATCCAAGTAGTCAATGAGAAAATAAAACACCCAAGCTGTGCATAAAGAATCTTAAAAAGCAGATACCTTTATTTCTTCATGAAGACATCACCGCAATAATGCTTACTCATTTCATGCCTCGCAGGCACTTCAGAGGCAGGTGGTGTACCCATGTTCCCATGTCATCAGGGTGGTTGTTGTAGGACTACGGATGGGTAAACAACATTAATGTAGATTTACTTAACCACCAACAAAAAAATAAATATAAATAAGATGCATGTTTAATATAATAGGTAATATTAAATGAACATAAATATAGAAAACTTAAACCAGAGATAAAAGTCACTCTTGTGCTTGGAATGTGTCTTTAATTGTTTTTGCAGTGCATTTTATGTTTTGTTTGTCAATATCCCAGTTGTTCCCAGAACTGGTTAGTAGTTCTTACACTTCAACTATTTATATAATAGTGCTTATGAAGAAATCACTTCAGAAGTTTCTATTGTCTGTTTCCATCATAATTTCTTAAAGTGCAACCCTGTTGTCTTTTGTTACAATACAACCTTGTAGGCTATTGTTAAAGAGCAACCTTGTCTTCTATTGTTTGGCTACAACCTTGTAGAGTATCTTCACTTTAGCCACTCTCATTTCAAGCTTTTCAAATGCTAGTGATGCACATAAAATCAAGGTCTTGCCCAAACCCAACCACTAGCTGTTGATTTATTACAGCAAAATTCAGTAACATAGTGTCTAATTATCTAAAGCATTGAGAAAGTTCTTATTAACCGTATTTCAGTGTAACAGTAAAAGCACATTTCCAGACAAGTTGCACACTTTTCCCATAATTGGAAAGGTAGAGGATTAGAAGTATCAAGTCAGTTAAAGGTCTCTTAAAATTGTTGAATTCCTTCTTAGGAGAAATGAATGCACCATTTAACAAACCTAAATTATCTGTCTTAGATCTGCTATTTCGTGATACCTATCACTGCAGAACTTGTGGTTGATTTTAGAAACACTAGATGTGCACATACAAAAATATAACTATATTACTAGATAGCATCTAAGACCCTAAGAGTATACATATCAAAATTATCTTCAATATGCCATAATCATTTATTAAATGGCAACTTCATCTCAATGAAGTTATTATAGTGTCTGTTGGTCCTGGGTGCTGCCTTACCTTATAGGTAGAGTTGAGCAGACACCTGGATGTTCGGGTTCACAGGGTTCGGCCGAACTTCTGCAAAAAGTTCGAGTTCGGGACCTGAACTTGACCTGAACTTGACCCCGAACGCCATTGAAGTCAATGGGGACCCGAACTTTTGGGCATTAAAATGGCTCTAAAAAAGTCCTGGAAAGGGCTAGAGGGGGGGACCTACTGTCCTCCCCCTCGGCCCCCACCCCTGCGCGGCGGGTGGGGGCCCTACATAACAACGAGGGGGGGACCTAGTGTCCTTCCCCCATCCCCCACCCCTGAGCAGTGGGTGGGGGCCCTAAATAGTTAAGTCAAAGATGAATGCACACCAAAAAAACTTAAGAAATCTCTATCTAGATTTATTAAATCAATAATAAGTATACATTGCTGTTACAACAATCAGTGACACAATATAGGCTACAGATAATAAACAAAAGTATTTACTGCAATTCACAAGCCTAATCGAGCAGAAACATGAATCAAACAAACAAACCCCTCAATGTTTCAGCTCGTTCTGGTAGCCTTTATCCACCCTTTATAAAGGCTACCAGGAGGAGCTGAAACATTGGGTGGTTTGTTTGTTTGATTCGTGTTTCTGCCTGATTAGGCTTGTGAATTGTGGTAAATACTTTTGTTTATTATCTGTAGCCTATATTGTGTCACTGACTGTTGTAACAGCAATGTATACTTATTATTGATTTAATAAATCTAGATAGCGATTTCTTAAGGTTTTTTGGTGTGCATTCATCTTTACACAGTGTGCATTCATTTTTGGTGTGCATTCATTTTACACAGGTGGGAAAGTTCTTTGGAATTTTCCCACATTGTGTAATTTGACTCATAACACTCTGGTGGATTTGGAATCTAACCAATCAGAGTGCTCTGTTTGGATGGATTTCAAGCCCACCAATCATAGTGTTATGAGTCAAATTACACAGTGTGGGAAAATTCCAAAGAACTTTCCCACCTGTGTAAAATGACAAAGAGCACTCTGACTGGATGGATTTCAAGCCCACCAATCATTGTGTTTTGAGTCAAATTACACAGTGTGGGAAAATTCCAAAGAACTTTCCCACCTGTGTAAAATGACAAAGAGCACTCTGATTGGCTTAAACCAACCAATCAGAGTGTTCTTAGTCTAATTGCAGGGTGGGGCAAGGCTTTATAAGCCTTCCCCCGCCCTGCAGAGCTCAGTCTGCGTGGAAGCCTCCATGGGTGAAGATGGATTTTCATTTAGGGCCCCCACCCACCGCTCAGGGGTGGGGGCCGAGGGGGGGAGGACAGTAGGTCCCACCCCCTCATTGTTATTTAGGGCCCCCACCCACCGCTCAGGGGTGGGGGCCAGGGGGGAGGACAGTAGGTCCCCCTCCTCTCATTCTTATTTAGGGACCCCACCCACCGCTCAGGGCTGGGGGCTGGGGGGAGGACAGTAGGTCCCCTCTCATTGTTATGTAGGCCACCACCCGCCGCACAGGGGTGGGGGCTGGAGGGAGGACAGGAGGCCCCCACCTCAATCTTATTTAGGGCCGCCACATACCGCTCAGGGGTGGGGGCCGGGGGGAGGACAGTATGTAGGGTCCCCACCCGCCGCGCAGAGGCAGGTCCCTCCCAGTCATTCTTATTTAGGGCCCCACCCACCGCTCAGGGGTGGGGGCCGGGCGGGGGAGGACAGTAGGTCCCCCCCTCATTGTTATTTAGGACCCCCACCCACCGCGCAGGGGTGGGGGCCGGGCAGGGGAGGACAGTAGGTCCCCCCCTCATTGTTATTTAGGGCCTCCACCCGCCACTCAGGGGTGGGGGCTGGGTGGAGGACAATAGGTCCCCCCACTTATTTTATTTTAGGGCCCCCACCTGCCATTCAGGGGTGGGGGCTAATAGGTTTTAATTTTTTTTAAAAATTTTTACAGTGAGCAGCCACTGGCTTAGTATTAGTAAACGTGGCTGAAAGACCAATTTAGGTATTTAAGCCTTTTGGTAGATAGCTCCCTAATACAATGGGAATTAGGGAGTTATCTACTAAGCGGCTGCAAGATGCAGCCGCCGCAATGAATAGTGTGACAGTACCAACCCTGCCACTGGGCATTGGAGGAGCCTGGTTGCTCGTCTGCTCCTTCTGGACTATGGCCCCATGTTGAAACGCTTGATTTTCCCCTGCTAAGACCCGAAAGCCGGGTCATTCGGTATTTTCGGTATATTTGAACAGTGATACCCTGGGGATATGTTGAATGTACCTGTTTTATGCAATAGCTGCACAGTTATATATATTTATGCATTTTATTGTCTTTTGCTACCATGTGGCTAATGGAGTTTTGCCTCTGTCCTTGGAGATAATTGGATTACTTCCCAATTATCTCAAGGATAGAAGACTCTGTGGAACCGGTTTTGGGCAAAAAAGCCATGCTTCATTTGGTCACAAAGGACTTCGATCTAACTTTTGACCCACTGGACCAATTTGTATGATTTTGACGTATGTTTGTATTTGGAGTATGCTGATTCAGCAAATGTAAGTTTATGTGAATGTGATGCATACTTTTAAAGTTATGACTATTGTGTAAAACCCTGTATTCTCCTGCCTGTGATAATTCCATTATCCCATTGTGTAAGGTAATTGTATTACAGGCAGAGGGGAGGGTTTTGTGTGGGAGTGTCTGAGTGTATTGTACGTGTTTATTGGTTGTTTTACAAAACCCTGTGGGTGGTACTAATGTGTAAGAATATGCATATAACAATAATAAACCCACAGCTCTGCCTGTTCTACGTCACCCTCAATTTGGAGTGCCGTCTCTTATTGGGGGAATCTGTTACAAGGGATTGCTATGCTTGTCATACTCCCTTGCTAAATCACTGCTAAGCTCTTGTAAGAGCTTGTTCTTGTCTTTCTCTCTGGAGGGGTCTACGGTGGTTATGGTGTCGGCTGCAGTGCTTGGAGCCCTCAGGAAGTGCTAGGAGCATCCTTCAAAGGAGGTACCCAGTCAGGGTGCCAGGTGATCCGTTACAAATAGGATCAGAGTTTCATTAATTCAAATGAAATTGCGATACGAACAAAGTCCCGAGTTGGGTTCTAGCACGAATCGAGAAACTGTTCTCATTCTGTCAGGATGCAATTCGGCAGTTTTGTCAAACGCTTGTTGATTGGCTGCCCGGCAGCTTTTCAAAACGCGCCATTAAATCACCGAACACCGAACTCGAACCCGAACTGTTAATGAAATGTCCGAGTTCGGGTTCGGGGTCAAAAAATCATAATGTTCAGTACGATCCCTGAACTTTATAATTCGGGTTCGCTCAACTCTACTTATAGGGTTCTTTTTTTGAATGGAATACCTCAAAAGTCTTGTTACCAGTACCTATCCATTCGGCACCTCTCCCATCTCCTCCATTTCTGGCTCCTTTTTGGCAGCTGATGCTCTCAGTCCACCACTAGCCACCGGTTGAGAGAAATGTTTTAGATGTGATGAATTTGTTTTGTTTCCTGGAGTGGCCTTTCAAATTCATGTTTAGATTGTGTGCCTAGCATATATCTAGATGGAGAGTTTCATTTAGTATGAAACTCTCATTTAAATGAGAGTTTCATTTAGTATGTTCTCTACTGGAAGCAGTCTTTAATTGCCATAAGTGCTCCAATGTAGGTTAAAGACTGGGTCCAGCAAGAAGTGATAGGTGTAACATGAAGGTCATATAAAAGGTGATTGTCTTCACACTTATTCAATGCCTAGTACATTGCTCTGTTCAACACTTTTGTGACCAGTATGGAGAACCCCTGTCAATGAGCACAAGAAAAGCATATACAAAAGTTAGACCTTCCAGCCTAAAATTAATTAATTTCTAAAATAGCAGCAACTTGGCAATGGTACATTGTAATTGCAATGTTGTAATATATTTACTACCCCAAACAGCCTGACTAAACACTAAGAATTGCAAAAGACACATAATACAATAATCTGCATTTGTAGCTCAATCAATGTTGATTGCATTAGATAGATCCACTGTCTATTTTCAACGAAATCTGAGTCTTTTGCTTTTCTTGACTATTTTCAAGAACCAAATAGCAAGAGTATTGCTCATGTAAAATCCTGTTAGCCGAAAATTAAGTATCGATCGAAAGAAGTGGATATTAATGATAACGTGGGAAATAATCGTATCCTAAAGATGTGCAAATTATCTGGATTATTGCTATTTTAATAACTTCAAGATAAGAAGGTAGATGTAAGAAATATGGACAATTCCCTTGCTTAATAACAGAACTGTGGAAAAAATGTTTTATTGCCATAGTGGCTCTATCAAGAACATTTGGAGAATTTCTACTTTTTATAACTTTACAAGTCATCACATAAAGTGGTTCAATTAATTTGTTTCCTATTTGTTTCATTCAGGTCCTTTGGAATTATTCTATGGGAAATCTTTTCTTTGGGTCAACAGCCCTATCCAGGATATTCTAACTTGGAGGTTTTACACCATGTGCGTTCAGGGCAGAGGATGGAGCCCCCAGAAAATTGTTTTGATAATATGTGAGTATTTCAAGAGTTTTCATCTAGAATGCAAGCATTTATCACAACATTTAATGAGAGTTTTTAAATGCATTTGTTAATGGATACACTCAAAATGTCAAAAAAAGCTTGTCACTCCATGCTATTAGCAGATATACAAGGACCATATGGAACTAAAAGTCACTTAAGAGGTCCAGGGAATGAATGGATCTATAAGATCCTATGTCCCCTGGATCCCTTAAATGACATTGATTGTTAGTCTCTGTACTTGCATACTGCAACAGGAGAAAGGGGACCAGCAGAGGAGGCAAATTGTGTACATGAAAATTTGAACATGAATACCGCACTCTATGCATTAATTATGCACGCTAAGGAAAAATTCATAACTGAGTTTTCGAAAATATTCATTTATTGATTAATAACTCAGTGTAATTCAAAAAGTTACTCCTGTTCATTGGTGACCTTATCCTAAATTGATATATCACACATATCGAGAAAATTCATGATATATACACAATTTTTCTTTTTTATTATAAATTTTTGTCCTTTTTTTCTTTTCATTTTTCTTAAGGCCTATCAGTACATTAACAGGTGGTGGACACCTAGGATATCTTATTCCCTCACATATGGGATATCAGGACTGTAATTAGTTGTAAATAATCATTGTACATACCATGAACTTGTGCTTGGTGTATGATATATGAGATTATGAAGGGATGGCCAGTGGTTGTAAATATTGTGTATATATTATGATTTTTCTCGATATGTATGATATATCAATTTAGGATAAGGTCACCAATTAACTGGAGTAACTTTTTGAATTACACTGGGTTATTAATCAATAAATGAATTTATTCCTAAACTCAGTTATGAATTTTTCCTCAGCATGCATAATTAATGCATAGAGTGCTGTATTCATGTTCAAATTTTTGTATATATTATGAGGTTACATTGGAGTTGACTTTGAATACCTGCACCCACATGTGATTGAGTGCCAGCACGATTTGGATTTTTTTGTAAATTGTGTACATGCATGTGAAGGATAAGCACAACAAAGGGAGAAGCAGTCTACCCAGCACCTTATTATAGGTGCCTGCTATACAATGGATCCCAGGCATGATGCTTTAATGACATCCTCTGAATCTCTTTTATTATTGTTTAATTGTACCAATTCTTTTTTTTTATTTTTTCATCCTTTTTTTTTATATTTCTCTCTGGTGCATCTGAAGCTGCAAATGCTCAGGATAGGCAAAAACAACAAAGCATTCATTTGTGGATGTTTTCTTCATGTGAGAGACATCATGATAACACTTTGCATGTATTTTCTCTCAGTGCATGCTGTCATTAGCAATTACTTTGAAATCAACCTCTATTGCGTGTCACTGTTTTATACGTTCGACTGTGGAATGCATTGGGAGTTGTTTAATCCAGGTCTCTGAGCAGTAAAGTAACACAGGGAGGCAGACTCTGGTTACATCAACTGAAGTGTATTTTATAACTTTGAACTTTATATTTAGTCTTTATGGAATTTTAATCAATGCCTTGACAAGCTGCACATAGCTGATTCAGCCACATACAGCCATTTTGTAATTGGTTAAGCCATTTAGAATAAAACCAAAATATTTGAATGCACATTGCTCCCAGTAGTATTGATATTCAGATTTATCATTTACTCAATCACGCCAAAAATTAAGAATAAATAATTTAGAGTCTAAAGAGGTGATAAATACAAATTAGACAAATTGCGGTACATGCCATGTGATATAAATACCATTCTTGCAAGCAGCTACATAAGTAAATTAGTTGAGGTTAAAATTGTCTTTCCTATAACCTAAGCCATGTTTCTAAAGTTTCATTACTTTTTAGGTGTTAATGCTTTTTTTTTGTCTAAACTTCTATTAGCATAGACAAAAAAATAGTTAAATACTAAAAAATACTGCGAGTAAAAGCATGTATATGGCCTGCGAAGCCATGGGAGTAGGAGGGCAAGTAGTTTGTTGTATAATTTCTTTTATGTGCTTGACCTAGTACTCAGCACCCTCATGCACTTTCTGTCAGTAAACTAAATTATCTGTTGCCATTACAGCAAGTTATTCATGGAAGTGCTGAATTCTTTAAATTCCTATTGCCCTAAACCAAGTATTGAATGTGAATTGAGGAGTAATGGCTACTTAATAGTTTTCTTTCAGCTTTGCTTTTGCTGACTGTCACTTAAAGCACAATCAATAGGTGACAGGGAGATTGGGTTCAAAGTGTAAACCCCCACACCAAAGAGTTTTCTAGGTGTCAGATAATCCCTCAAGCTACCGTGAAGAGCAGATAGAAGTAACAAACTGTCAGCTGATGTAACAAAACCTTTCCATCAGGGAAATAAAGACACGTACTTTTGGATTACATCTTTTTTTTCAAAGCCCCCTATCTTATTTTCTCATTGCCAAAAGACATTTTGACAAAAAGGCTAATTCTCACAATATGTTATAGGCATTTTCATACAACGTAGTTCAACCTCATGGCAGACTTGGTAAAAGTTTGAGATGTCATCTCTATTTTAAGGAATTGTGACGATTGGAAGAGGTCTATAAAATATCAGTCTTCTCCAAGAATTTCAGTTAATTGTACTTCTTAGCATTTCAATCAATCAGGCTATAATTTACATTGAAAAATTATGTTTCACATTGTTACAGAGATCAGAGGGTTATGATAAAAAACATATTCTATTTATTATTATATAAGAACATGTGAATTAAAGCATATTATAAAGTCTATTTAGAATAGAAATATAACACTGTGATAAATGAGGAGAAAATACTGTTCATTAATCAAATATTTTATAAGATTATCAAATATAAAACTCATAATATATAAGTGAGAGCTCTTTGAAACTGTGACTTTCTTCTATTGTAAGTTACTAATAGATTCTTTAAACTGAAAATTTAACTGGAACAAACAAAGTAAATCAAGTATAATGCATATAAAGCTGTCAGTTAAGTCTATATCATTAAAACATAAAGTGGAATCTTAACAACATTTCCTCTGTTTCAGACAGTACAAGAAAGATACCTCCCTCCTCCCCTCCCCCCCACATACACCTCCCCTCTCCCCCTTTTTTTGGAAATATCAAAATCATTAATTGAAAGAAACAATAGATCAATAATGAAAATTGACAAATAATTAACGATAGTTAGTACCAAAATGTAGTTAATGTCTCACTCCAACCTATCTTTATGGAGCTTGCCACATTTTAACCTAGGTAGGGTCCATATACTTTAAATGAATGTGCTATCCAGATTGCTGTACTTACAAAAAATATTGCCAATAAAAATACAGATGGTTTTCTTCAGCTTGGTGCCCGCAGCCTTTCCTAGGTTTATTTGGGGCGAATAGGCAACCGCCTATCAGCTATTCAACCCTTTGCAGGGCAAGAAATGGGAGGCGTTCACCTGGCTGACTTGTATCATTACTACGTGGCAGTAATGTTGGCTTGCAACTACATGTGGTCTAGGATGGACATTCACAAACAATGGCTAGAGCTTGAATGGCTGTTTATTAAGGATCCCATCCACACTAACCCATGGTTATCAGCTCAACTAAACATCCAGCCATTACACCCACTATAACTATATGGAGGAAACATAAAATAGAATTGGGACTTTCATTGCTTGTCTCCCCATTTTTTGTAGTATCCCATAATCCTATGTTTTCCCCTGCAGAAATGTCATTAGCAATCTGACTACAAACAAAGCACATACATCAGACTTTCAGGTGTGGTACAGGATGTCGGTATCTTGTCACTAAAACACGTCCTTCAGTCTAGACCACAGACCCTTTTGGTTGGTTTTCAATACCACCAAATGTGTCATTTCCTCAAATCTATCCTCTACAAATTGCCAGCCACCTGGACACGAACCAAGTTTGAAAATATCAGCACATCCAAAAAACAATCTATAGACACGTAACTGCGTTCTATTCCATGGTTAGGGGTGTTGCAGATGAGGTTCCCACTGCCTCTTTTGTAACTGCTTGGACAACTGACACAAGGTGTCACTTTATTCTCACCCTGGATTCCTGTCACCGACTTGTGTAACCGATATGATGCAATTTGATTATACAGTGTCATTTCTGAAAATATAATAAAAATGTAAACATGGAAAATAAAAATATCTGTCTCTATAAAAGCATTTCTGTATTTTAAACCAAATGTTTAATTCTTAAGTTACATGAAACAACATACATATAATGAAAATATGAGGCCTTGAAATCCATTACAGATACAAATAGCTGGAGTTAATTTTAATATAAAAGCTATAAAGAATTGATAGAAATCAGCAACAAGCAACATAAAACTGAGCCTCATTAAATCTCCAAAAGAATGCAACCACCAACAAACAAATGTTTCAAATATTTCTCCACCATTTCAAGCTGTCAGGATTATTTACTAAAGTGAGAAATTTAAGGCCAGAGTAGCTAAATGGAATTTTTAAAGTTCAGCCATTTTAACCTTAAAATTAAAATTCACTTTGAATTCACTATAGGTTCTCACTTTACTGAATAACCCTGTGATCACTGAGAGAGCTCAGAAACGTCATTGTATTTTCTGGACTACATTTATGTTTTTTTTTTTTACTTTCTGATTTTATTTGTTTCCATATTTTGGAGATGTCTACATTTTTTAGGTTGAATAAAATAACAGAATCATTTTGTGATACCTGCCAACAGACCCTATTTCCATTTTCTGTAAATTGTCTCAGAAAGCTTGATATTCAGCCAGTGAGTTTTCTCTCTGTTACTGATATGTCCAGTAGAGGGCACTCTGTTATCACTGACTCTATATTCTGTCATTCCACTAGGCAGTGTCTAAAATTGTTATATGTTTTTCATTTTTAGTATGTTTATTAATTAAGATATTTTACAAACTACTATCTTGCGAATCACTATGGCATTTTTTTTTCCTCTGAGAGAGTAGTTATATGTACATTTGAAGGTACAAATAAATAAGATATAATTCATCCAAAAACATTTAAAAGTATTTGCTTCTCTGAGGGCTGTTGCCTTTGTGAATCTTACATAACCGGTTATAATCACTTAAAGAAATCTAAACGTACTATTCTAAATTAGATAATCCATTTGAAATTTGAAAGGTTATTAACATCCTAGATCAGCAGATAAACAAGCTGAATTGCGATCATATAAAGATTACTCTCACAGAATAGGTTAAAATGGAAAAGAAACCTTTAATTAAAACCTATGAGCAAAAAAACGAAAACAGCTTGATAATGACTAAAATCAAACATTGGATCTTTTACTACTTTTAATATTAACACTTTTCAGCAATGTACTTTGTGCAGAGTTGGGTAGAGTTTACTAGAAAATTTGGGATACCATGAACAAAGAACGCTAATGATGGATGTATGGATGCATCTAAATGCCACACTATATAGGATTCGTCGATATGTGAAAGAAAAAGATGGAAATCATAAGTTAGAATGAAACCCATCATGCAATGTAATGATTTACTTTTTTTCTAATTTAAAAAAAAAATGTTTTGTAGAATATCAGTGAACATATTTCTGATATATTGATGTGTTATCATTAGTGATGTCCCGAACGGTTCGCCACGAACGGTTCGCCACAGACTCATCATTGAGTAAACTTTGACCCTGTACCTCACAGTCAGCAGACACATTCCAGCCAATCAGCAGCAGACCCTCCCTCCCAGATCCTCCCACCTCCTGGACAGCATCCATTTTACATTGTGAAGCTGCATTCTTAGTAAGCTGTCCAGGAGGTGGGAGGGTCTGGGAGGGAGGGTCTGCTGCTGATTGGCTGGAATGTGTCTGCGGACTGTGAGGTACAGGGTCAAAGTTTACTCAATGATGAGTCCGTGGCGAACCGTTCGGCGAACCGTTCGGGACATCACTAGTTATAAGTTACAATGAAACCCACCATGCAATGTACCGGTAATGGTTTTATTTTTTTCTTACTTTTTATTTATTTTTTGTATAATATCAGTGAACATATTTCTGATATATTGATGTATAATATAAATGTATGTATTTCTGGATATATACGTTTGTTTATTTTGCATAGTAGATATAATATAATATATTCTCTAATGCTGATCCTAGATAGATTACAATGCACTCTATTGTGGTTTTGCATTATCTTTATATGTCGTATTTTGTCATTTATGAAAAATGTGCATGGAAGTAGGTTATTTTTCCTGCTATGTTTGTGTGTCTTCTGTTCTGTCAGGCAGAAGTGCAAGAAATTAAGAGGTATTTATGAGAAAGCAATACATGGTTAAGAATTAAGAGGTTTTCACCTATGTTTCAATGGGATATAGCAAAAATCCTGAATGTAGGGTTTGCATCAAGTGTGGCTTGGGAACGACAGCCAGAGAGAACAATAAATATGGCATCCATTATTTTTACATGTCCTCCAATCTGCTAATTCATTCTGTTTTATCATTTTCCCCTTTATATTTGTTACACTTCCTTCCTTGCTTTAGATATATTTTATGTTCTCTCTCTTTTTTCTCCTCGCCTTTGTCAGCCTCACTCTTCCTCCATTTTTAAAAATGTGTTCCTCGCTTTCTTTATGTCTGCTCCATCATCTTTTTCTTCATTCACCCTATATTGGAAACCCCTTCTTGTACACCTGGCCACATAGCTGATCCTTGTTGTCTAATTTTTGTTCCAATTTACAATCCCCTTTGTTCTATTGTTGTCTCTATAAATTATTTGCTTTTATTTGCTTTTCAATGTATTCCTCTCTACCTTATGTCAGCTTCTCGTTGTGTCAGTACCTTTTTATAAGCGTTCTCTTAGTTTATATAAAATACAGAAATATACACATTTAATCAATTTGGATCTTTTTCATAGCACATATAAGAAATGTATGTTCAAGGTTTGTTTCCAAAATGCCTGCATTTTCCTCTAGATTTTCCCTTTCCTTTGTCTTTTGATTTGTGACTGTTATTCCCTTTCGCGTGTGCTGCACATTTTCCTTTCTCCTCTTGTTTCTTTGTCCTTATTTGGTTCTATTTTTACAGTCTAATGACCTGCAACAATACTGAGTTAATAATTTGATAACAAGTATATGATATCTTAAAACAAAGTAATATGCGTGCAAATTATCCATGATTAATGTAAGTATACAAATTGATTTGTTTTTTCTCCCAAAATATCTCAACTGGAGAAATTCTCTAACTCATTATTTAATTTTTCCAATTGAGCTATTTTCACCCCAAATTTAGAATTCCATTTTCAAGTCACCATATTTCACAGCTTAGTAACCCATGCTGACTATTTCTTTTGAATAGTTCCATCTCTATTTAAATGCACCTGTTCATGGTTGTTTTCCTCCTATTTTAATAATAGTTCCATTCAAGCTTCTTTTTTTGGATGACATATTTCTCAGTTCCTACCATGCTGTAGCCATCATATAAACATAGACTGCTTCAGTTTTTTTTGTCTTTGATCTCCACTTTTACTGCTGCGCAGACTTTTCATGATATATATGCTTGTACAATTATACTAGCGCTGATTTCTACTGCAAGACTATTTTTTCCCATTAACAGATCAGCTATCCGTCTTATATTTCACATGCATACCAAAACCTTCCAACTTTACTGTGACCTTGTCACTAAACATAGTGTTAGATGCCTTACTAACATTTAGGAATACCAGACTCCCTGACAGCTTCCTACAGTTATTTTTCTACCATCTCTTCATTAAAAGTAGCAGAGCATGATTGACATGAAGCCCAATGTTCGTCTTCTGTGACCCTATATTCTAAACGTTAGTTAATGATCAGTTATGTATTTTTCTTTCCATGATTTTCTGACTAGTCCGTACCTAAAACATTTTCACTCTTTAAATTCCTTTTTATCATTGGTATTTTAATTTCACAATGTACAACGATCAAAGACATAAAACGATAATAAGTATTTCAAGGCACCATCTGAGAAATCCGTTTTTGCTAATTATTTTTATTTGTACCATTTTTATTTGTACCAATTGAACCACTTTTCCAAAAGGACATTTTGTCTAGGCTGCTTTTAAGAAGGTATTTTACTTCTAGGTCTATCCAATAAAAGAACAAGAGGAGTCTTTTAGGGGCTGTTAATACATCCCATCTATTGGTGGGCAAAAAAACTAATCCCCCACTTTTTATTCCTATAATCTTTTCCCCCTTTTGTTGATACTCCTG
Source organism: Pelobates cultripes (assembly GCA_933207985.1). NCBI lineage: Eukaryota > Metazoa > Chordata > Amphibia > Anura > Pelobatidae > Pelobates > Pelobates cultripes. The sequence goes on from OW240913.1 coordinate 260,179,999, forward strand.
TGGAAATATTTAGTCTCATGGGAATACCACAGACCTACATTTCTTTTTTAAATGTAAAAGATATTTGCAGAAAGTATATTAAATAACCTTTGTTCTATAATGTTAAAAATAGTGGACAACACAAAAAAGGGCATATTTGTGTATATCTATCTATCTATCTATCTAGGCAAATAGTAGACCTCTTGCACTCAACTATAAAAATATTGTATACCTGGTGCCAAGTCACAGAAAATATAAAAATATGAAAAAATACCGGCACTCTAGGATTAGTTCATCTTTTTAATTCTCAGTTCATCCAAAGATGTCAACGTTTCAGCTCCCGGTCGGAGCTTTCATCATACGTATTGTGTCCTGATGAAAGCTACGACCGGGAGCTGAAACATTGACATCTTTCGATCAACTGAGAATTAAAACAGATGAACTAATCCTAGAGTGCTGGTATTTTTTCATATTTTTATCTATCTATCTATCTATCTATCTATCTATCTATCTATCTATCTATCGAGTGTGTGTGTGTGTGTGTGTGTGTGCGTGTGTGTAAAATCTGTTTTGCAGCTACATAGCAGATAAGACATCTTAAAACAACTTTCCTAAGTTGCAGCAACTTTGACATTTTCTTTTTTTATGTTTTGTACTTTGTTCCAATATTTAAAATATGTAGCACAGTTAATACAATTAATTTAATATTTTCATTATATATTTTATGTATTTAATGTACTTAATAAAGCTACGCCTAGCTAGTTTTACCTAATTGTTACCAAGCAATGCATAGATATTAATCAATGTTTTCAATTGTGGCTCAGTAAGGTGATCTCTCACACTTCCTGTCTTTGAAGAACAAGAAGCTGAAAGTTGCCTATTATTTGCAGTTTTCAAAACAGGAAAGCACTAAAAGGTATTAACTACAACTGTAATGAGGCAGAACAACCCTAACTTCCGTATAAAACACCTTCTGCTGTAAAGAGTTTAATTAAAATGATACAAACAAACTTAAGAGTATATTGTTGTACCAAAAATGCACAAGTCGGTGTTCTCTGACTACTCCTCACAGAGAATGCCTGAAACCATTCTTTACAGATTACTAGAAAAGTGTAAGTCTTTGGAGGTGTCAGCATAAGCTATCCAATCTGTAGGCCAATAAATCTGTATAATTAGAACAGAAATGTACCACTATTAAGGGGAACCATTACTTCCTATGATGTTTAATATTATGCTACTAGTCCCCTTATTTCCAAATTTGTTTGTGAGGTCTGAAAAAAAAACTCATATGTAGAAATCCACACAACTTTACTTCTGTTCTGAAACAAAGTGCCCAATCTTGGCTCCCTGTCTTCATTCTTATAAGAAAACAGCTTTTCACATGGCAGTCTACATAGAGAGAGGACTAGGAACATACACCATTTTTTTTATTTCTCCTCATTTTTACATTTTTTCCCTCACTTTGCCAAGGTTAAAATGAAATGTGATGGTGAGTGGTAAATCTTTAATATTCATTTTAAAGAAAATGGAGAATCACAAAAGGTTAACACAAATTATAGGTGTTCTTTAATATTTTATTCAGTGGTTTTGATTGAAATTCCATAATTCCATTTTAGAGGACAGTAGTAAATATTTAGTACATGCAATGCATAAAATTGTTGTCAGTTTATAAGCTATTATAGGTAATTAAAAGACAGGTCAGAATAGGACAATTAATTTAGCACTCTTCATTTTTCCTTATAGGTGGGACCTGATTTTAAAGTGTTGGGCCCAGGACCCTTCAAAACGACCAACTTTCTTTTATCTTCAAAGACAGCTGGAAGATTTGAAACACTGTTCTTTAAGATGGTCTCGGGTTAGGTGCAGAAGAGCAAATCTGGAAGGTATTTTCAATCCAGCTTTTGAAGGTAACTATGACTCATTTTACTTATAATATATGAGTCAGATGACTCAATTATTAATTTATTTTATTTTCTATTTCCAGAATAGCATTTTATAGGCTGTAATATTGTGTCCTTTTTTAAAATTAGAATATGTTTTCTGCTAATGGATGAGTGTTACGTCTTGTCAAGGCCACACCTCTTCCTGTTAAAGACTAGCACACACTTTGACTGACGGAGACACACTCTGAGATACACTGATATATACACACACTCACTGATTTGACACAATCTGACAGACACACACAATTATTGACTCACTCACAGACACACTGACATACACAATCACTGACAGATACGCACACACTTACTGACATACATGCACAATGACGCAGACACACACTCACTCACTGACAGACACCCACTCACTCACAGACACACACACACACACTGACAGGCATACACAATCACTCACACACACATTCACTGACAGACACACACTCACTCACTCACTCACTCACAGACACACACTGACAGACACACACACACACAATCACTCAGACACACAGGCTTCCTCACAGACTCACACACACGTAGACACACTCACAGACACACAGTGACAGACACACGCAATCACTCAGACACACACATTCACTGACAGACCCACACAGTCACTTAGACACACAAGCTCCCTCACAGACACACATTGACAGACTTACACACAATAAATCAGACACACAGGCTCCCTCACAGACACACACTGACAAACAAACACTCTCAGGCACACACACTGGCAGACATACACACTCACAGACACACACTGACAGACATACACACACACACACACACATTGCCCCCCACCCCAACACTCACAGATGATATATTTTAATTGAAATCCAGCCAGCCTCCCTACCTTTGGGATAGCTATGTGGATTTTTTACCTGGATTTCAGTGGGACTGCTTGCCGGGCTGTTTCGCCATGAAGGCGTGCAGGCAAGCGGTCAGTTGAGCTCCAGGCGGGGGGCGAGGGAGCGTGGATTTATGAGCTCTCCCTGCTCAGCTCCTTCATGCGCCACAGAGTGATGCTGGGAGCTGAGCAGGGAGAGCTCATAAATCAGCTTAGCTAGCCACCTGCCCCTAGGCTAACAAGGCATTTGGCTGGGAATTTGGGGGCGGCCCCTGGAAAGTGCCGCCCAAGGCAAATGCCTTGTTTGCCTTGCGACAAATACAGCGCTCCCACCAGGACCCTCCTCTTTACCTCTCACCCAGCAGCCGCTGCCCCCCACCTTGCAGCCCCATGTCCCCATACACTGCAGCCCCTGTCTCCCCCTCTCACCTAGCAGTCCCATGTCCCTTCTCACACCCTGCCCTTTCTCTCACCCAGCAGCCTCTCTCATACCCTTTATACCGTCTCCATCTATCACCCAGCAGCCCGTGCCCCCCACCCGCAGCTGTTGTCCCCACCTATCACCCAGCAGCCACTGCCCCAGCTCCCACCCAGCAGCCACTGCCCAAGCTCCCACCCAGCAGCCACTGTCCCCACCTCTTACCTAGCAGCCACTGTCCCCACCTCTCACCCAGCAACCCTTGCCCCACCTTTCACCCAGCAGTAACTTTCTCCCTTACACTCAGAAGCTCCATGACACCATCTCTCACAATGCAGCCCCATGTCCCCTTCCCACACCCTGCAGCGCCATGTCCCTCCTCAATACTCTGCAGCCCCATGTCCCCTTCTCACACCCTGCAGCCCCATGTCCTCTGTCACAACATGCAGTCCCATGTCTATTCTCACACTCTGCAGCCCCATTTCCCCCTTCCACCTTCAAGATCTCTTATTCTGCCCTCACACAACATCCCCTATTGTCTCCCTCTCACATGCACATCGCACTCCCCCTCACACGCAACATGTGGACTGCCCTAAGGGGTATTAAACAAATGTGCCAACTTTGGCGAGGCATTAATGTCATTGGTGATGACACAGCATGCACACTCTTGGGCCACAGCCCTCCGAGGGCTGCTCTGCCTTTAAAATCGAATGGGACATTTAAGATCATATATGGGGCTGGAATTATTATGAAAGACTGTTCCCTCCCTAGTTCCTATGCCAATGGTTCACAATATCATAGCAGTTGTAGTCATGTGGTAGAGGTTGCTGAATTTACAGCTGCCATACATAGCAGCAAGTTATTACACTACTATTACCAATCTGCCTTGTTCATTTATCATCACCTCAATATAAAGACAAGTGAATATACAAGGCAATCAATGTAAAAATATTCGTTAAAATCAGATGAAAAGTGTCCTGACACGATATACCACATTTAAGTTAAACAGATAAATTTCTTTAGCTTCTAGCCCCTATAATATAGGGGCTAGAAGCTAAAGATATTTATCTGTTTAACTTAAATGTGATATATAGTGTCAGGGCCTATAGAAACTATTTCAGATGTACTCATTAAAAAGCCCCAACCTATGGGGAAGATGACTGCCCTGGGCTTGTTGCCTGCTGGACTATCTCCTGCAACCAAGGATTCAAAAACCACTGTAGTAAGCTTGTTTGAACCGGACCTTCTTTAGCTCTCATCTCTGTTAATACTTGTTGTCAATTATGCCAATTCTATGCTTGCAGAGTGCTTCAGAATTGTTTGGCAGTATGCAAATAATAATAGTAGCATATATGGGCAATAGTGATTAAAGGTTTGACAGATGCAAAACCATCATTAGGATGCCCTCAGAATGCCACGTGTATATTTATATTACACCTGCTACTTGGTTCCACTCTTTTCTGCAGTAATGGGAAAAAAAGGTAACATTTATTATCGACCTGCATGTATGGGACATATTAAAGAAGGGTAAAAACATAATAATAAAAGTGGTAGCATTTTAAAGACAATAACTTTAATGCATCTCTTATTTAACCTGTTTCAATAAGCTCTTTGTTATTAAAGGGGAACTTACATTAAATAGCATGTAATTCATAATAGGAATTATTGTACTGATGAAATTGGAAAATGTTGTATTCTATCTCAGATTTTTTCCAACTTTACCATAATTTATAAAGGGCAGTAATCTTTTAAGCTTATATTAGAAAGCAGCATTTTTTTTACTTGAAATCTTTAAATAGTATGCCTTTTTTTCTATTAGACGGAAGCACATTTAACGAGTGAGTTCTAAATGAGGACCATTCCATGAAACTATTTCAGATGTACTCATTAAAAAGCCCCAACCTATGGGGAAGATGACTGCCCTGGGCTTGTTGCCTGCTGGACTATCTCCTGCAACCAAGGATTCAAAAACCACTGTAGTAAGCTTGTTTGAACAGCTCTCATCTCTGTTAATACTTGTTGTCAATTATGCCAATTCTATGCTTGCAGAGTGCTTCAGAATTGTTTGGCAGTATGCAAATAATAATAGTAGCATATATGGGCAATAGTGATTAAAGGTTTGACAGATGCAAAACCATCATTAGGATGCCCTCAGAATGCCACGTGTATATTTATATTACACCTGCTACTTGGTTCCACTCTTTTCTGCAGTAATGGGAAAAAAAGGTAACATTTATTATCGACCTGCATGTATGGGACATATTAAAGAAGGGTAAAAACATAATAATAAAAGTGGTAGCATTTTAAAGACAATAACTTTAATGCATCTCTTATTTAACCTGTTTCAATAAGCTCTTTGTTATTAAAGGGGAACTTACATTAAATAGCATGTAATTCATAATAGGAATTATTGTACTGATGAAATTGGAAAATGTTGTATTCTATCTCAGATTTTTTCCAACTTTACCATAATTTATAAAGGGCAGTAATCTTTTAAGCTTATATTAGAAAGCAGCATTTTTTTTACTTGAAATCTTTAAATAGTATGCCTTTTTTTCTAATAGACGGAAGCACATTTAACGAGTGAGTTCTAAATGAGGACCATTCCATGATAACTTAAGTGAATTGTAGCATAGACACATACTGAATAAAAATACCACTGTGACTTCATGTAGCTCCATTTAGGATAACATCAACACTAAATGCTTGTACAAGAAACAGATCTAAAAATAGACAAGCTGCCCGGCAAATGTCTGGGACTGAAATGCCAAGATTTAATTGGAAGCCCTTATTATAATGTTGTTACATTAAGAACACGTTGAAAACAGTGTATGTTTCTGAGATAAACTTTCCAAAGGAGTTAGACATTAAAAATTCTGTATTAAGTATCTCGTTATAGACAGGTTTATCTCTTGGCAAATGTTGGCTGATGTAAGAAGGTGAGAATGATCTATGGGCCACATTATTGAACTAGTGAAACTCCAGAAGATTGATTTTGAGTCCACCAGACATGCACCTGTCACGACCAACATGACTTGGTGTCACTTTGAAGAACATAAAAAATAATCGATGCATTGTGCTAGCAAATGCATAGATGAAAATGTAGTTTTCCAAACATTTGTTTTGACATTTATGGTCTCTGCAGAAATGCAAATGACAACCCGTAAGGAGATCAGGAGTATGCAGCTTCTCCAACTCTAAGTAAAGGGATATTGCTGTATACCACAAATCACGATGTGTATGGGCTTGGAATTGTTATTGATTGGTTATTTAGGACTGCTCATGCAGCCATCCATCGATTCAAGGGCATTGTGTTTGGTAGAGGAAAGACTATACTGTAAATATAACATCATGGGTGCTATCAGCCTACTGACTGCATTATCCATGTTATTATCAACAGAGGTACAGACATAAAGGATATAAACAAAAACCTTTCGTAACGGCAGGGGTGTTGTTTTGTGAGCAAAAAGACCGGGTGCTTCATCCTAAATGTACAAATTATAGACATCTGCACATATACTGATTCAACCCTGCCAAAACCCCACCCTATGTTTAACCCCATACCATAACATGATATTTAAATCACATTGTTACACCATATGCTTCAATTAATATTCGTAAAATCTATACCTGCCATGTTAAAAGCAAAGGTGTTTTAACCCTGAATTCACTGCAATACCCCCACATTGTGCAGTATAATTTACTGCTAATTCCATGCACAAAAGTGGCACTGTCACTACTTATGCAATTGGAGATGTTATTTCTCTTTCAATATTGCATTGGACCAGGCCACCAAAAAGTGAAAATAATATTTCCTCCTAAAGTGGCAGAAGAAGACGCGCCTCCATCCTTGGCACACTAAGTCGACCCACTAACTGCAGAGATGTTCCTCCATTATAAATTCATATTGTGTTCATACAGCACAGCCCTCACCCTTGCTAACCCTTGCTAAACAATCCTACTTTGCCTCTCTCATTAGTTCATGCTCACTCAATCTCAGGCGTCTCTTTATTACCTTCAACTCTCTCCTTCTCCCACCTCAAGTCACCCCAAAAACGAACTTTTCAGCCTGTAGCCTTGAATGCTACTTTACCGGCAAGAATGAACAGCTAAGGAAATAATTCTCCCCCCTTTGCTTCTCCCTCTCACAACCACACCTGGACCATACCTTTCCTACCCTACAGGCCTTCTCCACAGCCACCACCTGTCCGCTTGATCCAGTACCTTCCCACCTTATCAGATATCTCTTCCCTTGTCTTGTACCATCCTTAACACACATCCTAAATCTCTTTCATCTGATGTTGTCTCTGCTCCTCTTAAGCATGCTACTGTTGTACCCATCCTAAAAAAGCCATCCCTAGACCTTTCTTCCCCTTCCAACTATCGTCCCATATCCCTGCTTCCTTTTTCCTCAAAGCTTCTTGATAGACTTGCCTTTACTCGTTTGACTCACTTCCTAAATTCCAACTCCCTCCTCGATCCCCTTCAATTTAGCTTTCCCCCTCCACTCTATAGAGACTGCTGTTATTAAAGTTACAAATGACCTAATCACAGCTAAAACCAAAGGCCCATACTCCATACTAATTCTTCTTGACCTCTTTGCCGCCTTTGTAACTGTTGATCATGTCCTCCTTCTCCAAATTCTTCAATCCCTTGGTCTCCGTGACACTGTCCTCTCGTGGTTCTCCTTCTATCTCTCCCAATGTTCATTCAGTGTCTCCTTTTGCAGTGACACCCCCTCCTCTCGCCCTGCTCGGTTGGAGTCCCCCAAGGATTTGTTATTGGTCTCCTTCTGTTCTCTCTTTATACTGCATCTCTTGGCAAACTCATTAACTCCTTTGGATTCCATTACCATCTGTATGCCGACGACACCCAGATATCTCTCTCCTCCCCTGATCTCTTCCACACGGTGTCACTGCTTGCCTTTCTTCAATCTCTGAATGTCCTCCCATTTTCTGAAACTCAATCTCTCTACTTATTTTTCCCCTTATAATGCTAATCCTCGTCCTTTGCTTTACCTGCAGGTTGATGGTACTTGCATCAGTCCATTTTTGCAATCTCGTTGTCTTGGTGTTAACAGATTTTTTAAAAGACTTAGTTCGGGAACCGAACAAACACATGAATTGCGGACCACCTCAGCTGGGTGGCCGCCGTTCGTATACACGAACACATGGGAACTGAGTTGGCAGTCATTTTGTCGCACAAACACAGGCAGCAGTGTTTGGTTATCGAGTGCATGGAACTAAAATCGGACACTCTAACTTGCGAATACCGCTGAACTTTGACAAACGCCTGCTTTGTTTCTACTCATGTCAGGAGAGCGCCATTCAGTAGGATTGTTCGCCTGAACTAGGCGAACAATTGCTACCTAGGAGCCAGAGGATTGGTTAGGTATTTCATTCAGTTATGGACTCCCGAAAGTGACCGACCACCACCACTTTTTCTTATGGAAGCCACATGTGTGGTCGGTTAAACGTTTACCTCGATGGAAAATCCAAACCACCAAACCGATCTGACTGCTTTATGGATATGATAGGCACTCAGATCAGGGCTATCCAGTGATGTGACTCTTGAGGGTGTTCCTTGTATTTTGGGAGTACTTTTGGGGTAAAAATTGTTATACTTTTCTGTACCTGGAGATAATTGAGTTTGTACAGTTCCTCACTCAATTATCTCTCAGGCACAGGGGAGGAGTTTACTGTGTGTATAAATTGAGAGTGCTTGCTTGCATTAAGCAGATCTACTCCCAGCATTAAATCTTGACTAATGTGTGGGAGGAATGCTATAACAGCTACAATTACTGAACAGCTATACTCTCTGTAGGAAAGCTTTGATTACTGGAAGCTGGCTTCAGGACCCTGTGTCAGGGTGGGAAGAAATGGCAAGTCCCCAGCCAAGCTGCGAAGCGTGACTCTCCCCTAGTCCTCATCTGTTCAGAAATGCTTATGGACTCCCAGAGTAACTCATCTGTACCTATCCATATCTGTCTCTTGCGCTCCTATAGAGCCACACTCCACTCTCACCTCCAGTTCTGCTACTTTTCCACCTTGTTTAGTGGTGGTCACCTTTGCTGCCCTGTTGTGTATTTGTAGTCTACCTCCTCTAGATTGTAAGCTCATTTGAGCAGGGCCCTCATCTACCTATCGTTCCTGTGTCACTGTGTAATTGTCTCATTTCTTGTAAATTTCCCCCCCTTTCATAATATTGTAAAGCACTGTAGAATTAGTTGGTGCTATATAAATAACAATAATCTACAGGCCCAGATAGAAACATACCTTCAGTCAAAGCATTAGCTAGAGCTTCAGAGGAAGAGAGTCTGGCTTTGAACGAGACACTTCAAAAATTGGTCTGGTGACCCAAATAATATCCCACAAAAACATGTACATTCCATTGCCTTTTACAGCAAACTATGACGTTAGAATTAAGGAACAAGGAACCATTATTGTTGTTCCGTTAATTGAATGCTCCTGTCTTACTTGCTGTGCTAAGGACAAACTCACTATAGTCTTATGCTGTCATACTTAACTAGCATAAAAAGAATTGCTTGTGAATAGAATATGTTTAAATAGTTTATGAAGCTGAGATTACCAGTTATAAGTAAGAAACTATTTGTTAGGATGGTAAGATGTGACAAGGCCAGTAATGTATGCTGCAAATATGTTTTTCTGCTGTTATCTTTTTATTCCTTAAAGAATAATATTATTATTATTTTTATTTTTTGCTGTGTGGAGATTTACTTTGAATGATTTTAATTCCCCTTGACCTTCCAATATAGTAATTGAATGAAATGTGTATGTATTTTCAGACTCCGATGACAATGTTGTAGGCATAGATGCAGAAGGCATTGATTCGTTGACCCTCACTGAAACAAGGAATGCAGAAGGCCTCAATTATTTGATGGTTGCAACGTAGTGTAGAAACCATAACAAAACAAAGACATACTTCCTACAATGAGAACAATTATCCTGAACAACCACAAACCTGAAGATATAGCAAATCCTTGAACATGTAGTTTGGTTAATTTTTTGTGACAGTTGTCAGGATATAAGCAGAAAGAGTGTGTCTTAAAGATACTGGAAATCTAATAAATAAATGTCCAAACCTGTAAAAACTGACGTTCTAATGTGTGTTCGTGTTCTTTTAATATACTCCAAATTTTCCAGCTCACGCTTAAAAGAATGTCTGTAAAAACAAATATAATTTTAGGTTAATTCAAAAAAGGCTGCTTGAAGGTGACCCATACTTTTTCCAACAAAGCTTGACTTGAAAAAAAGAAGATTTAGCTAGACATTGGAGAAATACAACCACTCCAACAGGGATCGAAATAAAAACTCAAATTTTCAGAGAGAGGAAAAAAAATTATACTTTAATAGAGTTAAAAAAGACTCTATATAAATACAAAAAATATGGGATCCATGGAATTTATACTATGAAAGTTTCAGGCCAGACCAGTGATCTATTGAATTAACCTACCCTGTGAATGATTCACCCCCAAGATTGTCCCCCCACCCCTTTCTGAGCCTTGATATCTATTGGCATTATCTGTACTCTAGATAGACCCAGTATCTGTCCAAATTTTCTGTTTGGTTTGCTGTAAGATTATATTTGTCAATATATACTGATTGAATTCTATATGATTGTATAACTAATTGTAGACTATTCTGATTATCCACCCCATTTTAGTTATTTGTGTTCCCCCCCATGGGGGAACGGGGGGACCTGTTGTAACGACTGGGTAGCAATAACTGCCCAGTCACTAGTACTTTTACATTTGTTTAGGCGACATCCCCTTACTCGCGGCATGCGGGAGGATTTAACCTCCCTTTTATTAATATGGGGGTCATGGTCAGGGGTGTATTTAGGATTTGTGCTGCCCTCGGCAGGACGGTGCTCGCCCCCTCCCCCTTAATTAAAATTTTCACCACCCCTTCCAGTCTAGGCCGCACTTTGACTGACAGACGCACACTCTCATTGATAGATGCATACACTCATTGACAGACACACACTCTCATATACACTGACAAGCAATGACAAACACACACTCACTGATTTGACACACTGATAGACAGACACACACTATTACTCGGACACACACTGACAGATGCACACTCTCACTGACAGACGCATGCACTGACAGACGCACAAACTCACTGACCGACACATACACACTCACTCACCGACACATACACATTCACTGACCGACACACACACATTCACTCACAGACACACACACATTCACTTAGACATACACACACACACACATTCACTTAGACACACAGACACACAGACACACACACATACATACACACACTTATAGACACACACATTCACTCACAGACACACACATACACATTCACTCACAGACACACACTCACATATACACACACTCATTCACTCACAGACACACACATTTAGTCACAGACACACACACACACAGACATTACCACCAACACTCACAAATTATTATTTTTTTATTTTAAATCCACCCATCCTCCCTGGGAGAGCTGGAGTCGATTACTTACCTGTCCAGTAGGGCTGCTGGTCGGGCAGGCAGTGGGCAGACAGGCAGAGTAGGCGGCGAGGGAGCTCTGATTTTCCTGCACAGCTGGCCAGCTCTTGAGCCCCCAGGACAAGAGGCAAGCAAGGGATCTGGCTGGGCGTTTGGGGCAGCTTTTTTTGCTGCCCCCTGCAAAGTGCCACCCAAGGCAGATGCCTTGTTTGCCTCATGTAAGATACATATGTGGTCATGGTGACCACCATACTGATTTATATTTAGTATTAAATGATAGAAGGCAAGCCACTGGCTGCTCGCCCATAGGTTTTAATGGGTGGGGGGGGGGGTAGGAGTTAAAATTATTACAAGGAGGGAACTGGTTGCACTGCCGAAATACGAAAAAAACTGAATTTTCAGATGAAATCATATTAGTACAAAAACAAATGCATGTCTGGTGTGTGCTTTTGAGCCTCTTATAACTTACTTTGCCTCTTTCTGTCTAATCTTATAGATATGCATGTCTTCCTAATTTTTTTCTTTTTATAATTACTAAATGCTAACTTTGTTTTTTACTATTTTGGCCATTTCTATGTAGTTCCACAGTGGTTTCTTAGTTTTTCTGCTCTAACTGACAAGCCTAATGGAATTTTCTGTTGCTTTCAGTAGTGCAACTTTTAAATAGCTTGCAATTGGTAGGTATTTTTTAGCCATAAAAAACTATAAATGAGCTGGGTGGTGTGCTTCGGTGGCTAGTGAATCAACCTTCTAAAAGGAAAAATCACAAAAACTATGAGCAGTTGAACCTTAGAAGAGAAGCTAGACTGTGCAGAGAGAGAGCATATTCTTGGGGAAGTAAAGTAGTTAAAAGAACTTAGTAAGGTGTAAGATACTTGAAACTGTTTGCAGATACGTGAACTGATATATAATGCAGGAAAGTAATTGGAATCAGTAATATTTATGTCAATTCTTTTTAAAATGTTTGTACTAAAAAGCAAAATCTTTTTAAAAAATTTTTTTATTGTTAAAGGACAAATGTGTATTTCTGATCCTATAGTGCTAAAAACACTATTTAGCACCCAGGATCCTCCTTGCCCCCCTTAAATAGGGTGGAAACTTACCTTGTTTCCAGAGCTGCACAGGTCCGCCGGCACTGGCCCAGCCCCCTATACACCTCTTTGGCTGACAGCATCAGAGCTGATAATCTGATGATCTCAGCCAAAAAAGCAGGGTGGGGGTGGAGCCAAATACAGCCCCGGCCAATATGCATCTCCTCATAGAGATGCATTAAAACAATGCATCTCTATTGGGAAAAGTTCAGCGTCTCCATGCAGAGCCCAGGAAGCACTTCTACTGGCTGTCTGAGTGACTGCCATAGAGGTGTCCCTAGGCAGTAATGTAAATACTGCCTTTTCTCTGATGGGGTAGTGTTTACAGCAAAAAGCCTGCAGGGACTAACTATACTCAACAGAACAACTACATTAAGCTGTAAATATCATTAATAGGTTAACATACCCTTCTGAACATGTCATTATGTCAGCCTCTCTGTCATTTTAAGATGGAGCAGCGTCTGTCTCCAAGTCTCTCCTCTGTATCTTAACATTTAAAAGTACACCTATTTATACCTTAGGTGTCTCCATTTTAGGGTTACCGTAGTATATATATAAAAAAGTAACACTTCTTTTACTTTATTCATTTTAGGACCTCCCTTAAGGGAGTCCATAAAAAATACAAGTCCATAACTAAAGGGTGCATACGTCATGGAAATTTTCCTGACTTAGTTCAAGATGGCATCTTAAAGTCTGAACATCCTTATCTACTAAGGTTACCACAGTATATTGTGTACTGCAAGAGTCGTATGATAGCCTTGAAGCTTGTTTATGCATTATTGTTATTGTAATTCGTCTGGGACAAAATGGCGCAAACATATTATGCACTGAGGTTATTGCTTAAAGAAACAGTTATGAAAAACAATATGTTCCATTTCTAACACCTTGTCAGTTTGCAATATCTCTTAAAGACAAAGTACACAGTTTAAGAAATACAACATTTCATTCTAAAACTTGTAATATTTGCATTTGCCCATAACACTATTTTTGTTCCTGGCATTTTAATCATCTTTTAACACTTATCTTGAGGTGGGGATTATACCACCAACGCTACTATTAAAGTGCAGTGCCATCTGCACTCCATTTGTGAGTATATTTTATTCTATTTTATCAAATATTACGACACATCATCAGAGAGCACTATTTGCTGTTTTTATTCTCCCCTTCTCTTGAGAATTTAACATCACTATCGTCTGGAGGACAAGCACCCACATATCCTATAAGCGGGGATAATTCCGCCGTATGCCTGTTATACCTGAGCTGGCCATAGCTCATTTAAATGTGAGTGTTTAATTTATATTTTAATTTATTTATTACTTATTCCATACACTCTGCACGATTGGTCCTCTCTCCTTGTGTCTTCCATGTCACGAGACGATTTGGACTACTAGAGACATAGAAGATACACTACCAGCAAATATACTGACCGAGTCTACCCTACCTCAGATATTTTATTGGACTTTTTTTATATATACTTTTATATTTTATTGTATTTTTACTCTTAATATCTCTTAACTCGGCGCAGCCTTTCTTTCTCCTTGTTGTACACTTTCAACATAGAGGGTGAGAGGGTTACCCTCTGTAAGTTTGCTGCCTACCCATTGTATTATTAGCGCTGATCTACCCTTTTTTATCTTCTTGATGGTACTAAGATATGTAACAGGATTGATGTTCCAGGAGGGATAAGCCAAATGATTTAGGTAAATTAGAAAAATGGTCAGAGTTGTGGCAACTGACATTTAATGTGGATAAGTGCAAGATAATGCATATTGGATGTAAAAACCCAAGGGCAGAGTACAGAATATTTGATAGAGTCCTAACCTCAACATCTGAGGAAAGGGATTTAAGTGTAATTATCTTAGATGACTTAAAGGTAGGCAGACAATGTAATAGAGCAGCAGGAAATGCTAGCAGAATGCTTGGTTGTATAGGGAGAGGTATTATCAGTAGAAAGAGGGAAGTATTCATACCATTGTACAGAACACTGGTGAGACCTCACTTGGAATATTGTATGCAGTACTGGAGACCGTATCTCCAGAAGGATATTGATACTTTAGAGAGTTCAGACAGGGCTACTAAACTGATCATGGATTACAGGATAAAACTTACAAGGAAAGGTTAAAGGGACACTATAGTCACCTGAACAACTTTAGCTTAATGAAGCAGTTTTGGTGTATAGAACATGACCCTGCAGCCTCACTGCTCAATCCTCTGCCATTTAGGAGTTAAATCACTTTGTTTATGAACCCTAGTCACACCTCCCTGCATGTGACTTGCACAGCCTCCATAAACACTTCCTGTAAAGAGAGCCCTATTTAGGCTTTCTTTATTGAAAGTTCTGTTTAATTAAGATTTTCTTAGACCCTGCAAGAGCCTCCTGTATGTGATTTAAGTTCAATTTAGAGATTGAGATACAATTATTTAAGGTAAATTACATCTGTTTGAAAGTGAAACCAGTTTTTGTTTTCATGCAGGCTCTGCCAATCATAGCCAGGGGAGGTGTGGCTGGGGCTGCATAAACAGAAACAAATTGATTTAACTCCTAAATGACAGTGAATTGAGCAGTGATTTTAATCATCTTTTAACACTTATCTTGAGGTGGGGATTATACCACCAACGCTACTATTAAAGTGCAGTGCCATCTGCACTCCATTTGTGAGTATATTTTATTCTATTTTATCAAATATTACGACACATCATCAGAGAGCACTATTTGCTGTTTTTATTCTCCCCTTCTCTTGAGAATTTAACATCACTATCGTCTGGAGGACAAGCACCCACATATCCTATAAGCGGGGATAATTCCGCCGTATGCCTGTTATACCTGAGCTGGCCATAGCTCATTTAAATGTGAGTGTTTAATTTATATTTTAATTTATTTATTACTTATTCCATACACTCTGCACGATTGGTCCTCTCTCCTTGTGTCTTCCATGTCACGAGACGATTTGGACTACTAGAGACATAGAAGATACACTACCAGCAAATATACTGACCGAGTCTACCCTACCTCAGATATTTTATTGGACTTTTTTTATATATACTTTTATATTTTATTGTATTTTTACTCTTAATATCTCTTAACTCGGCGCAGCCTTTCTTTCTCCTTGTTGTACACTTTCAACATAGAGGGTGAGAGGGTTACCCTCTGTAAGTTTGCTGCCTACCCATTGTATTATTAGCGCTGATCTACCCTTTTTTATCTTCTTGATGGTACTAAGATATGTAACAGGATTGATGTTCCAGGAGGGATAAGCCAAATGATTTAGGTAAATTAGAAAAATGGTCAGAGTTGTGGCAACTGACATTTAATGTGGATAAGTGCAAGATAATGCATATTGGATGTAAAAACCCAAGGGCAGAGTACAGAATATTTGATAGAGTCCTAACCTCAACATCTGAGGAAAGGGATTTAAGTGTAATTATCTTAGATGACTTAAAGGTAGGCAGACAATGTAATAGAGCAGCAGGAAATGCTAGCAGAATGCTTGGTTGTATAGGGAGAGGTATTATCAGTAGAAAGAGGGAAGTATTCATACCATTGTACAGAACACTGGTGAGACCTCACTTGGAATATTGTATGCAGTACTGGAGACCGTATCTCCAGAAGGATATTGATACTTTAGAGAGTTCAGACAGGGCTACTAAACTGATCATGGATTACAGGATAAAACTTACAAGGAAAGGTTAAAGGGACACTATAGTCACCTGAACAACTTTAGCTTAATGAAGCAGTTTTGGTGTATAGAACATGACCCTGCAGCCTCACTGCTCAATCCTCTGCCATTTAGGAGTTAAATCACTTTGTTTATGAACCCTAGTCACACCTCCCTGCATGTGACTTGCACAGCCTCCATAAACACTTCCTGTAAAGAGAGCCCTATTTAGGCTTTCTTTATTGAAAGTTCTGTTTAATTAAGATTTTCTTAGACCCTGCAAGAGCCTCCTGTATGTGATTTAAGTTCAATTTAGAGATTGAGATACAATTATTTAAGGTAAATTACATCTGTTTGAAAGTGAAACCAGTTTTTGTTTTCATGCAGGCTCTGCCAATCATAGCCAGGGGAGGTGTGGCTGGGGCTGCATAAACAGAAACAAATTGATTTAACTCCTAAATGACAGTGAATTGAGCAGTGAAATTGCAGGGGAATGATCTATACACTAAAACTGCTTTAAGTAATTTAGGTGACTATAGTGTTCCTTTAAAGGATCTTAACATGTATATAGTGATGTCCCCAACAGTTCGCCACCAACTCACTTATGCGCTGTTCGGTCCGCCCCCTATTCGTCATCATTGAGTAAACTTTGACCCTGTACCTCACAGTCAGCAGACACATTCCAGACAATCAGCAGCAGACCCTCCCTCCCAGACCCTCCCACCTCCTGGATAGCATCCATTTTACATTCATTGTGAAGTGTGCGTTTCAGGGCCTGCCCAGTGCCACCACTCACTCACTGGTGTCCCAATAGCTTGCATTTAAAAAAAATAAAACTTTTTGGACTGTAATATAATAGCAGTCAGTTTCCTTCACGCGTGTGCGTTTCAGGGCCTGCCCAGTGCCACCACTCACTCACTGGTGTCACAATAGCTTGCATTTAAAAAAACAAAACTTTTTGGACTGTAATATAATGGCAGTCAGTTTCCTTCACGAGTGTGCGTTTCAGGGCCTGCCCAGTGCCACCACTCACTCACTGGTGTCCCAATAGCTTGCATTTAAAAAAAACAAAACGTTTTTGACTGTAATATAATAGCAGTCAGTTTCCTTCACGAGTGTGCGTTTCAGGGCCTGCCCAGTGCCACCACTCACTCACTGGTGTCACAATAGATTGCATTTAAAAAAAACAAAACGTTTTTGACTGTAATATAATAGCAGTCAGTTTCCTTCACGAGTGTGCGTTTCAGGGCCTGCCCAGTGCCACCACTCACTCACTGGTGTCCCAATAGCTTGCATTTAAAAAAACCAAAACGTTTTTGACAGTAATATAATAGCAGTCAGTTTCCTTCACGAGTGTGCGTTTCAGGGCCTGCCCAGTGCCACCACTCACTCACTGGTGTCACAATAGCTTGCATTTAAAAAAAACAAAACGTTTTTGACTGTAATATAATAGCAGTCAGTTTCCTACACGAGTGTGCGTTTCAGGGCCTGCCCAGTGCCACCACTCACTCACTGGTGTCACAATAGCTTGCATTTAAAAAAAAACAAAAACTTTTTGACTGTAATATAATAGCAGTCAGTTTCCTTCACGAGTGTGCGTTTCAGGGCCTGCCCAGTGCCACCACTCCCTCACTGGTGTCACAATAGCTTGCATTTAAAAAAAACAAAACGTTTTTGACTGTAATATAATAGCAGTCAGTTTCCTTCACGAGTGTGCGTTTCAGGGCCTGCCCAGTGCCACCATTCACTCACTGGTGTCCCAATAGCTTGCATTTAAAAAAAACAAAACTTTTTTGACTGTAATATAATAGCAGTCAGTTTCCTTCACGAGTGTGCGTTTCAGGGCCTGCCCAGTGCCACCACTCACTCACTGGTGTCCCAATAGCTTGCATTTAAAAAAACCAAAACTTTTTGGACTGTAATATAATAGCAGTCAGTTTCCTTCACGAGTGTGCGTTTCAGGGCCTGCCCAGTGCCACCACTCACTCACTGGTGTCCCAATAGCTTGCATTTAAAAAAAAAAAACTTTTTGGACTGTAATATAATAGCAGTCAGTTTCCTTCACGAGTGTGCGTTTCAGTGCCTGCCCAGTGCCACCACTCACTCACTGGTGTCCCAATAGCTTGCATTTAAAAAAAACTAAACTTTTTGGACTGTAATATAATAGCAGTCAGTTTCCTTCACGAGTGTGCGTTTCAGGGCCTGCCCAGTGCCACCACTCACTCACTGGTGTCCCAATAGCTTGCATTTAAAAAAAACTAAACTTTTTGGACTGTAATATAATAGCAGTCAGTTTCCTTCATGCGTGTGCGTTTCAGGGCCTGCCAGGGCACAGTGTCACACCAGTGCAACTCATATTTGGTGTAACAGTAGTGTACATTTAAAAAAATAAATAAAATTTGACTGTAATAGATTGAATAGCAGTTAGTTGTCTGCAAGCGTGTGTGTCAGGCCTACAACGTCTACTCTGCCAACTTCTGCCACTCATATCTGTTTTCACAGTAGCTTGCACGCATAGTACCACTAATCAGAAAAAAAATGACAGGCAGAGGCAGGCCACCCTGCAGGGGCCTTCATGGTCGTGGTGCTGTGATTCCCTTTGGCCCTAGAATAATGCCCAGTGGTCAGAGGCCACGTACTCTGAACTCGAAAAGTTCTGAGTACATAGTTGACTGGCTAACACAGTACACCTAAACTTATACAGCTTCCTCTCGGAACCTTGACGCACCATCCTCCTCCAGCTTAGCTTCGGGCACCTCTCAAGTTACCACTCGCCCGCCTGCCGCCACCACCAACACTAGCACCACAGCAGTTTCACTTGGTATGTCAGAGGAGTTATTTACACATCAGTTGGAAGAAATGAGTGATGCGCAACCATTATTGCCAGAGGATGTAGATAACAGGGATATGTCTCAGTCAGGCATCATTACACACATGGACTTACGGTGTGATGATGATGATGATGTTGTACCCGCTGCTGCTTCCTTTGCTGAGTTGTCAGATACAAGTGAAGCGGTTGATGATGGTGATGCGTCCGTGGATGTCACGTGGGTGCCCGCTAGAAGAGAAGAAAAACAGGGGGAAAGTTCAGATGGGAAGACAGAGAGGAGGAGGAGGAGAAGAGTTGGAAGCAGTGGGAGGTCGTCTCAAGGAGCTTGTGGCACTGTCAGACAGCATGCACCGGCACCCGGGGTCAGCCAGACAGCACGCCAATCAACGCATGCTGTTGCCACCACCAGAATGCCGTCATTGCAGAGCTCAGCAGTGTGGCATTTTTTTTGTGTGTCTGCCTCTGACAACAGCGATGCCATTTGCAACCTGTGCCAAAAGAAACTGAGTCGTGGGAAGTCCAACACCCACCTAGGTACAACTGCTTTGCGAAGGCACATGATCACACATCACAAACGCCTATGGGATCAACACATGAGTACAAGCAGCACACAAACTCAAAGCCGCCATCCTCCTCCTGGTCCAGCATCTTCAGCCATGTTAACCACTGCTGTCCTCCTTGCCCCCTCTCAACCATCCGCCCCTCCGTCTCTCGCCTTGAGCAGTTCCTGCTCATCTGCCCACAGTCAGGTGTCTGTCAAGGACATGTTTGAGCGTAAGAAGCCAATGTCACAAAGTCACCCCCTTGCCCGGCGTCTGACAGCTGGCTTGACTGAACTCTTAGCCTGCCAGCTTTTACATACAAGCTGGTGGAGTCTGAGGCGTTAAAAAATTTTGTAGCTATTGGGACACCACAGTGGAAGGTACCCGGCCGAAATTTCTTTGCACAAAAGGCAATCCCCAACCTGTACTCGATTGTGCAAAAGGAAGTAATGGCATGTCTGGCACACAGTGTTGGGGCAAGGGTCCATCTGACCACTGATACCTGGTCTGCAAAGCATGGTCAGGGCAGGTATATCACCTACACTGCGCATTGGGTAAACCTGCTGACGGCTGCCAAGCATGGAATGCGTGGCTCTGCAGAGGAGTTGGTGACACCGCCACGACTTGCAGGCAGGCCTGCTGCCACCTCCTCTAATCATCCTACTCCATCCTCTTCCATAAACTCCTCGGCTGAGGAGTTTATGGGGTTGACTTGCATGAAAGCAGAGAGTCACATCGGACCTGCACTCCTGTCCGCTTAATGCGCACAGGTGGATCAGTGGCTGACTCCGTACCAACTGGAGAACGGAAGAAAGGTGTGTGGCCATTTCAGGCGTTCCTACACGGCCATGGCGCAGTTTTCAGATATCCAGTGACGAAAAAACATGCCAGTGAGGCGCTTGATTTGCGACAGCCCAACACGTTGGAATTCAACACTCCTAATGTTCGACCACCTGCTCCAACAAGAAAAAGCAGTTAACGAGTATTTGTATGACCGGGGTGCTAGGACAGCCTCTGCGGAGCTGGGAATTTTTTTGCCACGTTACTGGACGCTCATGCACAATGCCTGTAGTCTCATGTGTCCTTTTGAGGAGGTGACAAACCTAGTCAGTTGCACCGAAGGCACCATCACCGACATCATACCATTTGTTTTTTTCCTGGAGCGTGCCCTGCGAAGAGTGCTGGATCAGGCCATAGATGAGCGTGAAGGGGAAGAGGAAGAGTTGTGGTCACCATCACCACCAGAAACAGCCTTATCAGCATCGCTTGCTGGACCTGTGGCAACGCTGGAAGAGGATTGTGAGGAAGAGGAGTCGGAGGAGGAATGTGGCTTTGAGGAGGAGGAGGAAGACCAACCACAACAGGCATCCCAGGGTGCTCATTGTCACCTATCTGGTACCCGTGGTGTTGTACGTGGCTGGGGGGAAGAACATACCTTCAGTGAGATCACTGAGGACGAGGAACAGGACATGAGTAGCTCGGCATCCAACCTTGTGCAAATGGGGTCTTTCATGCTGTCGTGCCTGTTGAGGGACCCTCGTATAAAAAGGCTGAAGGAGAACGACCTGTACTGGGTGTCCACGCTACTAGACCCCCAGTATAAGCAGAAAGTGCCAGAAATGTTACCGAATTACGGCAAGTCGGAAAGGATGCAGCAGTTCCAAAATCAATTAAAAAGTATGCTTTACACAGCGTATAAGGGTGATGTCACAGCACAACGGGAATCTAACAGGGGAAGAGGTGAAAGTAATCCTCCTCCTCCCACGACCACGCCGGCAAGGACAGGACGCTTTACAGACGTGTTGTTGATGGAGGACATGCGGAGCTTTTTAAGTCCTACGCATCGCCACAGCCCTTCGGGGTCCACCCTCAGAGAACGACTCGACCGACAGGTAGCAGACTACCTCGCCTTAACTGCAGATATCGACACTCTGAGGAGCGATGAACCCCTTGACTACTGGGTGTGCAGGCTTGACCTGTGGCCTGAGCTATCCCAATTTGCGATAGAACTTCTGGCCTGCCCCGCTTCAAGTGTCCTGTCAGAAAGGACCTTCAGTGCAGCAGGAGGTATTGTCACTGAGAAGAGAAGTTGCCTAGGTCAAAAAAGTCTAGATTACCTCACCTTTATTAAGATGAATGAGGGATGGATCCCGAAGGGACTGACAGTGGGCGATACATTCGACTAAAAAAGGCCTGATGAGGGGGATGTAACAGGGTGTCGCGGCTGCCGGCCCGCCGCGTGCTATTTAAATCCCTAGCTCACCCCAGTACCTTGCCCTGTCGTGGTTTCCTGTTCCTGGTTTCCTGAGAGTGCTTTATCATTGTAAATCTGATTTCCTGGTATCCTGATCTTGGCTTTTCCCTGGTTATTCTGAATTCTGGTTTCCCTGACTTGGCTTGTGTAAACAGTATTGTGTATTTTCTGGCTTCCTTGACCTCGGCTTTCCCTTTGACCATTCTCTGTCTCTAGCGTATTAGTCCGGCCATTCTAAGGTCAGGTTTACGCTCTGTCCTTTTATTTTCCTTTTCTTGCCTATGTATATGTTTACATAGTTTCTGCGTGCTGGACCACACTAGTAGTCGTGACATTGGGATTAAACTGATAAGAATAGTACTACTTAACACACCACTCCTATCTGGTGGCACATTAGATTGCACGCGCAGTGCCCCAAATTTGAAGAAGGAGGACCGACCAAGCATCTTTTTCCATCTCCCGGTTCCTAAAATCGATGCCATATACACGTCCCCTGATAGGGGACGTAACAGGGATTAAACTGATAAGAATAGTACTACTTAACACACCACTCCTATCTGGTGGCACATTAGATTGCACGCGCAGTGCCCCAAATTTGAAGTAGGAGGACCGACCAAGCATCTTTTTCCATCTCCCGGTTCCTAAAATCGATGCCATATACACGTCCCCTGATAGGGGACGTAACAGGGATTAAACTGATAGGAATAGTACTACTTAACACACCTTATAATAATGCAGAGAGAGGCAACGCAGAGAGAGGAGTCTGAAGAAGAGGAGTCAGAGGAGGAAGGTGGCTTTGAGGAGGTGGAAGACCAAACACAGCAGGCGTCCCAGGGGGCTTGTTGTCACCTTTTGGGGACCCTTGGTGTTGTACGTGGCTGGGTGGAGGAAGAGACCTTCAATGACATCAGTGAGGACAAGGAACGGGACATGGCTAGCTTGGTATCCAACCTTGTGCAAATGGGGAGTTTGCGGTTGTGCAAATGGACTGTTTGCGGTTGTTTGCGGTGCGTTAAACGGGGAGTTTGGTCTGTCACTGTGAAGCGGGCGTAACCCTTACACTACCTGATTGATACAACATCATACCTGATGTTTTAAAGCACGTTATTCCAAACAATTTAGGAATGTTAGGTGATTTATGCCCTTTATGGATTAAAACCAGACTCTGCATCAACTATGTAATTTTCCATGGGAGTTTTGCCATGGATCCCCCTCCGGCATGCCACGGTCCAGGTGTTAGTCCCCTTGAAATAACTTTTCCATCACTATTGTGGCCAGAAAGAGTCCTTGTGGGTTTTAAAATTCGCCTGCCTATTGAAGTCTATGGCGGTTCGCCTGGTTCGCCTGTTCGCGAACATTTGCGGAAGTTCGCATTCGCGAACCGAAAATTTTATGTTCGCGACATCACTACATGGATAGTTTGGAGGAAAGACGAGATAGGGAAGATATGATAGAAACATTTAAATACATAAAGGGAATCAACACAGTAAAGGAGGAGACTATATTTAAAAGAAGAAAAACTATCACAACAAGAGGACATAGTCTTAAATTAGAGGGGCAAAGGTTTAAAAATAATATCAGGAAGTATTACTTTACTGAAAGGGTAGTGGATGCATGGAATAGCCTTCCAGCTGAAGTGGAAGAGGTTAACACAGTGAAGGGGTTTAAGCATGCGCGGGATAGGCATAAGGCTATCCTAGCTATCAGATAAGGGACTAGGGACTAATGAAAATATTTAGAAATATGGGCAGACTAAATGGGCCAAATGGTTCTTATCCACCATCACATTCTATGTTTCTATGTTAGATAATTACACAAAAGGGTTAACCTATTCAACAAGCCAATAATGCTATGTTAAACAGATAGTAAAACTATCAGTACATTTAAATTATGGACTATTCTGTATCATTGTTCTTGATATCATTGTTTAGTCATGATGCATTTGACATTCGCTGGCTATTCAATGCCTGTTGTAAAAATCACTCTGATTTAATAGCAGAAATTAGTTCATGGCTGTGTAGCTGATGGTCATTTTAAAACTCTAGCGTTATGTATTTTGTAGCAAGTTATATTATATAGAATTGATTATTTCATAATAACCCATTTTAAATATAAAAGAACCATTTACATAAACCAGGGGTAGGCAACCTTTTAGCTGCACTGTGCCCAAAGTAGGATTGTGATGTCCCATAGCGTGCCGGTCCTATTTTTTCTTCAAGTGAGTTGTGTATGTTGCCGTATTCTGCTTGTGTTATTTATACTGTAGTTGCTTTGTATCATTGTATTTGTGCGTATATGAGCTATTATACTGTATATGTTCATGAGTAATATGTGATAACTGTGGCAAAAATAACCTTGCCACTGGTTTTTGGAGAGGCCTGCTTGCCAGCCTCTATGGCCCCTGGGGTGTATTGCCATTTAAAAAGTCTATTTGGGCTTATTGGATTTTAAAACACTTTTTCTGCCCCTTTAAATTCATGGGAAAATGTGCCTCTTCCCCTCCCCCTTTTTCCTGTCCTATTCTCCAGCAGGGCGTTGTCCCAGGGACACTGCCAGTACAGTGAAACTGGCTGCTTTGTCCCTCCTCAATCTCTCATCAGCCCTTGCTATTGTTTAACCACATGGCGATCCAACTGTATTCATGAGATCTGAGTGCTTCTCTGACATATTGAGCGCTCAGATCCAAGCTATCTGGGGATATGTTGGACATATAGGTTAAACATTGTATTGTATGAGTTATGTAATTTTATGTGGTTTTTGTAACAGTTTTTGACTTAGAGAAATTTCTTGTTACTTGAGATAATTAAGTTACCACAGCCACTTAAGCCAATTATCTCAAGGATAGAGGAGGAGATAGACCGGCCAGTTTTGGGAATTGAAAACCATGCTTGTGGTCAGTCAAATGTGACTTCCAAAAAACATTTGAACCCTTGCTCTGATTTTTGGATATGTTGTTCACCCAGATCAGGGCTATCCAGGGATGTATGGGGATAAGTGGTGTTTTGGGAAAAATGTGTTTTCTGCTTGTGGGTAATTGAGTTAGTCCATTGTGTTTGTTAATTGTATCACATGCAGAGGGGAGGGTTTGTGTACATTATCTGGGAGTGTCTATCTGTACAAACCTGTTTTGATTGGCTTTGTAACTTTGTATCCTGTGTTCCACAATGTCCACGTGGAACCTTGTGGGAAAAACCTGTATATAAGAGACAATAAACCCTCAGACTGCTGAGTTCCTGTTTTACCCTCAACATAGAGCCTCGTTGTTTGTGGGGTCTGCAGTGCTTATGGTGTCAAGTGGAGTGCTTGGAGCCCTCGGGAAGCACTAGGAGCATCCATCAACAGAGGTACCCATTCGCGGTGCCAGGTGATCTGTTACAATATCGTTTATGATACCTATGAATGTGGGCTGTGTATGGGGGCTGCTTGTAGAATTGTGTGTGTGGATGGATGTTGCATGTTTGTTTGGTAGTGTGTGTATGTGTGGGGCTGTTTGGGTTATTGCAAGTGAGAGGCTGCATGTGGGGTTGTGTGCATGTTTGTGGATTGTCAGTGGTGTTGAGTTTGAGCAGATTGTTTGTATGTTTGTGTGTGGGCTGTTCGTATTATTTGAACAAGGGAAGGTTATTCTGCTCTTCTGTGTATATCTAGCAGTGTGGGTGGCTTCCCTGTGTTCCAGTGGGGACCAGGCCGGCCAGGTACAGCTCAAGGACAGGAGATGCAACAGCATCTGCAGGCTGCTCTACTACAGTGTGTATTCCCATTCACAAGTGCAGGGATGTGATGCAATTGTGTAAATTGAGGATTGCCGTTCACCACCTTTTTGTATTAGCAGATATCTGAAGTTTGCCTGGGACTCCTGATAGGCCAGAACTTGTTTGGCTCTAGCAGCCTTGAGTGCCGTGCAAAGAGACCTCGAGTGCCGTGCATGGCACACGTGCAGTAGGTTTC
Organism: Pelobates cultripes; assembly: GCA_933207985.1. NCBI lineage: Eukaryota > Metazoa > Chordata > Amphibia > Anura > Pelobatidae > Pelobates > Pelobates cultripes. Next base: position 260,206,013 of record OW240913.1, read on the forward strand.
CTACCCCTGACATAAGCCATCATATATCAATAAAATTATGCCAATTTTGAGTAATATTTATGTCTGCACTGTATGCCCCACAGACATGTCCTTGTGATAGACTTTCAATACTAAATTCAATCCCCTTTTCTTTGATAAAAGTATAAATTAATCACATGTAGTTGGAGTTTTAAATATAGAGACGATAAGACAAAGAGTACACTCCCATGCGCTTAACCTGAAGGGTGATAGTGCCGGGTGCAACCCGAAGTCTTAGGTACCGCAAAGAGACTCCAGGGGTCTCAAGGGGCTTAACCCCAGTTTCTAGAGTATACAAAAGATTAAAAAAAACGATGCTGCTATTCTCAGTTCAAACAAGGCTCTGAGATCAGAAACATCTCCTGAATATATATATAGTAATGTAGTATTCCCAAATCTGCAGTGATGCTACAACTGCAAAGGATTCTGGGTGGGCATATGCAAATTAGTTTAACAAAGAATCACATTTTTGCCTCATTCCATTTTAAACATGGATTCCTTTTAATTTGTGTTTACAGTATACAACTGCTTGGAACACAATTTAGGAAAAGATGCAAAACCAGTGAACCACCCATGGACAGCTGTTTTGTTGTTAATGCAACTCTTCAGCATGAGGTTGGTTACTGGTTTGCTTATTGAGGCTTGGTGGTGCTTGGGAAGCAAAATCCAAACAGGTTATGTGTGGTTATATATGTGGTTATGATGCCCAATCATAAAATAAAGCTTTATAAGAAAAAATGGCTAGAAATGGAAAGGCTTAATCCCAATATTGTCCCCCTAACCCTGATATGACTCCAATACTCCTCTCAGTAACACTGTACCCTAAATAGCTTAGCCCAGGCTCTGTGCTTCAAATCGATCAGCACCCTAGATGAGCAGTGAACTGTGGTCTGGGGCAAATCATAGTCCCAACTGTCTAACCTGAATTGGCACAGTGTGAGGAACTGACTCTGCTGGGTTTCGAACCCTGGTTTACATGGTGCTAAACCTTTTCCTTACCAGTACACCAGCCTGCCTTTTTCAAATTTACCTGAGATCTGATACCATTGCTTGTAGAGTCAAGGTTATCAGTGACAACTCTCTTCAGCTGTGTCTGGTCAGGTGTCTGGTTCTTGGCCTATAAAAGTCACTTCCTGTCTCTGTACCTTTACCAGATTATTGTGGTTCCTGTTTCTCCTTCCTGTTGCTGAATTTGGACTGTTTTGACTTTGCTGCTTCTCCTACCCACTGACCTCGGCTTGCCTCACTACGATTATCATCTTTCTGTTCCAGTCTCCCATCTCTGCTTAAGACCAGAAGGCCACTCAAGGCTCAGGGGCTCAACCACCTGGGTAACGAGTGGCTACCTCTGACAGAAAACATTGCTGATCTGGCTACTGGACTCCAAAACTTTGTAACATCAATATCATTACACATAGATAGGTAGGGAGTAAAGACCAAACTGTAGAGGAGAGATATTGTCAGTAAGAAGGTAGAGAGAGTAGGCAATATAGAATCAAAGGGTCAGTTTAAAATAAACTGACAATGCAAGTTATAAAAGCCTCTCTCCCTGTTAAACTAACTAGACAGGCATAGCAGCAGAGAATAAGGAAGTGGAAATTTAAAAGGTTATACAAATCATATTAAAATAAAAAGTGCTAAATCCACAAGTGCCAGTGCCCATAGCCTACATGAACAGAACGCCCAACGCGCGTTTCGGTGCCTTTTGAGATGCACCTTCGTCAGGGTCCAACAGCAAATTGAAAAGGTCTAAGAGTTTCTGGATCTATAAGCTTAAGACACTCTTACCCCTTGGTCTCAATGAAGGGTTCTCATATACATCCTTTATATCAGATTAATTTGTTACATCTATCCATCAGATTGGTCGTAATGAAGGTATCTCATACATGCCTCTCGTATTGAATTTAATTGTAAATATGTAAACATCTGTATATACACTATACACTTGTAAATTATGTAACATAGTATTTGTAGTTTGTCTACTGTTTTGTATTTTGGATACCTGCACTTGGTATCTATTACATTGTCCATCTATATGTTTATGGACACGGGTTAAGCTTCCTCTAATCTACATTACCTCTCTATGGAGAGAACCCCCCTATGCCACACATTATGAATGGGCATAGAGAGTGCCACATATATTGTGGAAATACCCATTAGACTTTCAATATACACAATGGGCTCTTATACTTCCATTTTGGATGCATATATTAACAGCCCATATATTGTCACCTTCCTATCTATATAATGGGGATGCAAATATAGGGCTGACAACATTAATATCTATACACCACTTAGGGGACTATATATCCCCCTGGGGGAGCTTCTATATATTTGAATATCGATCACAGGGCAATTTTGAGTTATGGTTAGTCTGTAGGTAATGTGAGTGGGAATCCATCAGACTGTCAGCTAGGTCCGTTTTGGACCCGCCCACATCATTTCTATCGGCTGGACGATATGTCAATCTAGCCCATTGCTCCTTGGCTGTCACTCCAAACATATTTGGCTCTGCCCACTTTATGCTTATTGCACTGAGCCGGCGGAGGTACACACCTACCTTCTAATGGGGGATGTATCCCTAGTTTTAGATAGCGTTTTTTGGCACCTCCCCGTCCACGTGGGTTAGGACCTCACATGCCGATTACAGACTCTGCCGACATCACCTACACCTGTGAGATACTCCCCTGGACACCATTGGCTGCAGGTATTCCATATTTTTTGTCGCCTAAAGTATTTAAGTGAGACCTTTTCAATTTGCTGTTGGCCCCTGACGAAGGTGCATCACAAAAGGCACCGAAACGTGCGTCGGGCTTTCTGTTCATTTAGGCTATGGGCACTGGGCACTTGTGGATTTAGCACTTTTTATTTTAATATGATTTGTATAATCTTTTGATTTCCACTTCCTTATTCTCTGCTGCTGTGCCTGTCTAGTTAGTTTAACAGGGAGAGAGGCTTTTATAACTTGCATTGTCAGTTTATTTTAAACTGACCCTTTGATTCTATATTGCCTACTCTCTCTACCTTCTTACTGACAATATCTCTCCTCTACAGTTTGGTCTATACTCCCTACCTATCTATGCCAATTCAGGTTAGACAGTTGGGACTATGATTATCCCCAGACCACATTTTACTGCTCATCTAGGGTGCTAATCAATTTGAAGCACAGAGCCTGGGCTAAGCTATTTATGGTACAGTGTTACTGAGAGGAGTATTGGAGTCATATCAGGGTTAGGGGACAATATTGGGATTGACCCTTTCCATTTCTAGCCATTTTTTCTAATAAAGCTTTATTTTAGGATTGGGCATCATAACCATATATATATATGCCATACCCCTACCCTGCCTTTCATCTCTTGATGCATAGTAGTATTTGTATTACTTGTATATACTTTATTTTGGTCTCATTATTATTTATTCTATTTTTGTTTACTAGCCAGCATACCATTATTATTATTATTATTCCTACATTACTATGTATAAATCCAGGAGATGCTTCTGACCTCAGAGCCTTGTTCGCACTGAGAATAGCAGCATCGGTTCTCTTTATCTTTTGGAGTTTTAAATATGGCAAAACAGAAACAATTCTTGGTGCCAATTGCTTTTGAAAGACATCCTAACAGTTTCCATGGCAACTGGTCCTTATTTATCACTTTGCGCCAAAAAACCATTTGATTTTTATCTTTAAAAAATCTCCCCCTTCTTCCCCTTCAATTGCAAATTATAGTTTTGAATATTATATCCTCTGTTTTCAATAGTGCTAAGTCCATACATATGTACATATTTTAGTTAAGTATTTGTATTCTGACGTGTTGAGGCATAAAAGTTATCTCTAATAAATTAAGCAATCTTTTTTTTTTTTTTTTTTTAATGAAACCTAGTCCTTGATCTTCTGTGAACCAATGTAGTCATACTGAAAATAAAGGCATTCTTCTCTTCTTCCTTGGCCTTTCATTTTTTTTATTTAAATGTAACAAAATACAAAAGAAAATAATTCAGGTGTTCATAATTCTTTAAAATCTTGAATGTTTTTCAGATACAAGAATTTCATATTTTATTGTTCTGAAGCTTTCAGATGTTTCTTTTATACTCAGATTTTAAGTAAAAATGTCCTAAGGTTAATGCAACAATTTAGTTAAGTGTCCATATCTGCTTTGCGTTCCTTGTCAATTAGTCAAAGTTTCTTCTGGTTTATTCATGTCAAATGCACATTAATGCATTTTTCATTCTTTACCAAGTTATGTTTTACATTTTATTAAAGGGCATTTTGTGTGAAAGACTATAAGTTAGGCATTTGTTTATTATTACTTATTAGGCAGTTATTACATATTCATGCACTATAGATGTCATTTGTTATATTATGTTAATATTTTATGCGGCTCCCATAAATGTTCATAAGATAACTTGTTTAACCTAAAAAATGTAAAACAATAGAAACATTAGGCATTTTATATTTATAACGTTATTGAGATCGTTCACTTGCTCAGTTTACCATATGTATCTATTTAAACTCCAAGGTCACATGTTGTACTTTCAGTAGCATAAATGCAACCATTCAAGGTCAAGAGACGAGTATCATTGACTCATTTAATATTAACATAACCAAGACCGTACTTAAAACAAAAGAAAATATAAATATATCGTTCTTATTAAAATACTTGCATTATTAATAAATAAAATGGAGATTACCTATTTATCCAGTGCTATATAATTTGGAACTTACAACCAATTGTTAAGAGACAAAACTAGACAGTTTTCTGTTTTGGAAGTTAGACAACAGACATACATGATAATCACAACTGCAAGGTCATGAAGTCTTACTAACAGCATCTATACAATTCAGAGAAGCTGTAAATGGTTATACCAAGCAGCATGACCACGTCATTCATTTGAAGTGGTAATTGTTCCTTGAGTATATATGTGCAGTGTTTCCTTTTGATGCCAGAGAAGTAACTTGACCTTCAAAGGCATCATTATGGCATTATTAACCATTCTGGAACAAGAGTTCCAAGCTGTTCAATGTAAATTCTGTGCGTATTGGACGCACAGCATGCAGCAACAGATGACGAATGGCGGCACTGCCTACGCTCCATCCCACACATATTCTACCCTCTGTCCATCCTTTCTGACATATATCCAATGAGGTCAAATGATGTCACCAGTGGAGATTGGGCTGCTGGAACAGAGGTAAGTTTTAACTTTTTTCTTATTTGCCTTTTTTTTTTCTATCTTGAGGGACGGACCAGAATTGGAAGAGTTTCTCTGACCAACAACTGCGTTTCACAGATTTTTGGTTGGTCTCACCCTTTAATGCTCTAACTAAAAACATACTGAATCAGAAGTAAGGGACTATAGGCATCATACTACACAGCCCAGATTGTTTACACTTTTTGTGACAGGTGGTGTACAAAGATCCATCATACACACATTGCCAGCGCACAAAGAATAGCCAAAAAAACAATAAAAAAATTACAATAGCCAAAAAGCAATATTGCTAGAGAATAAAAGATGTCCAGGTACATCATGTGTTGAAGATTGCCAAAAGAAGTCAATAATTCTTAATTTTTAGCCTGAATGCGTGTCAGAATTTACATAGAAATACAGACACACACCTGTTTTTGTGGCGATCTATGTATAATTTAAGTAACCCCACAGGAAATCTATGTGCACAAGAGACTTTTTATATTCCAAAAAGTATATTTTGCTTTCAAAACTAGAATGCCTTCGATTTATTTATGGGGAACTTTGCTGATAATACTGTTTGTTGTCTCATCTAAAAGCTATTATAAAAGACTCCACTTCCAAAATATCCCATAAAATTTAAAGTGACTTCCCACCACTAGTAGATAAAAGAACTATGCCAAAAGGACCATTCCTTTATGCCTTCCTTTGACTGGTGCATTGAAGATTGCTGAAAGTGTATTTGTTTACTTGATTACCAATCTGGTTCAGAGAACTGTGAGTCCCATAGTAATCTGTTATATATACCAGTTTTGGATCCTGTGAGACCAGCTACAATGATCAAACTTAGGAACCTGCATGTCCCAAAAGTTTAATATTGAAAATGTCTTGAAAACTAAAATAAAAAAATATTTACAAAACAAAAATATTTTTACTTTATGCATTGTGCACCCATGCTTGTAACAGTTTAATTTGTAGATATGGCTTTTTAAAAAAAAAAAAAAATGGTAAACACATTATGGTGTTCAACACCTTAAGGACAGAAGGCAATCGTCCAAGTTATGAACCAAAACAAAACCTTAAATTTGAGCTACCGTATTTCACTGCATAATGGTCACAGATTTTATGCCTATTTCTTCCCCTTAAAAATGGGGGTATGCAATGTGCGACCATTATGCAAAGCTTTATGGCTTGCAACATTACATGTGACCATTATGCACAGCTTTTATGAAAAAACAACACGTGGCCATTATGTGATGCTTTCTTTAACTTGTTTTATTTTTTATTTTGTTTTTTTTATGCTTTATTTTTGTAGTGTAGTTATATACAAAATATGATAGGTAAGATTGGTGGAAGGATTCCAAAAGCGTGTCAATAAACATTACTTTACAGGATTTAGACATGCAAAATCAAAGTTCAAATTAAAGCAGTGATCTAAAACTTAAAGTCTACGTCGACCGGATGTGATGTAGGACGCAGAGGAAGGAGTGATGGGTGAACGATAACTCGCGAATGTGACTTGTACGACCTGCTGAGCTAAAAAGGAGGAGAGAAGGAACGCCCGAGAATGGAGCAGAGTTGGCAGCTGGTAGCAATGTGGGTAGTGTGGAGCGAAGGAGTCTGGATCCAAGAGGCTGAAATCTTCACCATAGAACGGCAGAACAGAGAGATAGCATATGCTTAAAAGTACCCTAATATCAGTGCCGTAACAAAAGGATTCCAGAGAGAGAAATTGTTGAAATACAGAGCCGACATACTGACGGATACTGCTGCACATTGGGTTACCTACCTTGAAAAATCAGGTTGAAATCAAAGAGGACAGAAGGTTGGTGGCTGAGAGCTGACTTAAGCTGCAATTGACAGAGAAAACTGTGAGTTAAATGTAGCTTTTTCCATACCTTTTTATTTGGTTACCTGTCCGTACTAAACAAATTATTCTGTGATAACCAGTCATAATCACTGTTGATAACCTGCTGGTAGATAACCCGCTGGGACACTTTTCTCCTCATAAAATTCCAAATCCACCAAGTGGAATTTTACCTTGGAAACGATAAAAAAATCTAATAGAAAACTCCTCAGCTTTGTAAGTTAACCTACTTTTGGGTGTAAACATCTGAATGCTCACTAACCACTTGTTCCATCCTAATCCTAATTATAGGAAATAGTAGTAAGTGAAGGACTTACTACTAAAGGAGTGAAAAAAGAGAAAAAGAGAGAATTATTTAAGCAAATATTATAAGGAAGGAAAAATAATGTTTTTATATATATATATATATATATATATATATTTTTTTTTTTTTGTCTCTCTCTCCATAATTAATTTAAGAAATGGCTACAAAAAAAGGTGAAAGGAGAACTGAAAAAGTACAGAAGAAGAAAGAAGAGAAGCAACCGGAGATAAAGAGAGAAAAAGACAAAAAAATGGCTTCAATATTTTCTCCTGTAAATACAAAGTATCTTCCACTGGATACATCACAAAATCTAATAGAAATATCTATAGTAAGCAGCGAAATGGAGAATGGTAAAACCCATCTGGATTCCTCAAGCGACTCAGAATCTCAAGTAATCACAATGGATACGCAAAAAAAAATACCTAGATCAGCAATTTGATAAAATTCAAAAAGACATAGATAGAAACACCAAAGAAATTACAGCAGAGGTTAAACGACTGGAACAAAAAATTTAAAATAATGAAACACAACTGAAACAAACACAAAACAAGCTAAATTGAATATTATAGACCTGTGACTGGAAATTATCGACCTGTGAGCTTAACTTCTGTGGCTGGAAAAGTATTTGAAAGGTTATTAAGGGATAATATTCAAGAATTCCTTGAGAAGAACATGGTTATCAGCAAAAATCAGTATGGTTTTATGAAACGTGGTCATGTCAAACTAACTTGATTGCATTCTACAAAGAAGTAAGTAGAAGTAAGTATTGCAGTGGATGTGATCTATTTGGATTTTGCCAAGGCATTTGATACAGTTCCACGCAATAGATTAGTGTTCAAACTTAAAGAAATCGGTCTAGATTAAAATTCTCATTCTTGGGTAGAACATTGGCTTAAAAATAGAGTGCAAAGAGTTGTCATTAATGGTAAATGTTCAAGCTGGACAGAGGTGGGAAGTGGTGTCCCTCTGGTTTCTGTTCTGGGACCCCTTCTATTTAACATGTTTATAAATGATCTTGAAAAAAGCATTGAAAGTCATGTTTCAGTGTTTGCAGATGACACAAAACTTTGTAAAGTAATACAATGTGATCAAGATATTACTTTGCTGCAGAGGGATTTAGATAGACTGGGGGACTGGGCACTCAAATGGCAGATTAAATTTAATGTTGAAAAATGCAAAGTTATGCACTTCGGCATAAAGCAAGCATGTCAAACTCAAAGTCTAGCATGGGCCACATAAACAAAGCTTAAGTTTATGTGGACCGCAAAAAAAAAAAACTACTTCAATTTTCATAGAAACGTAGGTTTATTTTTATACCGCACCCCCCTCTACTAAATCCCAGTCCCCCCATATACTAAATCCCAGTCCCCCCATATACTAAATCCCAGTCCTTCACCCCTCTACTAAATCCCAGCACCCTCTTTTAGCCAACAAGCAGACTCCATTTACATTGCCGCTGCCAGTATGCGACTCCGGAGTCCGGCCTCTGGCATTCCCCAAAAGGCACCGTCCGCACCCTGTGCCAAAGCGGAACCTCCCCCTACTTCTTGAAACCCTGTGAAGGTGGAGCACGTCGACTTCACGTCGGAATGTGATGTGGCGTGCCTCCGTGCACCTCCAGGTACTCTACTGTCCAGCCGCGGCCATCAAAACACTGACTCACACACTCACTGACAGAGACACACACACTGACAGACACACACACATACACTGACAGACACACTCACTGACAAACACACAGACATACACACACACACAGACGGACACACTCACTGACAGACACACTCACTGACAGACACACACACAGACATACACACACACACACACAGACATACACACTCACTGACAGACACACACACTGACAGACACAGACACACTCGCTGACAGACAGACACACTTGCTGACAGACAGACACACTCACTGACAGACATACACACACTCACTGACAGACATACACACACACACTGACAGACACACTCACACTGACAGACATACACACACACTGACAGACATACACACACACACACACACTGAGAGACAGACACACACACAGACAGACACACACACTGACAGACACACACTGACAGACATACACACACACTGACCGACAGACTCACACTGACAGACATACACACACACGCTGACAGACACACACACACACACTGACAGACACACTCACACTGACAGACATACACACACACTGACAGACAAACACACAGACACACACATAGACAGACACACACACTGACCGACATACACACACACACTCACTCACATCATTCCCTGGGGTCCAGTGGGGATCTTCTATCTGGAGCTCAGTGTTCCTGCTCCTCACTGCTCCCTCGCGTGCAGTTTAGTGATGCCAGGTGCCGGAATATGATGTTATATTCCGGCGCCCTGCATCACTACAGACGGTGCGAGGGAGCAGTGAGGAGCAGGAACACTGAGCTCCATTGCTGCTGCCCGTGTCCTGCTTCCTCTCCTCCGGTCGGGTAAATGATAGCAGAGTAGGCACCTGCAATTTGGGGCGAGTGGGCCGTGAGTTTCACATGCTTGGTGTAAAGAATGCACAAGCAATGTATACCCTTAATGGAAGCGAATTAGGGATAACAACACACGAAAAGGACTTGGGGATTGTTGTAGACAACCAACTATGCAACAATGTGCAATGTCAATCAGCAGTGGCCAAGGCCAGTAAGGTATTGTCATGCATGAAAAAAAGCATTCATTCTCGGGGATGAGAATATCATTTTGCCTGTTTATAAATCAATAGTTAGAATACATCTTGAATATGCTGTGCAATTTTCGGCACCTGTTCTAAAGAAAGATATTATGGCACTAGAAAAAGTGAATGGGCGGGCTACAAAATTAATAAAAGGAATGGAACATATCAGCTATGAAGAAAGGTTAACAAATTTAAACCTCTTTAGTTTAGAAAAACATTGCCTCAGGTTGGATATGATAACATTATACAAATACACCCTATTCCAAATTATTATGCAAATTATATTTTTCTCATTTACCTAAATAATTGATGTAAATAACAGTCAGCATAATTATCATGTTACCAACTATTAAGAGTACAATTCAAATGTTATTGAACAAACCTCCTAATGATAACAGTATTTTTTTTAAACATAAAAAACCTACAATGCACTGTTCCAAATTATTATGCACAGTAAGTTTCAAAACACTTTATAGGTTGCAAAGAACTGAAAATTGTCATTTGTTGTGTTTGCAGCATATTTACTGAAATCAAAAGCTATTTCAATCAAACTTGTAACAACATTTTAACTTTTTAAACATTTTAACATAGGACCCCTTATTTGATAGCAGCTTCACAAGTCTTGCATCCATTGAACTTGTGAGTTTTTGGACAGTTTCTGCTTGAATTTGTTTGCAAGATGTCAGAATAGCTTCCCAGAGCTGCTGTTTGGCTGTAAACTGCCTCCCACCCTCATAGATATTTTGCTTGAGGATGCTCCAAAGGTTCTCAATAGGATTGAGGTCAGGGGAGGATGGAGGCCACACCATGACTTTCTCTCCTTTTATCCCCATAGCAGCCATTGATGCAGAGGTATTCTTTGCAGCATGAGATGGTGCATTGTCATGCATGAAAATGATTTTATTACGGAAAGCATAGTTCTTCTTTCTGTACCAGGCATGAAAGTGGTCAGTCAGAAACTCCACATACTTTGCAGAGGTCATATTTACACCTTCGGGAACCCTAAAGGGGCCGACCAGCTCTCTTCCCATGATTCCGGCCCAAAACATGACTCCACCACCGCCTTCCTGACGTCGCAGCCTTGTTGGAACAGGGTGGCCGTCCACCAACCATCCACTACTCCATCCATCTGGACCATCCAGGGTTGCAGGGCACTCATCAGTGAACAGGACTGTTTGAAAATTAGTCTTCATGTATTTTTCTGCCCAATGCAGCCATTTCTGCTTGTGAGCATTGGTTAGTGGTGGCCGGATAGAATACTCTGGAGGACTCTAGACCTTGGTGTCCGTGGGGCTCCAGAGGCACCAGCAGCTTCAAATATCTATTTGCTGCTATGTAGTGGTATTTTAGCAACTGCTCTCTTGATCCGATGCATGGATCTGGCTGAAATTTTCCTTAATGTGCCTTTATCTGCACGAACCCGTCTGTGCTCTGAATCAGCCACAAATCTCTTAATGATGCGATGATCACGCTTAAGTTATAGTGAAATATCTAATGTTTTCATACCTCGTCCAAGGCATTGAACTATTTCACTATTTTCGGCAGCAGAGAGATCCTATACTTCCCCATATTGCATGAAAATGGTGTTCTGCTTAATAGTGTGGAACACCCTCCTTTAGTAGATTTTCCTTAAATTGGGCTCACCTGGCAATCTAATTATCACAGGTGTACGAGATTGTTTTCAGTGATCAAAAGAGCCCTGAGACACAATGCCATCCATGAGTTAAACTGAAAAACAAAATATTTAAACTTTGTGACACTTAAATAGAATTTGCATAATAATTTAGAACAAGGTGTAATAATGCCCCCTGTTTGTTTTGTTCAATTTTCTTCATAATCTTTGTTATAAATTTAATAGTAGACTTATTAGGTGCATATATATTGGCTAGTGTAAAGAGTTTCAGGGCTATCATAACATAGGGTATATGTAAAAACATTTATTAAAATTACACACATAGACAGGCTGGTCCAAAACAAAGGAATCAGCCTAAGACACAGCTTGTGTCACTGCCATACTGTATCTCGAGCAATATCCCCGCCTAAGTCAATACCTAAACATCTAATTGGTATAACACTGAACCGAAAAAAAAAATTAAACAAACAAGCAAATAAATATATAAATCAATCAATAGAAGAAAAGGGAAGAAATAAAAGAAAAGAGTGGCCACGCATCCCCATCCCTCTGCCAAAGAGCCCTTCAGACATTACATTATAGAGTTCTAAACCTCACATGTATGTAAATTGTTTATTATGTGGTTCTCTCCCAGATGCTTTCTCCAAAAAACAAACAAACAACCTATTCATTCCAATCTGTAATCGTGCAGAGGTCTAATTGACCCCCTATCTTTTTTCCCCTCCTATTTATTCCCCTACCATCTTGTGCCTTTCTCTAAATTTCACCTAGTAAGTAAACCTTTCCATACAACTTATTAATTTTTAACTTCACAGTGCTCTTTTCTTTTTTCCCACATAATTTTCACTTTTTCCCTTTCTTGTATAAATCTTCATAATTCTCTTAATCGCTCATTAGTTTGTTGATAAACATATATGGGAGTTTCATCTTAGGTGTATATTAATTAACACCTCAAACATTTGGTTTGTGTTATTTAACTTGTGAGTCTTCTATCAGAAGAAGAACCTCCCCCCCACCCCCCCACTAATTTCTTCAAATCACCTGCTGTCTGCCCTTTCTAAATGTATTAATTTTTATTCTACTAGTGTATATACTTTCCACTTTATATTGTGTACATCTATAGATCATCCTTCATCACAACTACAAAATTTAAATAAAGATAAATAAATAAATAAGTCCGCAGGTGCCCTTCCCTTCCTCTTTCCTCTCTTCCTCCTCTCTTCTTTTCTTCACCCCCTTTCCCTTTCCCATTCTCGTCCTTTCTTTTTACTTTATTTTCCTATTTCTCCCCTTTTCTCCATTCTCCCCTCCTATTCCCTAACAAAGTATTTATTGTTCTTTTGATTCTTTATATCTCTTTAGTCATCCATCTTTTTTTTTTTTAATTCTTTATTTAGTTAGTGCATTAGATAACAGACAAAATTCGCACAGCCACAACAGCTAGTGCTAGCAGAATAATAAACATTCAATAAGAGTGGTATGGCTTCTCATACTTTGCACATTTTATATTTTTTCCGCTTAATAAAAGATTAGACCTATAGCTGGAGGTACGTGCCCAGGGTGGTTGTATCAACCTGTCTTCCAAAATGGATATTTAGTTAGGCTTGGGGCAAGTGGGACATAGAGTGTGCTCTAGTGTGGGTGCGATATATCCCCAGTCTGGTACATATGTGTGAAGTACGTCCCGGGCAGTACATTTTCGAGTGACTGCTTCCTTATAGAGGAGGTTGATTTCTCGCTATGTATTATTATCAGGTCGTGGGGGCCTTGATAAGATCAAGTCAGGCTCGGGGGATCCACTTCTGGATCCACAGTGCGCGGGTCTTCAGCCATATGTATTGTATGTTGTTTTTAAAACGAGAGTTCCGTGGCTTTGAACTGGTAAGGTGAGCAGTCCCTGTTCGTTGCCACGACCGCCGCTTTGCCGGTATGGTGCTGGAATTGCAGGATAACATCTCGGGGTGCCATGGTAGGTGCTTTAGTTGGTTTTGGGGCTCGGAAGAAGCCATCCAGGTGCACTGACTTTGCCTGCCATGGCTGGAGTAGGGCCATCAACAGGCATCTCAGCATGTGTGGTAGTTCGGCTACTGGAATGTTCTCTGGGATACCCCAGACTTTCAAATTATTGGCCCATCGTGCATCCTCAAGAGCCATGAACCAACGATCATATACCTCATTATTTTGCTGGAGGTCTTGTACCGCTTGTTGCAGTGCGGTTATTTGGGTAGAGTGGTCGTTGGTAGCTGATTCCAGGCCTCTGACTCTCCCCACCAGGCCTTGGATGTCGGCTCGGAGCGAGACAACGTCTGCCAGGAGGGTCTGCTGGAGGTCAGCGAGAAGGGATTTTAGGACCGCAGTTGTCACGGGTGAGACATCGGCCCTCTGAGTTACCGGTTGCAGTGGTTGTACCAGAGGTAAGTCTGCTGTCTCTTCCCAAAAGATAGCTTGGAATAATTATCCGGGTCGGCGGCCATTTTGGGGCCCAGATGCCCCTTGCGTATGCCTCAGGAGTTCAGCAATGTTTGGGCCCTGTCTCGGTTTGTCCGATCTGGGTTTCCTTATTTTGCGGCCCATTGTGCGGTTCTGTCACCTACAGCCCCAGTAAGTGGGCAAATTGTCGCTTAGGTGATGCCAAATGGGTAGACTTGGGCCTGAAATTGCAGGAGCTCATATGACATGCAACTGTACCGCTCAGTTGCTAAGCTCCAGTCATCCATCTTTTAAGTTCTTCTGCCGTATTAAAGCTTAAGGTCTTGCCTTAATGCAGTATAAAGATGTTTGTGGGGTACACCCACACGTATATTTATATATTTATTATATATAATAAAATATATATTAATCTGTTTCAGTCATCTCATGATCTGTAACTTGAGTTTAAAAGAGGAGCAACAGACCAATATGTCTCTTCGTGGGTGATCTGGTATGCCTTTTGGCTTGTTAACTCGGTGACACGTTCCATCATAGGGCTTTTGATGTCCCATTCCACTTTCATATATTTAAAAAATTCTTCTATATATGTTTCCAATTCTGTTGTCTTTATTTGTTCTGACACACCTCTAATTCTTAGGTTGTTCCTCCTTGATCTGTCCTCCAGATCTATAATTTTATTTTCCAGATCCACTATTATTCTTTCCAGAATAACATGTTCTTCCTGGTGGGAGTTACTCACATGTTCGATAACCTCTAGTTGTTCTTCAATACTTTGTATCCTTGGGATTAATAAAGAAAAAGAGATCTCTCTTGATGTCCTGTGTATTCACTTGCATTTCTTCCTTAATTTTCTCAAATTGTGTGTCTAGATGACTGAGTAATCGTTCATATAGGTTTTCTTCCTGTTTTAAGTTATCATATGCCTCTGTTTGTGTACTACTCATTTCTCCTTCTGTCGCATTGGTTATCTGGTGTGACACATCTAAATTTGATTTATTCCCAGGCGGTTGGGGTGAGAAGAAAGACAAACATTTTTCTTTCTTCAGGTGTTTGCCATTTTGCGTGTTTTTGGTGGCCATATTTTCTTCTCCTTTTATCTCCCTTCCTTCTCACCCTCTTTCCCCTTCCTTCTTTTCCTTCTCTTTACTTTTCTTTCTTTTTTCTTCTTTTCTCTCTTCCTTTCCTGTTCCTTATTCTTCTTCCCCTTTTTCTTTCTTCTTTTATATATTTTTATTTCCTTTTTTTTCTTCTCCCTTTTCTTTCTTTCCCCTTCCCTTCCGTCCCCTTTCCTTCCCTTTCCTTTCTTTTCCTTTTTTCTTTCTTTTTCTTTTCTCTAGGGGTTTCTAATAGTACTTTTAGGTACTCTTACCACAGTCTCTTCTTTTTTCCTTTCCTTTTCCCCCTTCTTTCCCACCCTGTGGTCAAGGGTCCCTTACCTCTTCTCTCCCCTTCCCCCTTTCTTCTTTTCTTTTATTAAACCTTCCCAAAAAAGAAAAACATACCAAAAAAAAGACAAAAAACAAACTAAGTAATACCCAGCAGAAGAAAAAAAAACACAAAGGAGATCTCTAATCGGTAACTTTGCCTCCTTTCCCGACCATTTATAACCAGCTACTGCCTCATTTTATATCCTCTATTTAAATGGTTAAGGAGGGAGAGATATGTAGCCAAAAAAAAAAAAAAACATAAAAAGCAAAGCATAGCTTCAACAAGTAGGGAAAGATAGGTGATTTTTGTCTTAAGTAATAATTTGCTAGTATCAGTTACATCAACTATGCAGCTTTAAACTGGCTTCAATATTTCTCCAGTGTATCCTGTGCATATATCCTGCGTTGCTCAGCGTTCTTTTTTTGTTTTCCTGAACGGCTCCCTTAGGGCACGTCTGCATTCAGACGTGACCTCTTGCTCTTAAACCAGTATTAAACAAGTTAAGGCAATATAGTTGTTCTCATTAAAACATATAGAGGCAGAGACAAGGTAGGAAAATGGAAAGAGTTAAAGAAGGAGGGAGGGGGGGAATATAACATGGCGAGAAATTAAGAAATGTTTCACATATTAATTTTTAAAACACTTGTTTGGTTAAGAATTCTTCTTACTATGCACACAATAATACTATAATAGTATTAGTATACAATAACTAAAACGATGATGTAAGGGGAGATGAATGGCCACCATAGTCACTTTCGAATAGGCATCTAAAGTAGAACAATGGAAGAAGTAAAGTAAAGGATAGAGAACAAAATCACAGTATAACACAAGTAACTCACAGTAATTCACACTCACAATAAACAAAAGAAGTATATTCTACATAACACAAGTTATTCACTGCCACAATAAACAAAGGAAATATATTTTTCAAATCTGATAGGAAAGGGGTATAAGCCGTTGTCATAGTGGCCCGGTATAATAATTGATACATATATATATATATATATATATATATATATTTCCTTATTCTTTGTACTGAATAGATTTAGAAACATTGCTTTAATCCATATTGTACTCACTATAGTCTATTGACGTAAAACAATGGATATAAAGAGGGAGGAGAACAGGGAAAGAGAGGAAAAAGATGAGTGTTCTATTAACAACTCTATATCTTATTAAGAACTCTGGCCAAATAAATGAAACTTAACTTATAATTAGCTGTCTAACTTTTATAACAACTTAAGAGCTGACATATTAAATCTCCTATTTGCTAAGAATTCGATTAATGGATTTTCCCGCCAGGTTAGCCATTTTTAGCTGATTAATAAATAACCTAAGTCAAGACTACTTGATCATTTGTTCCAAAATATGGGAAGTTTTATTCTGTCCAGTCAGGTATAACTAAAGTTTTTGTTCACCCATTTGTTTTTTCGCTCTTATAAGTAGAGCGCAACGTACTGTCCAACCAGGGTGGTGGGGCAGGACACTCATCTGGGGACGAGGTATCCACTATGAGGGGCTGTGGTCAGTTACTCCCTGGATTAAGTTATAATTATAACTAGAAAAGCTACAATTTCTGGGGAAATTATGTGAAGTGTTCTTGCCTCCACCAGTAGTCTACAACTGGAGTGGGCGAAATAACTGGGTGGAGTGGCTTGAGTAACTGTTGTGTGGTTGGAGTGGCTGGAGTAACTGTGGAAAGGTTGGACTGGGCAGAGTAACTTTATGAAACATTGATTAGCTGTATTGTTGTAAGATTGTATGTTACTGTTTTTCTGTTACAGGTATAGCGAATTGACTAACATGGAAATATATTTATTATACGTGATAGTGCTCACTTTTGTGTTATCAAACCTGTAGGAATGACAGCAGTTTAGAGAATGTGTTTCATCTAGCAGCCTTTGTGTTCCGGAACACTCTGCTGGTTGCTCACACACCTTGGTTCCTATGGCAACTTACTATACAGCAAGGGCAGAGAAGAGCGGTTAAAAACAAACTGCTCCAAATTGCTCACTTCACTGGCGGTTGCCATCTTCAAACGGTCGTAGTTTAAAAACTATAAATCATACAGCGAAGAGCTTTATATTGTGAGAATCACAAGACCCAGACCTACATTTGTCATAGTATGTCTCTGAAATATTAAAAATGAAGGCACAGTGGCAGTATAGAAATTGCCCTTCAAAATTGAGGTGGCTAGAGTGGAGTTTCAATGAATGTCAATGGACAGCGTGAGTTACAAACAAATGGTCATATTGCGAAAACTATCAGGATTATGGCTTAGCCATGGACATTTTTAGTGGCAGCAGGGATAGCTGATCTTTTGATATAAGATTTGTGTAGGTGGGCTTGAAAATGAGGGAGTGGTGGCAGTTTAGAAATCATGTCCTGATTTTTAAGCTCACACTCTAGCTTTTGTCAGCTCCCACTCTAGTTTTGAACATTCCACCATTCAATCCTATGGGACCAATTTTGTCACAAAAACGACGATATTTCGTGAACCATTCAGCGAAACGTTCCACAAAGTAATAGCACACCGATCGGGAACAATCCGGATATTTCGGTATATTACTGTCTATGTAGTGTAAAAACTGTGGGAGAAGTTAGGGTGGTAAATTTGGCTATAATAATAATAATAATATGTATGAGGATTGATGTTTGTTAATTGTTTGTATGTTGAATTGTGCGGGCGGCCAATGGTTTAGCAGAGAAGAGGTGAGGATATTTGAAGTACAGGAATATGGAAGATAAATTGAGATTTGCAACACTAAATGTTAAGGGGTTAAATACACCACAGATATGCCATTTACTGGTAGATTACATTAAAGAAAAACAATATAACAATGGATTTCATACAAGAGACACATTGGAAAGTGGCCGGTCCGATGATAAAGACCTTCCGCTTTCCAATAATAATTGCCTCAGCTTACAATGCTAAGAAGAGAGGTGTGGCCATTATGATTTTAAAAGAAATTACATTTAAAGAAATATATAGAGAAATGGATAAGTAGATGCGTATTTTTGATATGCGACTTGCAAGGGAAGGTTTATTCATTATAAAACTTATATGCTCCAAATCTAAACCCGAAAGTTTTATTAATAAAATATTAACTAGGTTTGAGGATAAGGTTCAGGAAACTTTATTGATAGGTGGAGATCTGAACTGTATGATAGATGCAAAATTGGATAAAAAGACCTTGAGTAAATATAATAAATACAGTCTCTTTCCTTCATATTTGTAGAATGTCATATCTAAATTTGATTTATATGATATCTGGAGGGTCAAACATCCAGAAGAAATTAAATATACATTCTATTCTAAACTCCATCTGTCTTAATCGAGGGTCGATTACTTTTTAGTTAAGAGACAAAATATCCAAGCTTGCACATCACTTCAGATTAGGGGTAATACATGGACGGGCCATGCAACAGTTATGTCACGTAAAGACAATACAGTAAGTTCTGCTTGGAGATTAAACAAGGGTTTGATAACCAGTAAAGAAGATTGTGAATACTTATCCCAAACTATTAATCTATATTTTGAAGATAACTTTACGCAAGGCATTTCACATTCTACTATATGGTGTGCCTTCAAGAGTGTCATTTGTGGTTACCTTATTAAGTTGGGGTCAGAAAAGAAAAAAAAAAACAGGGCCAATCACTAAATCAACTACATATTGAATTATATAATTTAAACAATCTAAATAAAATTTCTCCCACAAAAGAAAGGACTATAGAAATCTCTGAAATTACAAAAAAAATTGTCATTCTAATGCAGAAAGTGAATTATGCCTTATTTAAATAAATAAAAAATGGTATTACAAACGAAATAGAGCTGTTAAGATGCTAATGAATAGATTAAAAAAATCGGAAGGCTAAGGTTAGAATAGAACAAATAACAGTAGATGGACATAGTCATAGATGACAATTTCAATTAAAGAAGCATTTGTTAGGTTCTACTCCAAGTTATACAATTTCCCGTCAGATTCCAGAGATTTAGAAATAGTAGATTACTTTGAAAAAATTCAGTTACCCGTACTAACAGAAGAACAATTGTGGGAATTAAACTTACCTTTTGTGGCTCAGGAGGTGAAATATGTAATTAATAAACTTAAGCTGAATAAGGCCCCAGGTCCCAATTGCTATACAAATTTATTTTTTAAGAAATTAAAAATGGCTACAATACAACATTTAGTGATATTATTTAATGAGATAGGTCTGCAAGGTAAACTAGATCGTTCTGTGGTAATCTGGCTAAACAACAAAGCTGGGAATAGCTTTGCTATGAAAATACATTGCCTAAATATTGTTGAACTTCATTATAAGATTATACATCAATGGCATTTGGTTACAGATATATTAAACAAAATTAATCCTAATAATTCAGTTAAGTTATGCTGGAGATGCCATAATGTTTACGATAGTTCTAAGCATATTTGGTGGGACTGTGCACTGATTAGACCCCTATGGACCACAGTAATAAAATAAATTTGCTGCTTGGCTATGGAGGACAGGGAGCTTGATTTTACAACAGCGCTGTTCCATTTCAATGTGTCCAAATTTCTATTAACAACAAAATATCTAATAATACAATTACTCATGGCAACAAAATTAGTCACCCAAGCGGGTCCTTTTACAACTTAAATACCAATATAACATGAAAAGGAGCATTTATTTTCAATTGAATGAAAGCTCAGTTTTTGATAAAAGATGGCTCCCCTGGATTGAGACATTAATTAAATAACCACTTCAATTTTTTCATACTCCTAATATATTGCATTCAAGAAAAAACAATTTAAAATAGTATTTTCTATATAAACAATCTCAAGATTTAGGTTGAGAATTGGTTTATAAAATTTAACGCTGAACCATTGGTCTGCACCCCAAATTGTTCAGTGTTTGTATTATGTTATTTCTAACTGTGTCTATAATAGTCGCTATAACAATAGTATATATTGTTTTTAGACATGGTTTGATAATATGTCTTTTGTCTTACATGTGTTGTCTCATTGTGAAAAACAATTAATATTTTAATAAAGAATATATTAACTAAAAAAAAAAAAAAAAATTCTCATCAAAAATAGCAATGGTTAAATACGATCTCTGCTATGCTACCAGTATGGTTTTTTTTTACTCTATAATGCTACACAAGTGGTTAAACTTAAAGTGGTTAAAACAGTAAACTTAACCTTGACTCAGCTGCTCCATAAACAAATAGGAGACAACTTCAAGGTACGCCTGCAGCAGCTCAAACTTGGCAGTGCAGATCCGTGAGGCAGCAAAGATTGATGCCATGGAACTTGAATCTAGCCCTTAACATACCGATAAATTATATGATATATGTTAATGTAACCAGCTTTATCATCAGGGAGCCAGTAACTGATATCAGGTGGTTTGCTACTGTAATGGAGTTTGACTCATATGTCTCCCAACACTGAAAAAGATGACCTAGCCCCCTTCACACTCACATTCAGAGGCACTGCATTATGGTCTGCAGCATTTGGTTGTCATGGAGGCGGGATGCATTTTATTCCTCTGATATTTTGATATCCTGTGTAGCCAGGCACCATGGGCCATGGTGTTGTGCTGATGATGGAGAGTGTGGAGGGGGTTGGATCTTAGCTCCATGGTATCATGACAGGTATACTGTACTGTGGGTCATGGGATCTCCAACCTTTTGATAAAACCAGTGACCTAATAGACAAAGGGCACAAGCATAGTAAAAAAAATGTCTAAAACAAACTATTGATGATAATTTTTACCCCACAAAAAAAATACATAACTAAACTTTAAACTATTAGTAAACTGTAATCGTAGGTGCAAATTTAGGATGTATTTTCATTTTTTCCATTTTTCTTCATGACAGTTTAGTGAACATTTTTCTGGTCTGAAAAATAAAGTTAACACATTAGTTATATATTTGTACATTATAGTGGAAATACCAGTATTACACTTCAGAAAATTTACAACAGTTTTGTGACTTACAAAATGTACTAATCTTCTGTGTCCCGGTTTCCTTTTCAGACGCACCATCCTCAGCACCACTCATGCCAGATGTGTTTACTTCGTCATCACTTTGCCACAGTGCGTCATCTTCAGTTCCATCTAGTGCATTCAAAATTCCCATCTTTTTGAAGCTTTTGCCAATTGTTTAATGTGGTATAAGGTCCCAACTATTAATTACCCACGTACATATCAGTTCCAAGGGCGGGCGCTTAATATTTCCAGTGGGAGTCAATTGATGATCACCGCTCATCATCCACTCGTTGTAGAAACGACGCAAGTGGTCTTTAAAAGGTTTGTTCACACATACATCCAGTGGCTGTAATATAGATGTTAAGCCACCAGGACTGACTATGTGGTCTGTCTTATTTGCATGAGAAGTTGCTTCACTTCGTTCACAATGTGACTTCAGAAACTAAAAAAAAATCTAAAACAAGCATAGCCGGCTGTTTCAGTAGTGCGCCCGGTCTTCTGTTCCACACACTTTTAATCCATTCTAAGCCCATCCAACCTTTTGGTTGCACTCGTACATGAATTTGTACATGAATTGTATTCCCTTAGGCATTGTTTTCCTCTTGAAAATTATGTAAGCCGGTAACTTCCTTCCATTAGCTGTAATGGCAAGCATTATCGTGCACCGTAATTTCTCATTGCCACTGGTTTCATAGATATATTAGATGATCCTACTAGAGCAATAGTGCTGTTGTGAGGCACATCATAAAACACTGGAGTCTGATCAGCATTAGCGATTTGAGAAAGTGAGTATGAAGTTTCCTGGCGTATGCGTAAGATAAATCGATGAACGTTTTCAACCTTGTCAGTGTAATCAGGTGGCAACTTTTGGCATATTGTGGTTCTACTTTGCACAGACAGATTGCGTCTTTGCATTACCCTCAGAGCCCAGCCACGACTCGCTTTAAACTGAGTTTTAAGAATGTTGTATTTGCGTGCTACCTCCCGTGCCTTCATTTGCAACATCTCATACGATACACTGCAGCCATTGTTCCACATTTCGGTCACGTACACCAACACTTCTTAAACAATTTGTGGAAACTTGCCTGTTTTAGGACCTCTAAACGCACGTCTAGATAGGTTTGTCTTTTTTAGCTTGGCTTTTAGTTTCGGCCAATCTTGCACCAACTTTTCACTCACTGAAAACTGTCCTTCCGCAGCTCTGTTTCCATACTGTTCAGCAAACATAATCACTTCCAGCTTGAAGCCCACAGGAAAGTTTTTATATTTACCCATCATCACAGGTTCATCTATTGCTGACAGACTAACTGTACAGCTAACGCGCCAGTCACCATATCACGTGACTGACAATTTGCATGCGCAGAGAATTCCACGCTCGCATGCGACAATTACGTGATGAATTCGTTTGTGACCAGTTTTGAACGGAAAAACAGAGGTGCGACAATTATGTGATGATGACGAGTATGCGGTGAAATATGGTCTGTTCAACCTTAATTTACATCTTTCTTAAGTACACCCAATATTATTATATATTATTTTGTTCAGGAAAAATAGGGCTTTCATTTCACATCAAATATATATATATATATATGAAATATTATCAAATGTTAATCCAATATGAAAAACTGTGAGAAATTAAGAACACTATATTCCAAGTTCTGCATAGCATTTAACCATTTCATAATACTGTTAGCTTCTACTACAATAAAATACACATATTTGTATGATGTGATGTCCCACAAATACAACTTTGCCCCCCATGTACAGGTTTCAGGTTGTTTTGGAAAGTTGCAGGGTCAAACAAAGAGCTTGCCTGTTTCAGTTTTTACAAATTGAAATTTGCCAGATTTTCCTTTTTGTATTACAAAAACTTTCACTGACGATATCATTGTCATTTAATGTTTTATTGATCTAAAACACTCATATTTCACCCTTTTTGGTTTTACATATCAGAACATAATAACAATCATCTGTTCCTTAGCAAGTCTTAATGTTGGGTAAATACAACCTCAGATGAACAACAACAACACATGACATATTACAATGTGTCATGATTTTATAAAAAATAAAATAAAGTGAAAATGGAGAAAAACTAAGTACATTCTTACTGCTTCCATATGAATTAGGAAACTAAGTAGCAGGCAGGTGCTGCTAATCAAAAGCCTTTAATAAATTGATCATTAGCAAGTGTGACCACCTGTACAAAAGCCAAAGTGTTAGCAGTTTGCTGGTCTGGAATATTCAGGTGTGCCTCAATGAAGAAAGACATCAGCAATGATCTTAAATGAGCAATTGTTGCTGCCCATCAAACTGAGAAGGAATATAAGGCCATTTCCAAACAATTAAAAGCCCATCTTTATACAGTGAGAAAATTAACTTAAAAGTGGAAAACACACAAGACAGTTGCCAATCTTCCAAGGGGTGGATGTCCCATCAAATTCAAGGTCAGACCGTGCAATGCGCAGAGAAATGGCAAAAACCCAAAGAGATACATTTGAGATTCTACAGGCCACAGTTAACATGTAAAATGTTAAAGTTTATGTAGAACTAATTAGAAAAAGATTGAACAAGAGCATGGACCATGCAACATGACAATGATCTCAAGCACACACACAAATCTAAAACAGAATGGCAAAAAAAAAAAAGAATTAGGTGTTGCAATGGCCCGGTCAAAGTCCAGGCCTCAACCGGATTTAAGTGCTGTGGCGGGACCCTCAGAGAGCTGTGCATAAATAAATGCCAGCAAACCTCATGAACTGAAGCAACGTTGTAAAGAAGAGTGGGTCAAAATTCCCCCACAACAATGCAAGGCTGATAAAGTCATACGGAAAATGAGAACTTCAAGTTATTTCTGCTTAAAGGACCACTCTAGGCACCCAGACCACTTCAGCTTAATGAAGTGGTCTGGGTGCCAGGTCCCTCTAGGATTAACCCTTTTTTTTAATAAACATAGCAGTTTCAGAGAAACTGCTATGTTTATAAATGGGTTAATCCAGCCTCTAAAGCCTCTAGTGGCTGTCTCATTGACAGCCGCTAGAGGCGTTTGCGTGCTTCTCACTGTGAAAATCACAGTGAGAAGATGCCAGCGACCATAGGAAAGCATTATGAATGCTTTCCTATGAGACTGGCTGAATGCGCGCATTCAGCAGAAAGGGTGGAGAGGAGGCGGAGAGGAGGAGGAGAGCTCCCCGCCCGGCGCTGGAAAAAAAGGTAAGTTTTAACCCTTTCCTCGCCATCCAGCCCGGCGGAAGGGGGACCCTGAGGGTGGGGGCACCCTCAGGGCATTATAGTGCCAGGAAAACGAGTATGAAATAAGAAAGGAGTTTATGTTTCAGACTGACAGGAAGGTGCACACTGAGCGTGCACCTTCCTATCACTCCGGCCGGGCACCGCGGACAGCAGAGCAGCTCGGCCACGCTACAGGGGAGGGGAGGTGAGAACCAACTGCAGCCGCCTGACCGCTCTTGACAGAGCACTCAGGCGGCTGCAGCATTTAAAGGTCCGGCGTATAACACGCACCCATAATTTGCCCCCTATTTTCAGGGAGAAAAAGTGCGTGTTATACGCCAATAAATACCTTTTTTTTCAATAAAGTTATTTTTATTTATTAAATCCAGTATTATATATTTTTTAATATATACAGTTGCAAGAAAAAGTATGTGAACCCTTTGGAATGATATGGATTTCTGCACAAATTGGTCATAAAATGTGATCTGATCATCATCTAGGTCACAACAATAGACAATCACAGTCTGCTTAAACTAATAACACACAAAGAATGAAATGTTGCCATGTTTTTATTGAACACACCATGTAAACATTCACAGTGCAGGTGGAAAAAGTATGTGAACCCCTAGACTAATGACATCTCCAAGAGCTAATTGGAGTGAGATGTCAGCCAACTGGAGTCCAATCAATGAGATGAGATTGGAGGTGTTGGTTACAGCTGCCCTGCCCTATAAAAAACACACAACAGTTCTGGGTTTGCTTTTCACAAGAAGCATTGCCTGATGTGAATGAACAAAAGAGCTCTCAGAAGACCTACGATTAAGAACTGTTGACTTGCATAAAGCTGGAAAGGGTTATAAAAGTATTTCCAAAAGCCTTGCTGTTCATCAGTCCACGGTAAGACAAATTGTCTATAAATGGAGAAAGTTCAGCACTGCTGCTACTCTCCCTAGGAGTGGCCGTCCTGTAAAGATGACTGCAAGAGCACAGCGCAGACTGCTTAATGAGGTGAAGAAGAATCCTAGAGTGTCCGCTAAAGACTTACAAAAGTCACTGGCAAATGCTAACGTCCCAGTTAGCGAATCTACAATATGTAAAACACTAAACAAGAATGGATGTCATGGGAGGATACCACAGAGGAAGCCACTGCTGTCCAAACAAAACATTGCTGCACGTTTACAGTTTGCACAAGAGCACCTGGATGTTCCACAGCAGTACTGGCAAAATATTCTGTGGACAGATGAAACCAAAGTTGAGTTGTTTGGAAGAAACACACAACACTATGTGTGGCAAAAAAAAGGCACAGCACACCAACATCAAAACCTCATCCCAACTGTGAAGTATGGTGGTGGGGGCATCATGGTTTGGGGCTGCTTTGCTGCATCAGGGCCTGGACGGATTGCTATCATCGAAGGAAAAATGAATTCCCAAGTTTATCAAGACATTTTGCAGGAGAACTTAAGGCCATCTGTCTACCAGCTGAAGCTCAACAGAAGATGGGTGTTGCAACAGGACAATGACCCAAAGCATAGAAGTAAATCAACAACAGAATGGCTTAAACAGAAGAAAATACACCTTCTGAAGTGGCCCAGTCAGAGTCCTGACCTCAACCCGATTGAGATGCTGTGGCATGACCTCAAGAAAGCGATTCACACCAGACATCCCAAGAATATTGCTGAACTGAAACAGTTCTGTAAAGAGGAATGGTCAAGAATTACTCCTGACCGTTGTGCACATCTGATCTGCAACTACAGGAAACATTTGGTTGAAGTTATTGCTGCCAAAGGAGGTTCAACCAGTTATTAAATCCAAGGGTTCACATACTTTTTCCACCTGCACTGTGAATGTTTACATGGTGTGTTCAATAAAAACATGGCAACATTTAATTCTTTGTGTGCTATTAGTTCAAGCAGACTACGATTGTCTATTGTTGTGACTTAGATGATGATCAGATCACATTTTATGACCAATTTGTGCAGAAATCCATATCATTCCAAAGGGTTCACATACTTTTTCTTGCAACTGTATTTATTTATACAAATAATAATGAGAATCTCCTCAAAATATGTCCATGGTTTTATCTAACTTTCATTGAATGAATATTATAGTCAAACAAAATGATGACTTGTATTTAGTCACAAGATAATTGTGTACAAAGTATTCTGCAACATAGACTTTGCTACCATGGGGATAGTCAATTAGAATAATAGAACCAATCATAATGGTAGGAGGGGGTTTAAAATATGTGAAATTCTAGCCATACATCGTTGGAAGACGCTCACGTGGCATCTGGCGTCAGCAAAGGGTGGAGTTCTGGTGGACCTTGATGTGCAGCAAGGATACAGTTTTATAGCCATTCCGGTTCTCTCCTTCTATGCCAATCTGTGAGTCTCCCATGTGAGAGCTCACCTTGTTGTAAAGTAATTACAACTTTTATTAAGAGAATACATTTGTATAACGATACTGTACATTCTTGGTTTCTTGTTTGTTTCCTTTTGAGCTCATCCTCCAGACGTGTATTCCAGTTGGGGCTACTCCCCCTATATCTACACCAGTATACCAAGAGTCAGGCTTGGTGGCTCTGGTCTATGTGAGTGGATTTCTGCAGGGGTTTATTCACTAAGGGGTGTACTGAATTGAGATTTTTTTTTGCGCTATGTTTATTTCAGACTTAACTTAAGTCTCTTCTATGATATAAGGGAGAATAAGTATATGTTTATGTGGTTTTTTTAATCACACAGCACAGCACTTTGTATAAGATGCACCAACTGGCTAAATTATCAGCATGGTTTTAACATAATAATTTCAAGGCAAACATTTCACATTAAATCTGTCTGAAATCCTAAACCAGAATTATGCAAAAAATGCTAGTGTTAGTATTGTGAAAATTACCAAGCATGTAGACATGTGTACTGCTGAACTGTTATAAAGAGATGCTTTGCAGCCAAAGCATAGCTTGCATTCTTGACAGACACAAGTGAAGGGTTCTACAGTTCTCCATAAAACATCAGTGGATACGGTGGTCAATGAAGAACATTTGCTGGTTTTATGTATTGTGCCAGAAAATGTAAAGAAATAATTTTATGTTATTCTGTAGTTAACAAATGCTGTCCTTGATGTAATAGAACAATTCATAACATGTTTTAAAAAGAAATGGTGTTATACATTTCCTATAACTATATTTTATCATTAAAAAATCAATTGCCTCCATCAGGATTAATTATGTGGATCACAAAACTGTATATTATAATTCATATAGTTTTGTGATTTTTAACACATCAACATCTTTTGAAATGGGGATATAGAGAGTTCTGAATTCTATGCAAATACAATTATATCTGTACAAATATAATTGGCAGTTCTTAGTCACATTACAGGAACACTATATCTATAATGCCCCTATCCCTAATTAGATATAGGTTTCCCCGTTTGCAGGTCCTTCAGGACCTTATGTGCATGAACAACAAGAGCTTCCCCATAGAAAAGCACTCTATTCAATACTTTTATATGAACCTCTGCATTACGTGACCACATTTATCTAGAGGTGGATTTAACTCTGCAAAGTAAACATTGCCGCTTCTTAAAAAAAAGGAATGTTTTGCATTGCAAGGTTAAAAGGACAGGGACACTGTACCCGGGACATTTCATTAAGATGAAGTAGTCTGGGTATCTTTCTCTAACTCCAGTAACGTATGTGTTTTTTTTTTTAATTTCCCAAAACAAAAACTGCTCAGTTAATGCACATTTGGTGTCCATTTTCTAGTTTACTTGTACTGACTTGTGAAGCAATCAAATACTAAACATCTCATTGGAGAGCTAAGACTGAAATTGGGTGGGTGCCAAGAATATATATTTTTTGTAGATTAGTGTATGTTATACATTTCATTTAGAATCTTTTGACTATTTACCTGGGAGTCCATCCGGTCACCTACTCTAAAGCCAGGAGCTCGTTGCAGGAGTTTTTTTTGCTCTACTGAACTAACCTTAAGCCAGTGCAGGAGCTTCTAGAGCAAGGGTAGGCAACCTTCAGCACTCCAGATGTCGTGGACTACATCTTCCATGATACTCTTATAGCCATAATGCTGGCATAGCACCAGGAGAGATGTAGTCTACAACATCTAGAGTGCCAAAGGTTGCCTACCCATGTTCTAGAGGTAGAGAAGACAGTGGCAGGTACCCAGTAGATCAAAAGTAAGTTGTTAAACTAGATCTTAATTGTTTGATTTTTTATTGTGGGAGGGCACTAGGGCAGTCTTTGCATTCTATCCACTCTACATTAGATCTCCAGAATAGTTGTTTCAAGTGAGAACAGAATTATAAGAAACACTGTTTAGTTGCACTGAGCAAGAGGGCCAACTTTAACACAGGAATAGGAGGTAAGGAGGTAAGGTGGTAAGGTGGGGGAGGGGCGGGCAACATAGTTCAAATGGAGACTTAGTAGACAGCAGTGTACAATGTCTGTTACAATGATGAGTAATGGAGTTTACCTTTAATTTTACTTGAATGTCCGGAATCACAGAAGACATAATAAGAGGTGTTTAGCAAAGGTAAAGTCCAGTTATTGAGAGCAGGTTCGATAGCAGGGAATCGATCCCAGCACAAGTTACCCCACAGAATGTTGATCTATAAGCACATTCAGGATTCCAGAGCCCGAGGTCAGAAGCCACAAGTGAGCAGTTGTATCGGACTAGAGCAAACACAAATTGAGGCTGGAAAGGAATATTGTTAAAATGTGCAGCACAGGCCAGGGGGACTCAATACTTGAGCACAGGGTATCTGCAGACATCCCTGGGTATATTTTGTTAATGTTTGATGTATTGATATATTTTCTTATATATGTTTGTGATATTTTATTATATTGAAAAAAATATTTTAAAGTGTATCCAAAAATATGAAACAATTTGGAAAGGTTATAAAATATATTAAATAGGGGACTTTGTTTGTTGCTCAAGAGACACGACTTTGCTGTACATGGGGAACTCTTTCGTCAATTTAAAAAAAAAAAAAAAATTTTTAATTTTTATTGCCTTCAAATTTAATTTTTTACTGGTCAATTGGACATTGTTATACATGTATTGTTGGACTACGTCTGCAGGTTAAGCAAGAACAATACTGGGCTTAGAATTTTGTAAAATATTTTAGCTAAACAGACAGGTGGGTATACCCTTTTAACTTCAGGCAGTAGAACTGGTCACAGCTTAACTTACAATTCCCTCTTTCCATTACGATGTTATGATTTGGTTTAACTACGTTGATGTGCTTTTGTTTGTTATTTATTTATTCTCGCTCTTGTTTGTTTTTGCAGCTCTGAGTATTTTTCTTTTTCTCGCATGAGCACGATAGATGAGTAAAAATCACATTCAAGTGTTTACTGGGGAGACATGCACCACAGAAAAACAGAAAGAGAACATAGGCTGTTATCTTTGCCCTTAGCCATTATGTCATTATAAAGAGATGAAATGTACCTACAGTTGTTATTCTCATAAGATGGTCAGGTATTTCACAGCTTCTGTGTTTACAGATTTTGACTAAATGCTGTTTGCCAAAAACATGTCAAGTGGTTTTACTGGGAGACTTAAACCTAGGTTTCTAAAACAACATCTCAATAACCCAGCCTAAGTATTGAAAAAAAAAATGAATTAGAAATAAAAGCTAATGAAAGTAAGTGACACTTAAAAAATAAAACATTGAGACAATAAAAATGAAATACATACAAATAAAATAATAATAATTGAAGACCACACCTATGTACTGGAAATGTGTATTGACTAATCATAAATATATTTGCTATGGACTATTTTCCAGAAGAGAAACCAGTGATTAAAAATACATGGTGGGGTCTACTGTGTTACCGACTATTAATGTATCCTCCACACCCTATCTAGTATAAGCTTTAGCAAAAATGAGAACTGGTGTGGTTACTACATAAATATTTAAAATAGACAGACAGATAGGTAGCCTGGAGATGAGGGATATTTAATTAGTTAGATATCCAAAAAAAATACTTTAAAGTGCTAAATTTAGCCTGTACTTAAGAGCCTTGTAAAAGAGTATACAGGTATTAATCCAGAATTAATAGAATCAATAATAACTTTTAGACTGACTGTCGCAGAATATCTAATTAAAGGGGCAGTCCAGGCA
This sequence comes from Pelobates cultripes, assembly GCA_933207985.1. NCBI lineage: Eukaryota > Metazoa > Chordata > Amphibia > Anura > Pelobatidae > Pelobates > Pelobates cultripes. The sequence continues at coordinate 260,236,941 of OW240913.1, forward strand.
CCAAAACCAAAACAACTTAATCTCAATGAAGTTGCTATGGTGCCAGGAGGCCCTCAAGGGGTTAAATGTTCTTGAACGATTTAACCCCAATGCTGCCTCCAGCGGTGATGTCCACTCTCCCTTAGCAGCATCCGGCCAGATGAAGGTAAGAGTACCTCCAGGGGTCTCCTGGTACCATAACAACTTTAGTTAAATGAAGTTGTTTTGGTGCATGAAGTGTCCTTTTCAGTACTATGTATAAAATGACTGTGCTGTTGAGATCTCAGCTAACAGGCAGTGTTCTCTTTACTTTTTGTATTAGTTTGTGCATATTGTTTTGTTTTGTTTTTTCTCAATTGTACAGCTTTGCGGAATTTGTTGGAACTTTATATATCCCTGTAATAATAATAATAATATAATCCTGTAGTTGAAAAAATGCGCTCAATTTACAAATGTACTTGAATTCTTAAAACAAGACTCTACAGTGTATCCTTGATGGTCTAGTGAGACATTCATCATGGTATAACATTAGTCCCACAGTATAAAAGATCCTATACACTATAGTCACCTGAACAACTTTAGCTTAATGAAGCAGTTTTGGTGTGTAGAACATGCCCCTGCAGCCTCACTGCTCAATCCTCTGCCATTTAGGAGTTAAATCCCTTTGTTTATGAACCCTAGTCACACCTCCCTGCATGTCTCTTGCATAGCCTTCCATAATCACTTCCTGTAAAGAGAGCCCTATTTAGGCTTTCTTTATTGCAAGTTCTGTTTAATTAAGATTTTCTTATCCCCTGCTATGTTAATAGCTTGCTAGACCCTGCAAAAGCCTCCTGTATGTGATTAAAATTCAATTTAGAGATTGAGATACAATTATTTAAGGTAATTACATCTGTTTGAAAGTGAAACCAGTTTTTTTTTTCCATGCAGGCTCTGTCAGTCATAGCCAGGGGAGGTGTGGCTAGGGCTGCATAAACAGAAACAAAGTGATTTAACTCCTAAATGACAGTTAATATAGAGCAGTGAAATTGCAGGGGAATGATCTATACACTAAAACTGCTTTATTAAGCTAAAGTAATTTAGTTGACTATAGTGTTCCTTTAAGGATACATGACATGCCATATGACATTTTGAGCACAGGTCAACTTCAACCAGTCACATTAGAAATGCAGCCAGAAAGTTCAAATAGTTTTACACAACAATATACTCCCTTGAGTTGTAATTTGTGCTTTGACACTGTCTTGCAAGAAAACTCTGTTAGTTAATGTGTTTATCAATAGTTTAACAAAAATTTTCCAGAATACAAAAATATCCCTCGTTCAAACAAAAATATGAGAGAAAAAACACACACATTCATAGCAAGGCTAATCCATTAAGCATTATAGCTGCACTATGACAAGAGTTTTCTGACAAACAAATATACAATTTTATGTAACTAGAGTTGTGTTTGTTTGTTTTTGTTTTGTCTTTAGTTTAGTGCAGTTCTAAATGCTTCAGTTTGGTGTAAAGAAATGCAGTAAGTAATCCCAGGATTTCCTGTATGTATGTCTTCCTATACGTGTGCTATATTTTTGTTTTAAACTTGCACACTCCTAACTCCTAAGTGCAACACTGTTTATTTTACAGTTGCAGACAAATGCGTTAAGCAATTGTTTGCAACTGCAGAATAACGCAAAATAAACCCGCTCGCTGGATCTCAGTCCTTGAGATAGACCGTACTTTACTATTTGTTTCATACTTTTTATATTCCATGTGCACTTTCTACGTGTGGAGGTCATGGCTACGAACAACTGGGAGATCTTCTTGGACTCTCTCTTGCCTTTTTTGGTTATGAGGGTCTCAGTGTGTTTAGGATAACGTGATTGACAGCTCCACTCCAGCCCCAATTAGCACCCTATAATTTATTAGCTTCTCCTTTCAGATTATGCGTTAACTTCACAAATATTTCAACCACGGAAACAGCAGCTATCAAGTGTCTCTCCTTGATCCAGCAGCCTGTAACTGCAGCTAGAGCAGCCAGAGAGGTCTGCCCAAGCTTGTACGCATCCAGCACAAATAATCATTTGTGGGTATGTGAGCACTTTAAATGTTCAGTGAAGGAAATTGCACATTGTGTCAAGATTCCACTCACTTTATTCAAAGGAGGTGGGGAATGAAGGAAATGGTAATGAAGGGGGTTTGTTTGTCTAACTGCACTGCTTGAGCAAATAACCAGCTTCAATTACACACAAACAGCAACTGTAAGAATGCTAATGTCATCACAGCGTCTACCCCTCCCCACCACTTAATCTCAATAGAACAAAATACTTATAGGATAAGCCCTGGAAAATAAGTAAATATGTGCAAGGGAGATGTAACAGGTAGATTGGTGCAATATAACTCTACATCTAGATTGTAAGCTCTTTGGCGCAGGGTCCTTATCAATTGATTATTCCTGTAACAGATAATCTTATTTATCCTATTTGGTTTTAAATTCTTACCTCTATATTATTGTGAAGCACTGCAGAATGAGGTGTCGCTATGCATCAACAGTTGGGAAATTCAGATGTGCAACAAAGTGGTTATTTTCTTTTTATATATTCTTAGAGTTTTTAATCTTTATATTTTACACAATTAACTTTATATGCAGGGATGGGCTGTGAGGCTTTGAAATATGTACACTGCAGTGTCTAAATTTACCATTCTTTTTTTGGAGTTTGTTCCACCAGTTTGCCAATCCAGTTTGGTTGTCTATCTCGTTTGCCTCTCTAGCTTCTGGTACTACCCAACATTTTCTTCTTTCATTTTCCCATCTCATTTTTCAATGTATTTATTTTCCTCTCATGCTCATGCTGCATTTGCCAATCTTCTACAGTTCCCACATGCTTGTTGTTAAAACCTACGTCACTCGTTTTTTTTAAGTATTCATAAAGATTTACACCAACCACTATGACCACTTTTGCTTTTAGAAGTGGTTATGGTGGTAGGAGTCTGTATGTGCAGCCGTTCAGCTTGAAATGCTGCACATACTGAGATATTTGCACTTGTCTGCTGGGTGCTAGTTACACCCACGACACATGTGATTTTAGCAGCCCAGAAATCTGTTCCAGATTGCCAAATGTCAATTCTGTGCAAAAAACACACCCATCTTCATTGCGCACTGCACACTGGCAATGGATATAATTAGCTTCTCCTTTGTATGCAGCTCTGTGCTTCCCCACATCCCTCCATTGCAGAAATCTGTATCAAATACATTCTCTACTTCTATTCCTCCCCACTCCCTCCTCTCAATGGCTCAGCGTGCATGCATTCTCAGCCAGTGAAATGGTCATAGGCCTGGAGGACCATCGCCAGGAGCTGGATTCAAGTTGATGGGAGATTTTAACAGAAAATGTCAAAATGTGGGCCTAGTAATTCGTGCCCGATAGGACATAACCACTTTAAAAAACTAGCATGTTAAAGAGGGTTATAGTAACTCTTTAACATAATTTCTCTAACATGTAGAGAGGAGCTATGGGGGCTGCATGTGATTTTTTTAATGTCTCCCACCCAAAAAGCTTGTTATTAGCATGTGTGGCTGTAATGGAAACCTACCCCATATCTCTTACAAGCCCCTACTTAGTTACATTCACGCATCATACAGTTAGGTCCATAAATATTGGGACATCGACACAATTCTAATCTTTTTGGCTCTATACACCAACACAATGAAACAAACAAGATGTGCTTTAACTGCAGACTTTCAGCTTTAATTTGAGGGTATTTACATCCAAATCAGGTGAATGGTTTAGGAATTACAACAGTTTGTATATGTGCCTCCCACCTTTTAAGGGACCAAAAGTAATGGGACAGATTAACAATCATAAATCAAACTTTCACTTTTTAATACATGGTTGCAAATCCTTTGCAGTCAATTACAACCTGAAGTCTGGAACACATAGACATCACCAGACGCTGGGTTTCATCCCTGGTGATGCTCTGCCAGGCATCTACTGCAACTGTCTTCAGTTCCTGCTTGTTCTTGGGGCATTTTCCCTTCAGTTTTGTCTTCATCAAGTGAAATGCATGCTCAATCGGGTTCAGGTCAGGTGATTGACTTGGCCATTGCATAACATTCCCCTTCTTTCCCTTAAAAAACTCTTTGGTTGCTTTTGCAGTATGCTTCGGGTTATTGTCCATCTGCACTGTGAAGCGCCGTCCAATGAATTCTGAAGAATTTGGCTGAATATGAGCAGTTAATATTGCCCGAAACAATTCAGAATTCATCCTGCTGCTTTTGTCAGCAGTCACATCATCAATAAATACAAGAGAACCAGTTCCATTGGCAGCCATACATGCCCACGCCATGACACTACCACCACCATGCTTCACTGATGAGGGGGTATGCTTTGGATCATGAGCAGTTCCTTTCCTTCTCCATACTCTTCTCTTCCCATCACTCTGGTACAAGTTGATCTTGGTCTCATCTGTCCATAGGATGTTGTTCCAGAACTGTGAAGGCTTTTTTAGATGTTGTTTGGCAAACTCTAATCTGGCCTTCCTGTTTTTGAGGCTCACCAATGGTTTACATCTTTTGGTGAACCCTCTGTATTCACTCTGGTGAAGTCTTCTCTTGATTGTTGACTTTGACACACATACACCTACCTCCTGGAGAGTGTTCTTGATCTGGCCAACTGTTGTAAAGGGTGTTTTCTTCACCAGGGAAAGAATCATTCGGTCATCCACCACAGTTGTTTTCCGTGGTCTTCCGGGTCTTTTGGTGTTGCTGAGCTCACCGGTGCGTTCTTTCTTTTTAAGGATGTTCCAAACAGTTGATTTGGCCACACCTAATGTTTTTGCTATCTCTCTGATGGGTTTGTTTTGTTTTTTCAGCCTAATGATGGCTTGCTTCACTGATAGTGACAGCTCTTTGGATCTCATATTGAGAGTTGACAGCAACAGATTCCAAATGCAAATAGCACACTTGAAATGAACTCTGGACCTTTTATCTGCTCCTTGTAAATGGGATAATGAGGGAATAATACACACCTGGCCATGGAACAGCTGAGCAGCCAATTGTCCCATTACTTTTGGTCCCTTGAAAAGTGGGAGGCATATATACAAACTGTTGTAATTCCTACACCGTTCACCTGATTTGGATGTAAATACCCTCAAATTAAAGCTGAAAGTCTGCAGTTAAAGCACATCTTGTTCATTTCATTTCAAATTCATTGTGGTGGTGTATACAGCCAAAAAGATTAGAATTGTGTCGATGTCCCAATATTTATGGACCTGACTGTACATCTTGCTACATACTTCCAACCTTTCAAATGCTTTAACCCATTCACATTCACCAAGCCCCTTACCATGTCACATATCCCTGTACAGCACTTACTCACCTATTGAATGATATATATTTACCAACTCAATTACATTAACCTACCTAGTCACATACCTACCCTTAGCCGCACTCACCCACCATGTCACATTTTACTTGTCATTTGCCACTGTTTGCTTTCCCCTACCCACCTACATCTATCAAGCCACCAAGTCACATAGTTTCCTGTATCCAACAACCCATATTAATTCACCAATGCAGGCAAATTTACCTAACCACCCACCAACTATTTCTTACATGCATTATGAACACATTCACATAGTAATATAAAGACCTCATACACTAGAGATGCTATATATCCTGAAAAAAAACAGGAATAACCTAGAATATAGTCTCAGGAGAAATGTCTCATTCAAATGTATGAAAATTACAAACTTTCTTTATTTAAGTATTGTGTATTGACTTACTTATAATAAAGGGGTCATCTGGGCCAACCAATAGTTAATTCCAGGTCAGAGAGTTGTTCCTCCACCACCTCCACATAAAAAAGGGAATCGGAGTGTTGCCAGTGTTATGAATAAAGCCAGAAGTATCCCGGCCAGAGAGAACTAGCCAGGAGAGGGGAGAGAACTGGAGCCAAAATGTCCAACTAAGAGATGATGAGACACACACACACACATACTTCTACCCTAGACTATTAAATACCAACACTTACTGCTACACACACATACTGTGACCCTCCATGTATACACACTATTACAAACAACTGCACAAACTGCTACTATCCACACTAGTACTCTCCCACACACATAAACGACTACAAATGCTGCAACCAACACTATTACACACATACTACTAACCACACTGTATACATACACTTCTATATACACACACAACTACAAATGCTGCTTTCCAAACACTTGCTAGCACACTCTACACAAACATACACTAACACACACACATATATACAGATATACACAGATATGCATGTACTGAGGCATTTACACACACTCTAGTCATATGCACAATCTACACACACTTGCTATACAGGGAGTGCAGAATTATTAGGCAAATGAGTATTTTGACCACATCATCCTCTTTATGCATGTTGTCTTACTCCAAGCTGTATAGGCTCGAAAGCCTACTACCAATTAAGCATATTAGGTGATGTGCATCTCTGTAATGAGAAGGGGTGTGGTCTAATGACATCAACACCCTATATCAGGTGTTCATAATTATTAGGCAACTTCCTTTCCTTTGGCAAAATGGGTCAAAAGAAGGACTTGACAGGCTCAGAAAAGTCAAAATAGTGAGATATCTTGCAGAGGGATGCAGCACTCTTAAAATTGCAAAGCTTCTGAAGCGTGATCATCGAACAATCAAGCGTTTCATTCAAAATAGTCAACAGGGTCGCAAGAAGCGTGTGGAAAAACCAAAGCGCAAAATAACTGCCCATGAACTGAGAAAAGTCAAGCATGCAGCTGCCACGATGCCACTTGCCACCAGTTTGGCCATATTTCAGAGCTGCAACATCACTGGAGTGCCTAAAAGCACAAGGTGTGCAATACTCAGAGACATGGCCAAGGTAAGAAAGGCTGAAAGACGACCACCACTGAACAAGACACACAAGCTGAAACGTCAAGACTGGGCCAAGAAATATCTCTAGACTGATTTTTCTAAGGTTTTATGGACTGATGAAATGAGAGTGAGTCTTGATGGGCCAGGTGGATGGGCCCGTGGCTGGATTGGTAAAGGGCAGAGAGCTCCAGTCCGACTCAGACGCCAGCAAGGTGGAGGTGGAGTACTGGTTTGGGCTGGTATCATCAAAGATGAGCTTGTGGGGCCTTTTCGGGTTGAGGATGGAGTCAAGCTCAACTCCCAGTCCTACTGCCAGTTCCTGGAAGACACCTTCTTCAAGCAGTGGTACAGGAAGAAGTCTGCATCCTTCAAGAAAAACATGATTTTCATGCAGGACAATGCTCCATCACACGCGTCCAAGTACTCCACAGCGTGGCTGGCAAGAAAGGGTATAAAAGAAGAAAATCTAATGACATGGCCTCCTTGTTCACCTGATCTGAACCCCATTGAGAACCTGTGGTCCATCATCAAATGTGAGATTTACAAGGAGGGAAAACAGTACACCTCTCTGAACAGTGTCTGGGAGGCTGTGGTTGCTGCTGCACGCAATGTTGATGGTGAACAGATCAAAACACTGACAGAATCCATGGATGGCAGGCTTTTGAGTGTCCTTGCAAAGAAAGGTGGCTATATTGGTCACTGATTTGTTTTTGTTTTGTTTTTGAATGTCAGAAATGTATATTTGTGAATGTTGAGATGTTATATTGGTTTCACTGGTAATAATAAATAATTGAAATGGGTATATATTTGTTTTTGTTAAGTTGCCTAATAATTATGCACAGTAATAGTCACCTGCACACACAGATATCCCCCTAACATAGCTATAACTAAAAACAAACTAAAAACTACTTCCAAAAAATATTCAGCTTTGATATTAATGAGTTTTTTGGGTTCATTGAGAACATGGTTGTTGTTCAATAATAAAATTAATCCTCAAAAATACAACTTGCCTAATAATTCTGCACTCCCTGTATGTGTGCTCATATACAACAATGTACGTTTATTTCCAACAATTCTTGTCATTGCGTTTATAACATTTAAATGATCAAATGGAGCAGGGGAATAGGGGGCGCTTGAGAATTCTGTGTCTACAGGGGCTTATAATATAAATCTGACCCTGATCTTCCCCAATTTTATATTACCTTCATAGGATGGAAGAAGAGGCAATAGGCCCTTACTAAGTTTCATTATTTCTTATGCTCTTAAGCACATGTAGTTTAGAAGAGGCATGTTGTTTTGATTTTATTGTAAAATCATTCAAAAAGATCATTTCTCTTTTGAGATGAAGAGATTAAACGGTTGATAGGGGGCTGTAGAGAGGTGCTGGAGGCTGGAGGCTGAGATGCAGGGGGCCGGAGTGAGAACTGAAGTCTCCCTTTCGATTTTCCGGCAGTTTCCCCTGCACACAGGCTCCCGACTGCCTCACGGTTCCAGGCTCTGTCCCCACAATGGAAGCTCCACCCAGGTTAGCAAGCCCCACCTCCCGCCACCAAGCTCCACCCCCACCATTATGTAGGAGGCCTTGCTGCAGTTATAAAAGGCCAGAAAATGACTATCTGACCTCCCAGCAACAACCTCCAGTGCCAGGTAAGCTTGATATACTCAGCTGTGTGTGCCTGCTAGTGAGAAATCTTGTGTGTTTCTCAGTGAGCTTGTTTGTAGGGAGCTTGTGTGTGTGTGACAGTGAGCTTGTTTGTAGTGAGATTTTGTGTGTGTGTGTCAGTGCACCCCTCTATCACACACACACCACCCCCCCCCCACACACACACACAGCACCCCTGACACAAAGCCCCCCTCAAACACACAGCACCTCTGACACACATACACAGCACCCCTCACACACACACACACACACACACACACAGCACCATCACAAACTGCCCTTGTCACAAACTGCACCCCCCAACATGCACACAGCACCTGTCACACACACAGCACTCTTCACACACTCCACCCCCCACACACACAACACTCTTCACACACTGCACCTTCACACACACACAGTGCTCCTCTCACACACAACACCCCTACATACACACACAGCACCCCTACACACACACACACACAACACCCCTACACACACAACACCACTACACACACACACAACACCCCTCCACACACATAAAACCCCTACACACACAACACCCCTACACACACACAACACTCCTACACACACACACACAATACCCCTACACACACAACACATACACTGCACCCCTCTTTGCAGTCGGGGGTTTATTCAGCAGTCACTGTGTGTGTATTCAGCAGTATTTGTGTGTATTCAGCAGTCTGTATGTATTCAACAGTCTGTGTGTGTATAAAGTAGCCTGTGTGTATTCAGCAGTCTGTATGTGTGTGTATTCAGCAACCTGTATGCATTCAGCAGTCTGTGTATGTATTCAGCATTCTGTGTGCGTGTGAATTCAACTATCTCTGTGTGTGTTTGTGTGTGTATTCAGTGTACTGTGTGTATGCACTCTGTATGTATCTGTGTGTACTCCGCAGTCTGTATGTACTCAGCAGTCTCTGTGTGTGTACTCAGCAGTCTCTGTGTGTGTACTCAGCAGTCTGTGTGTGAATGTGTTCCGCAGTCTGTGACTGTATTTAGCAGTCTGTGTGTATGTATTGTATGTATGTATTGCATTTGTTGGAGGTACCAATAAATATAAGCTTAATTTTATCGCTAATCGATACAGTTATTGTGTAGGAAGGGCCCTAGTGCACTGCTTTGCCCGAGCTTGTATGTAGTGAGCTAGTGTGTTATTGAACTTTTCTGTAGTGAGCTAGTGTGTCAGTGAGCTTGTCTGTAGTGAGCTTGTGTGTGCCAGTGAGCTTGTATTTAGTGAGCTTGTGTGTGTCAGTGAGCTTGTCTGTAGGGAGCTTGTGTGTGTTAGTCTGCTTGGATTTAGTGAGCTTGTATGTGTCAGGGAACTTGTATTTAATGAGCATGTGTGTGTCAGTGAGTTTGCATGTAGTAAGCTTGTGTGTGTCACTGAGCTTGTCTGTAGTGAGCCTTGTGTGTCTATAGAAGTAAGTTTGTCTGTAGTAAGCTTGTGTGTGAGTCAGATAATTTTGTCTGTCAGTGAGCCTAATTTTGAGTGTCAGTGAACTTGTCTGTCTTTGAGCCTGTGTATCAGTGAGCTTGTGTGCTTACTGTATACCTGTATACTATATATATTTGACTCAATATTATATATGACTTATAGGGCTGGTGCACTTTACTGCCAAATCACCTGCGTGAGTTGCCGCTGTTAGCAGGTACTGGTAGTCTAGAGATTGAAACATAAGATATTATGCTTAGCTATCTGTATAATACTATAGTGCTGCTCTCTGTATAATACAGGTCTGTGTATATTATATCCTGGGGCAATCAGTGCTCCCTATATAGTGCTGCTCTCTATATAATACAGGTCTATGTTTGGATAATATCCCAGGAGAGTCATTGCTCCCTGTATAGTGCTGCTCTAGGTATAACACAAGTCTGTGTGTGTAATATCCTGAGACAATCAGTGCTCCCTGTATAGTGCTGCTCTCTGTATAATACAGTTCTGTGTGCATAATATCCTGGGACAGTCAGTGTTCCCTGTATAGTGCTGCTCTCTGTATAATACAGGTCTCTGTGTATAATATTTTGGAACAGTCAGTGCTCCCTGTATAGTGCTGCTCGCTGTATAATACAGTTCTGTGTGCATAATATCCTGGGACAGTCAGTGTTCCCTGTATAGTGCTGCTCTCTGTATAGTACAGGTCTCTGTGTATAATATCATGGCACAGTCAGTGCTCCCTGTATAGTGCTGCTCTTTGTATAATATAGGTCTGTGTTCATAATATCCCAGGACAGTCAGTGCTCCCTGTATAGTGCTGCTCTCTGTATAATACAGGTCTATGTGTGTATAATATTCTGGGACAGTTAGTGTTCCCTGTATAGTGCTGCTCTTTGTATAATACAGGTCTGTGTAAGTATAATATCCCAGAATAGTCAGTGTTCCCTGTATAGTGCTGCTCTCTTTATAATACAGATCTGTGTTTATAATATCCTGGGACAGTCAGTGCTCCCTGTACAGTGCATAGTGCTGCTCTCTGTATAACATGGGTCTGTGTGTATAATATCCTGGGACAGTCAGTGCTCCCTGTATAGTGCATAGTGCTGCTCTCTGTATAACATGGGTCTGTGTGTATAATATCCTGGGACAGTCAGTGATCCCTGTATAGGGCTGCTCTCTGTATAATACAGGTCTGTGTGTTTAATATCCTTGGACAGTTAGTGCTCCCTCTATAGTGCTGCTCACTGTGTAATACAGGTCTGGGTGCATAATATCCCGGGACAGTCAGTGCTCCCTGTACAGTGCTGCTCTCTGTATAGTACAAGTCTGTGTGTATAATATTTTCAAAGCAATTATGTTTGTAAAGTATTAAATATGAAAAACATACCATGTTTAGTATCAATCAATTGTCTAGATTCCAGCGCTTATCATAAGATGAAAACCACTTTAATAAATTTGTCTATTTTGAATATATTTTTACTCAAATTTGGGATTACATTTTTGTTCATGAAAAATAGTCCTTGTACACCTTCCATCCCTCCTCAAGAGCTTGTGTGAGACCTAAGTTTTGATGTTGCAGTGATTAATGAAAAGTTTTTTAAAGTTACATTTTGTTTTAGTGATGTGTTATTCACTAAAGTGGGAATTCAAAGTAAATTCAAAATTAATTTCAAATTTAAAGGGACACTATAGTTACCAGAACAACTGCAGCTTAAAGCAATTGTTCTGGTGTCCATAGCAGGTTCCTGCAGGCATTTTCATGTAAACACTGCCTTTTCAGAGAAAAAGACACCTCCAGAGGCAGTCACTCAAATGGCTACTAGAGTTTTTTCTTGGGTCAGTGCTGCATGCTCTGCACGGAAACGCTGGACATTCCCCATAGACATGCACTGTGTCAGTGCATCTATATAGGAAAGCATTGGATTGGCCAAGATTGTCAATTCTTATGATCTCAGCCAAGGGGGTGGACCATCGGCGGAGCCAACGCTGGTGGCCCTGGTCAGCGCTGGTATAAAGGTGAGTTCTAAACCTATTTAAAGGAGGTAAGGGAGGTGGGGGGAGGGGAGCCTAACATGTTTTTTTTAACACTATAGGGTCAGGAAAACACATTTGTATTCCTGACCCTATAGTGTTCCCTTAAGGAAAAATTGGTTGAAATGGTAACGTTCTCTACGTCACCTGTGCTTCCAGTTCAGCTACTTTGGCCTTAAAGGACCACTATAGTGCCGGGAAAACATACTCGTTTTCCTGGCACTATAGTGCCCTGAGGGTGCCCCCACCCTCAGGGACCCCCTCCCGCCCGGCTCTGGAAGGGGGAAAGTGGTTAAAACTTACCTTTTTCCAGCGCTGGGCGGAGAGCTCTCCTCCTCCGATCCTCCTCTTCTCCTCCCCGTCGGCTGAATGCGCGCAGCTCTTGCTTTCCTATGGACGCTGGCGTGCTCTCACTGTGAAAAAATGAGACAGCCACTAGAGGAAATAGGGGAAGGCTTAACCCATTCATAAACATAGCAGTTTCTCTGAAACTGCTATGTTTATGAAAAAATGGGTTAACCCTAGCTGGACCTGGCACCCAGACCACTTCATTAAGCTGAAATGGTCTGGGTGCCTAGAGTGGTCCTTTAAATTTTAAATTCAATTTGAATTCACTTCAAATTCTCATTTAAGTGAATAACCTGTAAGTACAAGTCTGTTTGGTTTCGCAAACTGACAAATCTATAGGAAGCTCAGACAGTAAATCTTTGCCGTTCATAAGGTCAAGATCCATACAAAGATAGAAAGAAATGGTTCAGGTTGCTCAATTTGCTTTCCAACACCAGTGATTTCTGCTCCTTATATAAACGTGTCTGCCAGACTGACTTACTAAGGACTTCATCTACTATGACAGTCTCCTACTGTGCAGATTAGCCAGATTAGAAAGGACATTATATTTATCACATTACTTTCTCAGAAAGAGTTGTTCAATAATAAAAACAATAATTATTGACAATTGAAAAGTTACAAAGGGATTTTAAATTTAACACAGGTCTACATGATACATTTGTGAATGGATCTCAGTATTAAAAAACAAATAAAAAAACCTATTTTAGTAATTTATTATATACTCATTTTTTGGGTGAACGGAAAACTGAATTTGCTAAATTTATACCAAATGGTCGAGTTTTAAATGCGTTTCTACTTTGGCCTAACTTTAAAAATGGTATTTTAGTTTACTTTAATTTGCTCTATGGAGTATAAACACTCCTATATTTTCTAACCTTTAAAAGACTGTCAGGCTTAAGCATAGACGATGTTTGGCAATGATCTAAATAGAACTTCAAAGCTCCGTGATAGATCATAGTGGGGCTCTCAGACCTAAGAAGAAACATGAGACAAACTTGCAAGATTTATTTGCCTGCGAGCTTCAGATAATTTAAAGGTACTGAATAATATGGAGATATGTTACAATGGAGAGGGTCCAGGGAGGTATTTTGCTTCCCCTGTCAGATCATCAGGTGCAATTATAACTCAACAACACAAGTAACAAATTCAGTGCTACTGTAAAATGAACACCAGGAATTAGGTTTTCTTTACCGGCCCCTAAAGCTGACACGAGCAGCCAAGCTGTAATAAATCACTGATTTATGAGAAGGTGTGGAATTACCACAGATACCAGTCCACTGTTTTCTTTTGCTAACTTTGTCACTTCGCTTAACCCTGTATGTGTAGGAGAGGTCTCCAATTCAGTGCACAGGAGCAGTGCAACGTTTAAATGTCAGTGAATGAATAGTAGGGGAAATGGTGCATGTAGATTTTTGTTTAATCTAACATTGTAAGTTGGTTTTGTATTAATTTACATTGTGTAATAATTTTTACAAAATATAGGGGCGGTAGAGCGGTGATGTAACACGCTTCACGTGGTTATGCTCACAATGCTAAGAGCGGAGGAAGCGAAGAGGAATATGTAGGAGGCGGCTTAAAACCAGGAAAGGGGATCAGCGTGAACTGACTCACACTCCGGCAGGAGAACGCCGTACTGAAACCGGGAAAGAGGACCAGCGTGAACTGACTCACACTCCGGCAGTAGAATGCCGTACTGTATGAGACCGCATTCAACTCCAAGTAACAGGGAAACTTCAGAGAGGTATTGTAAATATTATTTATTATACTGACCTAGGTTATGAAACCCGGGCTCCGCAAAAAGGGACATGTAATACACAGGAGTAAACTGAGGATTACCCTCGGACACAATGAAACAACTCAGATAAGAATTATTTTATTTTATTTTGTTGCTTTATTTATTTATTTATTTGTTTGTTTAAATGCTTATTTACCTATCTATTAATTTATTTTTGTATTTTTTGGTCTGATTTTGTGGTTCACTCCGTATAGCAATACCTATAGGACTCTGACTAATTATTATAAATTACCTGAATCCCTACTGATCTGATTAGTTAAACTTAACAACAAAAAATAGGAGTAACACTTAACGGAATGTAAATAATTGATTTAACGAGGGGCGTGGCCTGACTACTGACCTGAATGGCCGCATAATCAGAGTACTCCCGCTCATCCACTCTGAATCCAGCACCTATCAACAGCATCCGTCTGCACAAAGCAACGCTAACTGTAGCAAAATGTCTACTACAATGACAGGTGCAAAATCAGCACGTAAGAAGGGGAGGGAAGGCCGAGATACTAACCTAATAGTAACGGAACTGTTCGCGCCCTCGAACCCACACCAGGCCCCACAAGATGGCTGCCACCTCAGCCGGGCTCCCATTCACTAGCATCCACAGTGGGCAGCGAGACACCCGACGGGACACAAGGTGATGCATCGCAAATACTCACCAAGCTGATGGAAGTCAGGAACTACCTGGCAGAGGAAATTGCCCGGAGCTCAGAGGAAGTAAAAGGTGAAATTCAAGCCCTAGGGCTGCGCACAACGGACCTGGAAAACTGGGTCGAGACCATAGTGCAGGCCCACAAAGCCACTATGACCCATACCAACTCCATGGACAGGCAATTAAGAGACCTGGAGATGCACATGGAAGACCTGGCCAATAGGTCCAGATGCAACAATCTCCGGATTCAGGGCCTCCCAGAAATGCCTAATGAAGGCTCCCTGCTGGATAAGCTGCAGCACTACTTCAAACACCTTCTACCAGAGGTTCCTGACGATAAATGAGTAATTGATCGGAAGCCCTTCGCACTCCGGCCCCACAGAATGGAAGGTGCCATGCCCAGGGACATCATCATGCGATTCCACTATTTCTCCACTAAGGAAGCAGTCCTGCAGTATAGCAGGGCACACAAACTGACTTATCAAACAGCCACCATAGCGATCTACCAAGATCTCTCCCCGTCTACATTGCAGAGACGCCAGGAATGGAAACTCATCATGACACTATTGAGATAGAAGGACGTTCTGTACACATGGGGACAGCCATTTAAGTTGCTCGTATTTAATAACAGGAAAACCATGGCCCTGTCACCTGGAGAAGACCCGAACCAGTTCCTTGCTAGAATGGGCATTGAAGCGCCACCGGAGATGGCTCTACCCAAGCCTACTCGCCATGATTTTCCATCTTTTCCCAGAGACTTGTACACTGTGAGGGGAGTTGGAAATGGAACACATGGACTGAAAGCTACCTCATGAACTGTTTGGTTCCTCTGTAAATGTGGCACAGCTAAGTGTATCCTAATGGGGGTTGTGGGGGAAATGGGATGATGGGGACTCATGTGAATACACCGGTGGCGTCTATTAGATGAACAGCGGGGGAAGGTGGGAGTACGGACAGAAGATAGACGTAAGTCTTCAGCAGATCGTAAGGGCCTAGACGAGACATACTTGTGTATAAGGGAGGATAGATAGGTGGGAGCAGCATTATGTAGCGATTTGAAAGCAAGAACCAGAATTTTAAATTTAGCTCTATATTTTATAGGAAGCAGGCATGGGGGGTGCGGGCAGACAGGAAGATGAGCCTCGCCGCCGCATTCATTATGGACTGTAACGGCGCAAGTTGGGAGCACGTAAGACCACTGAGAAGTGGATTACAGTAGTCAAGGCGAGAAAGGACAGTGGAATGCACCAACACCTTAGTCGCATCTGGCGTTAAGTAGGGGCGGATGCGCGCAATGTTTTTGAGATGGAAGTGACAGGATTTGGCAATAGATTGAACATGAGGCTTGAAGGAGAGGTCGGAGTCAAAGAGAACACCTAGGCAGCGAGCCTGCGTGGTGGAGCTGATGGTAGCACAGTTGACTTGGAGACAGACAGACACAGGAGTAACAACACTTGAGGGAGGAAAGACCAGAATTTCAGTTTTGGTCAAGTTTAGTTTAAGGAAGTGGGCAGCCATCCAGTCAGAAACAGCAGAGAGGCAGTAAGAGACACTAGTCAAGAGGGATGGGGAGAGATCAGGAGAGGACAGGTAGATTTGCGTGTCATCTGCATAGAAATTATATTGGAAGCCAAAGGAGCGAATGAGTTTACCAAGGGAGGCAGTATAGATGGAGAACAGTAGGGGGACACCAACAGAAAGGAGTTGGGGAGAAGAAGCAGAGCCAGAGAAAGAAACACTGAAAGAGCGCTGGGAGAGGTAGGAGGAGCACCAAGATTAAGGTTAATATCCTTCTTAAAATTATATAAGGTTAATATCCTTCTTAAAACCATACTTGAGATTTAATTCTCTTGAACCACCAGTTAAGTTCCTCTCACAAAATACTTGAGCAAACAGATTATACTCATTTAGTTAACAAATGTCAAAAACTAATTTATAAGGCCCAGATTAAATCAATTACCCTGGCAATTGTTAAATGGAATTATGATTTGAAAATAGACACAACTATGAAAGAATGGAACAACTCTCTTAAAACATTGTGACGGATAACCTGGCACCCCGACTGGGCACCTCCGCCAACAGATGCTTCCAAGCTGACTCTGAGGACCATATGCACCGCATCATCACCACAAGCACCGCAGACTCCACAACCACCATAGCTTTACTGGAATCTCGCCATTTACCTGGACCAACCTCTGACATCCAGGACTGTGTGGGAAAGACCTCTCTTACTCCAGAGAGCATAGCAGGAACATCTCTTAAAAGAGCCACTGGTTAGAACCCTGGAGAGTATAAAGAGTATATCCCCATTGTGAATAAAGCAGTTCCCCTCCAATTACGAGACAAGACTACGTATTGAGGGTTAAACAGGAACTCAATTTTAATGGAGGCGCACTGGCCTTTTATGCAGGTTTCCCAACAAAGGTGACGCCCAGTGTACAAGCCAATAGAAAGATTGTGACAATGAATGACACTCCCACATGCAGTACACAATCCCTCCCCTCTGCCTATGATATAATTAAGGCAGATAATGCTTTAACTCAATTATCCCCTGGCAGAAAAAAACACACATTTTTATAGTGTACTATAAGTACCCCAACACACAACATATCCACATAAATCTTACATCCCTTAATAGGTGAACATATCCAAAAATCACCCAGATCAGATAAGGGGTTCAGAAATTTTATGGAAGTCATATTTTTGCCCAGGCACAGGCATGGTCCCATGCGCAAAACAGTTCCATAGAATCGTGGCTAAGTACTGCTGGAGGACCGACCGGGAACCACAAGGTTTTCATGCTGAAAATAGTTCCAGGGCATTCGTATCTAAGTCTCCCAAAGTCTATTCGTGGTTTTTGTCCATGCGAACAAGATGGCCGCCACCACATGTTCGAATGTCGAATGACGGCCACTTCAACTGTTCGGGAGTTCGAAGAACCATTGTTTAAAGTCCCATTAGCCACAAATAGGGTCTCTCAACCACAATAAATTAAAGGGGCTATAGTCACAGAGTAAAAGGCTGTCAAGTAGTCCCCTCCAAACCCCAGTGGCAAAGTGGCTTTCTCAAAAATTTATCCTGCAGCCTCCTCCAACTGTTGGAGATGCACTGAGCCAAATGCAGATTTCAAACACATTTGGTGGGATTGCCCAAAAATTAGACCTCTCTGGGAGATGACAAACCATTATTTATCAACTTTATTAGAAATGACGTTTAAACTGACTTCAAATATGGCTTTATTACATATGGATATGGAGAATCTAGACCAGTTATCTTACACTTTATAATGGCTGTTAAAACCTCAATAGCCAGAAACTGGAAGTCTTCTAGGGTAGATAGCTGGCCTAAGATTCACTCTCAAAGCATTATACAGTGTAAAATGGAACATGCTATTACTAACTTTGCTCAGATGAAGGGCCACGTTTATAGTTTTTGGGACAGATGGATAAAAATATTAGACCCTGGATTGTGAATTTCTGTATTTACTGTTTTATTTTTTCTCCAAATTAGGAGATTATGTGGCTATATATACAAAGAAGAAAAGAAAAAGGAAATAGAAACAAAACAAATGATGATTGGGTATTTGATATTGTTGACTCTGATGTTTGTAAAACATGAAACAACAAATACCATATTCTGATGTATAAAAGAAAAGGAAAAAGAAAAGAAAGAAAAAAGGAAAAAAGGGGGAAAAAATCTCAAAATATACATTTTAATGTTAATTAGATGTTGTTTTTTTATATTGATGTTCTTCTGCAGTTGATCATCCTTGTGAGTCATTGGTTAAGAAACACCAGCTACTAAATTTAAAAAAAATATTGAGAAGTGGGGCAGGTTTGATGGTAAAATTTAGGACACCCCTAAAAATGCTAATATGGTGCCCTTTTCAAGTTCCCTGTCTTTTCCTATTCGTTATTTTTCTTTCTGTGTTATTCTTTTCATTATAAAATATTAAACAGTGACAGATAGTAATTATACCAAACACCACTGTATGACATGCCTTGTATTCCAAACATTGATTTGTAAAACCTGATTTGGCTTTTTCACAAGTCTTTAGACAGTGGATTTGCCACAACTATGTCACTGCATAAATAAAGAATTAAAAAATATATATTAAATTAAAAACTTTCAGAAATGAATGTGTAGACTGCTGATTTTATTTTTATCTGGAGGAAGGGTTAGCTTGTAATATTGTGTAGGTCCCCCTTGTGCTGACAGATAAGTTCTGATGCTTTGAGGCATGGACTCCACAAGATGTCAGAACATGTCCTGTGATATCTGGCATCAAGACATTAGCAGCAGATCCTTTGGGTTTTGCAAATTGAAAGGAGGCGCCTCCATAAATGTTGGACCAGCACATCCCACAGATGCTCAGTCAGATTGAGATCTAGGGAATTTGGAGGCCAAGGCATCATGTTGAACTCTTTGTCATGTTCCTCAAACCATTCCTGAACAATTTTTGCAGTGTGGCAGGGTGCTTTATACTGCTGAAAGCAGTCACTATCATCAGGGAACAATCAGGGAACACCATTACCGTTGAGGACTATATGTGGTCTGCAACAATTGCTAGGCCGGTGGTACGTGTCAAAGTTACATCCACATGAATACCATGACCCAAGGTTTCCAAGCAGAACATAACACTGCCTCCGTCAGCCTACCTTCTTCCATAGTACATCCTGCTGCCACCTCTACACCAGGTAAACAGCGCCCATGCACAAAAATAGAGAAAACAACTAGGAAACTTAATTAGAATTGGGATTCTGTCCTTCAATTTTAAGACAAAGTGCAGAGAGTAGTTGTTAATGGAATATTTTCTAGTAGAAACAAAACTGGTAAGCAGAGTATCTCCAGGTTGTCTTTTGAGTTTGCTTTTTTAAAATCATTTTATTAATGATCTCAAAATTGGTAACTGCTTGCAAATTAAAAAATATCTGCCATCAAATCAAAATGTTCAGTGACAAATCTTCTGAAAGTGCCCAAATGTGTTTTATTCAATCTCTCCTCATCTCATTAAAATTCCTGCTTGTCTCAATTTGTGTTTGCCCTCCTTGTTTATCTCAATGTCATTCTCATTCCCCCATTCATGCTGCTATCCACAATGTTACCTACACAAACACACACTGCTGCTATCGCACATGCCAGTACCCACACTGTTACACACACATTCACAAACACACACTCTAACCACACTGTGTACATGTACACACTACTACACAAACACACACGTGCACATAAATACACATAGACATACACAACAGGCATTTACAAGCACTGCTACATGTGTGCACCTTCTACACACACATACACATACTCTACACATGTTTTACATACAACATGTTTCTATCATATTTAAAGCCAGGATTTGGGGGCCCTTGCAAATTTGGTGCCTACAGGTACTCACAATCTCACAATGTAAATCAGGTCCAGAGCACATGCCAGCTTTGAGATTCCTTCATGTAAATCTCTTCTTTTCTCCTAAATAATTTTTCATTTTACTTTCCATTCCCTTTACCCTCTATTTTCTCTCCTTCCATCTCACAACAGATCCACTGAAAAGATCCTACCAGTTTTATTTCAATATTCACTTTTTACCACTCCTATGCCACTATTTTTCTCCATCTTTCATCTCAACAGACTGCTTAGTCCCTAGTCCATCAATCCTCTTCTGCTTTGCCATACAGATCCAACCTTCACATCAGTTGCATGTGCCATATCTCTTTCATATTAGTAAAGATCATGTTCATTCTGCTATTGCATATTAACATATTCTTATTGATATTGGCTTTCCCACTCATCTTTGTTTGTGCTCCCATTACTACAGTTAAAGAGTCAACTGATGATGATGATGATGAACATGGGTCATTGGTCACCACCATGCCTTAAACAGCAACAACTGTTACCATTTTTTCACACTAAGTTACTATGCTTTGTAATGTAAATGAGCTTTTTCTAATTCATGTATATTTTAATTTGTCATAATTGTCATAAATTCTATATTTAATTTAATAGATATATATCCTGTCAGGTGATCACTAAAAAAAAATCTAATTTTCCAATAGTTTCATTTCACATCAGTTTCATTTCACTTGTTTGTCAACTAGTTTATAATTCAATTCACTTGCAAAGAGTTCTGGAAACGGTTGTTTCCTTACAAAACAACAATATTAATAGTAAAAATCATATTGTATACTGTTGCTTAGTTTGTTGTCTATAAATATTACCAAGTACTTTTCATTTAAGGTTATCTCTAACTCAACTCTAACTTTAATACTTTTAAATAAAGTTTTATAAAAATGATTAGTTCCAGAAATTCCATAGGTGACATCTACCATGATAAGTATTGTTTTGGAGATTATCACATATTTATATCATCATTAGTCACACATTAATTATTATAGGGGTGAACTGGTTTTTCCAGCTAATATTTGCTAATATTTCACAGCTATGAACATATGCAATGAACATATGTAATAGAAAGTTCTTTGAAAGCCCTCGAATATTTACTGGCAATCTAATAAAAATACATCAGATTAAAATGGCAACTATATTCCTGAAATCCTACAAATAAAATATCTCCTACTTCTGTGGGTTTCTGTGGTTTATTTATTTATCTATCTGTCATCTGCTTTATTCATATTTCTGTTTATATATACTTATTCTACTTATACCACATACTTTTGAGTTTGCTCATCTACCTATTATATTCCTAAACTCATCTATTAAATATATATTTTTTCCTCATTTAGTTATTTCTTTGGTATTTCTTTATTTCTTTATTTATCTCTCACTTTCCTGTTTATTTTGTCCCTTTGCCATTTTATTACTTTCACCTTTGCTCTAACCCGGTTTTTCTTTGAGCGGCATTCTTGCCCCGTTTTCCCGGGCTTTTCAGACCGTGGGGAATGCCCCCAACGGTCCTGAGTGCGCACGGCGGCCATCTTGGATCTCGCGCTCCTCCGCGAGATCCAAACGGCTTCCTCCCTTCTCTAGTGCGCACACGCGAGATCGCGGCGGCCATTTTCTTGGAGCCGCGATCTGCTTTTCTCCGGCCGTGCGGCGGCCATTATACCGCTTTACACAGCGGTTATATATAGTTACATAAATCTTCTTTTTTCATTATTCAATTTTATTATAAGTTTAATATAATTTCCTGCATACTCCCCTCACTCACAAAGGAGGGAGCTTCACTTCATAGATTAGTGCATCTTTATCTCAGACTACCTCCCTCTAGTGGAGAAACTTATACTGCATATAAACTACCTTGCACATTTTATTCTCAATACAATACTGTTTTACTTGGATTTACACCAATATAGTCCTACCAATAACTGGAATCACATTTCTCTAAATATTTATTTTGAACTATTCCACATATATCCTTTATGATTGATACATCTCATATTTACACTGTGCATGTGTATAAGGTTAATTACCTAAATTTAAAATATGATTGCTGTTATTTTATACAGCCCATGATTGGCCCGCTTTGTCTGTGCCACTATACCTCTATACGGGTATGTAAAAGTATTCCCTGAGGTGATTTATACTGGGTGACCCCCAATTACAGCTTGCAATGTGGAATTATAACATACTGTGATTTTTCGTGACGGCCTTACAATACACTCTAACACTGGCCTATTCTGCCCCATAGGTACCAACACTGTTGCTATGGAGGCTTCAAATCAAGATCAAAACTTGCAAGCAATTATTAATGCAGCTGTTGCTGCTTCACTAGAAAAGGCCCTGGCTCGGGTGCTGCCCGTTGAATCAAAAGAGACAAAAAATTCCAGACCCCGCATTCTGATGAAGATGCGGAGGATTCCGACTCCTCAAAAAGAAACCCTTCCAAACCCAGTAAACGTTATTGGAAAGGGAATGGGCCTGAACCACTCAAACGTAAGGGGAAAGAACCGGCGAAACGCCCTAAACAGGCGGATGTTAGAGAGAAACACTCCATCCAGCCTACTCTGTCGGAAGAGGAGGAAGACTCTTTCGACTTACACCCCTTAGCCATCCTAGATGAATGGCAAGCTGACCACTCCTCAGAAGATGAGGAAGACTGGCCCGAGACTCCTTTTAAAGGAGCACCTCTCCCTCAATCTATCATGGGAGAACTCCCAACCGAAGTTACAATACCCGGATCGAATCCATCTGGGGACGCAGAATTTTTTCTAGATACACTTGGCCAGCCTCTTTTTGACCCGAGGCAAATTAGATATCCCCGATCATCTGAATGGTCTCTACCAGATCATCTTTCCCAGTATATTCATTACTGGATCAGAAGACCCCTAGATCGGGAGATCTGGAAAAGACTACGAGCGGAATGCCCTAGACCCACTCTACCGGATAAGGTCGCGGTGACCCCGGAGTTTGATACGCTACTCTACACATATTTGGCCAGATCGGGCCGTGACCCAAAGAAGGGCATTGAGTGCAGCCTACGCCTAACCCAAGACAAAATGCTAGATATCCTAGGACCTCTAGCTAAAATTCTTCTACTGGCTGATGAAGCCTTATCTAATGAAGGCCCTCTAGACCCATCTGTGATTAGAGAATGGGCGCTACGCTCTATTTGCCTGCTGGGCAATGCGAATACATCCCTCTGTACTGAGCGTAGAAAAGCAGTGCTGCTGCGTATGGATGCCAAGTTAGCTGACTTGGGAACCAAAGAATTGGGCCCCAAAGCAAAGGGTCTATTGTTTGGAGAACCCTATATTAAAGAATTACATAAGCATGTAAACCTATACGCCACACTAAACAAGGCGCAGTCATCCATGAAAAGGGTGTTTCATCATCAACCCTCACGGGTTTTTGGCAGGGCTGGCCGTACAAGGGGTCGTACAGTCAGCCGTTTCTGGACCACAAACCAACGCCAGAGAACCCCAACTTCATCATTCTTCCCCAACTATCAATCAAGAGGCTCTTACACCCAAAGGGCGGATAAAGGAAGAGGATACAGATCCCGCGGACGCAACAGATACCCAACAGGTGAGATCTCCTACCTTTCACCTTTCTACTGTTTATCATGCGGGCAGGTTGTCACACTGTGTAGACATGTGGAAGACACTGTCTTCAGATACCTGGGTCCTAAACACAGTTCAGGGTTATTCCATAGAGTTTCACTCTTCCCCTTCTCAAATAGATTATCCTCACTATCCAAAAATGTCAAAGTCTCAGAGTCTTCTTCTAGATTCAGAACTAGGTTCACTTCTAACAAAAGGAGCGATTCAACTCGCTCCACTAGACAAAGGTTTCCTCAGCTCCATCTTCTTAGTCAAGAAGAAATCAGGGGACTTTCGCCCAGTAATCAACCTCCGTCAACTGAACTCTTTCGTTATTTACAGACATTTCAAAATGGAAGGGATTCATCTCCTCAGAGACATTCTCCGACCAGGCGATTGATTCACTCGTCTCGACCTAAAGGACGCTTACCTCTCGGTACCAGTACACCCATCCAGCCAACGTTTTCTCCGCTTTCTTTGGCACCACCGGATTTTCCAATTCACCTGCCTTCCATTCGGCCTGAGTTCCGCCCCGTGGTGCTTCACCAAACTGCTCAAACCAGTCACCGCACATCTTCGAGAAAACGGCATCCGTTGTTTGATCTACCTCGACGACCTCTTGCTTCTCTGCGAAGACGCATCCAGGCTGCGTTCACAGACGAACTATACATATGTATTGATCGAATCCTTGGGGTTTGTCATAAACCAAGAGAAATCGTCACTGTCCCCATCCAGAGTTATTCAATTTCTCGGCTTCGAGATCGACTCTTCAACCTGTGTTCTTCGCCTACCTCAATCCAAGTTAACTGCGATCAGGAAGGAACTACGCAAAACACTTCGTCAAGAAGATTTACCTCTCCGAGGTTTAGCTCGAATCGTAGGCCTACTTTCTGCTTCTATTCAGGCAATCTACCCAGGCCCCCTTCACTACCGGGCCATGCAACGCTTGAAAGCTCAATTCCTCCGGACTCATCCATCATACGACCAGAGGGTCCCGATCACTACGGAGGTGAGGGAGGAACTCCTTTGGTGGCTCCGCCACATGTCGGCCTGGAACGGCAAGGCAATTTTCGGTCCTACCCCAGACTATGTAGTGGAATCAGATGCGAGTCTCCAGGGCTGGGGTGCAACCTGTCATACAACCTCCACTGGAGGACCATGGACCACTTCAGAACACTTTCTCCACATCAATTGTCTGGAGTTAATCGCAGGCTCGTTCGCAATTCGCAGTTTGACCAATCATCTCTCAAACTGCTGTATTCTCCTTCGGATGGACAACATCTCAGCTGTCCAATACATCAACAAATTGGGCGGGGCCAGATCCCGCATCCTCTCCGAGGTGACAAAAGACATCTACGAGTTTTGCTCCAACGCAACATCTCACTTCGAGCGGAATATCTCCCAGGGGAATCGAACATCACCGCGGATTGGTTCTCCCGACATTGGAGAGACGGCAGCGACTGGTGCCTACACAGAACAATCTTCCTCCACATCTCCAAACTCAGGGGCCCGTTTACCCTAGACCTATTCGCCTCCCGGACAAATTTTCAAGTCCCACGGTTCTTCAGCTGGCTTCCAGACCCAGAATGTTCAGCGGTAGATGCCTTCCTTCAGAGTTGGCCGACGACGGGAGCCTATGCTTTTCCTCCGTTTGCGATGATTCCCAGAGTTCTCCTTCAGATTCGCAGACAACAGGTCACACTCGTACTACTCACTCCACTCTGGCGGGGCCAAGCTTGGTTTCCGGATCTTCTGGACCTCTCCTGCCAAGAGCCCCTCCTTCTGCCTCCATGGCCCAATCTCCTAGAGGACCCTCAAGGGAACCTTCATCCAATGATAACACAAGGCCACCTCCACCTTGTAGCCTGGACTCTTTCAGGGGAACCTGGCACTTCGGAGGACTATCGCAGAGATCTAAAGAACTCCTCTGGGATTCGTGGGCCCCTGGAACTAGAAGATGCTATCTTTCCTCCTGGAACGCTTGGTGCAATTGGTGCCTGGAATGGAATACCGATCCCCTTACGGCCCCTAGACAGTTCATTTTGAATTTCCTCTCTCATCTATTCGATCTAGGCCGTTCCTACAGATCCATCAACGTTTCCCGTTCAGCCATCTCGGCAGCCCATGTTCCTCTAGACGGCGTTCCGGTGGGCCAGGACCAACTGGTTTGTAGACTATTGCGGGGCATCAAACTGGCTCGCCCCCCTAAACCGAAATACTCCCATATGTGGGACGTTAATGTCATGATTCGTTTCCTCGAGACTTGGCCGAACAACGAAGATCTATCCCTCCGTCAACTCTCGGCAAAATTCACCCTATTACTTTGCTTAGTGTCCTTCCGACGAGTGTCGGATGTTCGAGCATTTGACCATGACGCTATCAACTTTTCCCCAGAGGGTGTCACTTTCTCTGTGTCCAGACGGACAAAATCAAACTCCTCTTCTATATTTTACCCTTACTTCCCTAACCACCCGAAACTGTGTGTGGTATCTCT
This sequence comes from Pelobates cultripes, assembly GCA_933207985.1. Classification (NCBI taxonomy): domain Eukaryota; kingdom Metazoa; phylum Chordata; class Amphibia; order Anura; family Pelobatidae; genus Pelobates; species Pelobates cultripes. The sequence goes on from OW240913.1 coordinate 260,263,214, forward strand.
TCTTTCTCGTTATTTGTTACTCACCTCCTCTCTTCGTCCAACGTCTTCCAGTCAACTATTGGTCTCATACGTCCGGCCACATAATCCAGTGTCAACCACAACCCTTGCCCGATGGGTTAGGTGGTTGCTCTCCCAAGCCAGGATTGAAGCCTCCTTCGGAGCCCACTCCATCAGAGGAGCGGCGGCATCGGGGGCATTCAGCGCTGGAGCCTCGCTTCGAGACATTCTTCAATCCACAGACTGGTCCCGAGAACAGACGTTCCGCAACTTCTATTTTCGTCCGGCTGTGCACGCTTCCTTGGCCCTTCTCGGGGAGCGTTAAAACAGCAAATACGAAGCCTCCTGTCATGTTATAAAATTGTAGATTATGCTAGCTTTAGTGTACCTATAATCTTAATTTTATTAATGACAGGAGGCGAGTATTTCCCACCACTTTTACTTTCGTTTTCCCACCCTAGGGTCGCCCCTATAGGTAAGTTTCTAAGACAAGAACGAACACACTATGCCTTACTACCATGGGGGTTAAGAGTTATTTTTCTATGATATATAGATTAACTTTTCTAGCGTGCTATAATATATGTTTCATATCAACTGGTTATCATAATTTCAAAGTCCAATTCACGGATTAATTCTTGGCTTCGACTCTGCTCTCTCGTTTCAGCGTAAAACTCCCTTAAGAGGTCAAGTCTAGTTGCTGCTCCATCACAAGCTTCACCTCTACTCCTCATGATCTCAAGTCTACGTTCCTGTTTCCCTCTCAAGCATCACTCTTCTCGTCTGGCATCCTGAATCCCTCATCTGGTTCCTTTCAGTTCCGGTTCCTATTTGTTCGCAGCCAGAAAGAGGAAATGACATCACTGGGAGGGACTTATATACCTTGTTATTCCTTTTTTCTGATTGGTTACCTTGTTACTAAGTAAAAAAGTGCTGCTGTGAAGCTTAAGTAAAGAAAGGCTTAAGCAAATACTCGCCTCCTGTCATTAATAAAATTAAGATTATAGGTACACTAAAGCTAGCATAATCTACAATTGTCGCAACTGAGCATATGTCTACCAATATGCTAAGATTCAACAGTGATATAATTTCTGAGGGACCGTATGTTGATCAGTATATAGCTTATTGTTCATTATTGAAGAAATCTTGAAACTCCTTGCATCTGTGAAATAGCTATTCTCCAATTCTTCATATGGAAGTGTCTATCTCTTGCTGGTTTAAAGGGTTATTTCATTCATCATAACAACTCCACTCCACTGTAGTGCTTAGGATGCAAGGAGTATCCTGGTACTGTTCCCCAGTAATGGGTCAAACCATTTTGCAATGTTTTGCCCTCTTACGTAGAATCCTCAAGAGCCAAACCTTTTAACATGTCAGGTGATGCACTTCTGCTTTCTGCAGAGCTCCAAAAGTTGTATGTTGATCCGAATGGACATTCATTGACTGATAGCATCAGCTCAGTGCTCTCAGCCAAGGAATGACTCTCTATGCAAGACATATGCACGGAATTTATATTTGTCTGCCCAAAATCTTGTTCCAGGCTGACTTATAACATTGCTGGAGGTAGAGTTACACCTCTGGCAGCTAGCCTAACTATCTTGGTATGTGTAGTGTTTCAAAGGAAATACTTCATAGTCACACTCCAAGTACCATGACCACTTCAAATCACTGAGTAACAAGTAACCTTTTAACATGCATGATGGACTGATAGAGAATGATATTATTCCTAAATTATCAGCAAGTTGATGCACCTTGCCAACACATAGTATAATTTATAAAAGAAGATGCATATCTGGCAAGAATAATTCTAAAGTTAGGTAAAGGTGCAACTTATAAACATGTTGTGGAACCCAATCATTTATTCACGCATAAATTCTACACATGCAATATAAATGTATTATCTGAAAGAATTGTAGTAATAAATGGGTGTATTCATACTGGTATCCAATAAATTCGATTTACACTATAAAAGCACAAGTGTACATTTAAAAAAAAATGCAATCACATTGATAGTGATCCTTTACAAGAGTAGTGAAGATAGGAAATGCGTACTTAGTCACTTGTCACTATGCTGACACCTCCCCCCTCATAAATTTTAAACACCTTTGCACCCACAAATTCCTTTGTCTGTATCTCCTGACCATTCTTGTTTGTTTCTCCTAATACCCCTTTCAACCTTGTCTCTTAACCCAAGTTAATTCTTCTATATCTCTTTACCCCCTCTTATCTCTTATCTGTTTCTTAACTCTTATCCTCTTATCCTGTTTTGTCACCCACATACATTCACAGTAATATGCATGCATACAACAATATGCAATCATACGATTCGGCTGTGTTCATGTGATCTGAACGCTATTTGGACAACTTGGGCGCTCAGATACAGGCTATGCGGGGATATAATATTTGTGGGGGGTTTTCTATATGTGTTATATGTATTTATTTTTATTTATTTTTAATTTAAATTTTTGTTTTATTCATTTTTCAGAATTGTACAAAAACAATGGTAAAGCGAGATTACAAACATGGTATTCTACAGTGTAGACAATACAGTAAAATGAAACAATAGATTGTTTACAGAGTATCTATTACAATTGAAGTTTGAAATGGGTAAACAACTCCTCATAATGAGGATGTCATAATGGCATAGATGGTTTAGTTGGCGCGTTTCGCCGTCAGAGTATGAAGAAAGAAAGAAAAAACCTCGGAACAACTCGTTAGTGAGAAAGTAACGCAAAGTGATCTATGGTATGTATTATACCTCAAATGATGGCTGGAATAAGTCGTTTTCAACACCAGTGTAAATTCCTGAGGTTTTTTGTTTATTGGTTATTTGATTGGAGGACCAAGTCTCTAGGAGTTGCAGGGGGATAGAGGTGGGTTGGAGGGGAGGTTAGAACTGTTTCTATGAAGGGAGAAGAATCAAACTGTCTAGTCGGCTAGCTCGCTAGAGACATGATTCTCTCCAGTGGTACATGAAATGTGGGCTTTTGCCGTGGGGTGAGGTGCTGGAAATTATGTTTGTCTAGGAGTAAAAGGTTTTATTGTTTACAAAGTTGTTCCATGGCTCCCAAGTGGTCTCAAATTGTCCCTTTTTCCCTTGCTTTGCTAGTGTAATTTCTTCCATTAATTTAATGGATTCAGCTCTCGATATCCATTCCCTTATTGAGGGAGGAGAAGGCTGTTTCCAGTATTTAGGTATCAGTTGTGAGGCTGCCATAGCAAGGTGACGGAACAATGCCGTCTCCTGTTTCGTGAATTCATGTGGGGGGAGGAGGAAAACTTAATGGTCCGGTGTACATGGGTAGGATTTGCGGAATATCATCTGAATGACCGAGTGTATCCTATTCCAGTACTTGGAAATAGTTGGGCATTGCCACCAAATATGTGAGTGATGGGCAGTTGGAGCGGTGCACCTCCAACATGTGTCTGGTGATGTGTTATAAAATTGGTGAAGTTTAGTGGGCGTATTATGCCATCGAGTTAAACGTTTAAAATTACACTCCTGGGCGTGGACCGAGACTGAGGTTTGTGTGTAGTGATGAAGACTTTTCGCCACTGTTGTTTGGTAAAATTGATTTTCAGTTCATCTGACCATTTCAGAGTGTAGCTAGGAGGGTTTTGCGGGAGCGCATCTCTGAGTATGGAGTGAAGAGAGGAAAGGATTTTCTTTTTTGGCGATAGTGTAGTGCATATTTGTTCGAACTCGGTAAGGGGTCTGTCGCATTTTGGAAGTAGTTCCTGAGTGTTTATGAAGTGTTTCATCTGATTATAGTAGAAGTGTTGGTTCCCTGTGTGAGATTTGGAGGAGGTGAGTGTTATATGTATTTTTTATATTTTATGTTTTATACTTTGTAACTCTAGTGCCTGGGAGATAATTCGTTTCAGCAAAGTACACTAAATTATATCCCAGACACAGAGACTCCAGAGCGTGTTATTGGCGTGTTTTGCTATGCCCTTGCTTGAGACCCCATGCTGGGGGTCTGTGTATTTAAGTGGGCCGTTTGGCCATAATAAAACAGTTCGTTTGTACCCTTCATCAAGTCTAGGCTGATGTTTGGGTAGCTCGAAATTATAATTATATTTCACCTGGGACTCGGGAGATTTACAACGGATATACTCAGTTTGAGTATAGGGGATCCGTTACACCTAGTTTATTACCTCTAATGGTTCCTAAGCCTTTTTTTTATTTAATGTTATTTCGAACTTAACCCCATTTAATGTATTAGTGGCTTGTTGTTTCCATATTTCACAATGCATGACTTTGCATTTATCTGTGTTGAATCTCATCTGCCACTTGCCTGCATAGTCCCCCAATTTATCCAAATCCCTCTGTAGAGAAGGGACTGTTTTACCTTATTTCAAGTGGGAAAAAGAAGGTCCAGGCATTCCAATACTCAAAAAGACACATTTATTTGGAACACAGTGAATCCAGCAACGCTTCAACCCAAATGGGTCTTTGCCAAGCTAACGCACACAATCTTTAGTGAACAATTTATAGGCAAAGTTAATGATGTACACAATAAAACAATTAACTAAATGAATGAAATAACCAATTAAAACAAGATACTTACTGTGTCTAGTAAAACCATCCATAGTAATCGTTGCCATGAGTAAGGCGACATTTCATTATTTTTTTATTTTTTTTTAATGTTAAATATATATTTATATCATATATAAATAAATGTACCTATGTGAGCATTGGAGTGCCAGTGCTTTCTTTCTCTCACTTGAATTCAATTGTTTGGAGTTTGTGCCTGGCCTGGTAGCACTCACATTTCGCTCATATGAATAAGTGCAGTTCCTTTTCTACTTTGTTGCTATACATATGTAGTATCTTATTTGGCAGGGTTATTAACCCCTAAAGGACAGAGCTTCAGAAGCTTGTCTTTCACTTAATGACAACAGCATTTTTTTCATTGTTTGCTGTTTGCGTTCAACTGCAATTAGCATTTTACTAATTTATTGCACCAACACATATTATATATCGTTTCTTAAAGGACAGAAAGGGCTTTAATTTGATGTAACACACACATATATATTTTTAAATGCTTATTTATTATAAAAAAAATACAGAAAAATGCAAAAAAAAAGAAATTTTTTGTGCTTTTTTTTACAGTTTTTGCAATAATAATGTGTGCATAATTAGTGCAGGTTAAGGAAAGTAATTAAAATAAATTCATTTAGTTGTTCTGATTTACAGAATATATAATGTGTCTGGGATTTTAAGTTTTTTTTGGTAGTTACAGGTCACAAAGCACAAGGTGTAAAATAAACTTTTAATGTGGAGCGATTTTAGAATTTGGTATGTTTGTCTTGTAAGCTTAATAGCCAAAAAAGAAAACAAAATTGCCACCCAAAAGTATATATTTACATAAAGTAGACCTCACAGGCTATTTACCCAAGGTTGTTTTGACACTTTCTACGTAGCCATTTCACCGCCAACCTCTGCTAAATATTGGAGTAAAATTTAGTTTTTTCTGTTTCTTGGCACACAAACTTATAACAAAGAAATTCTCATGTGTATTTTGTAAAGTTGGTGTGTGCTATTCCTGTACAAAGTTTTATTTTGTGTTCAGTTACCTCTGCTGGGTAAAATGACACCCCCATTGTATGTCTTTGGCACTATTTTGTGAAGTTACAGTGCCATATAGGAGGCCTGTTCTTTTCAGTATTCACAGTAGAATTTTGAGAGACGGATTTAATGAGCCTATGCTTCCATTTGGGGTATTATAACAGTTTGACTATTCAAAAAAGCCCACAAAGGCCTAACATTTGTAAAAGTAGACACTCCAGGGTATCTCATAAGGTGCATATTGTGCCTTAACATACCCCCATGCCAGGTATATGTAGATGTTGAAGGGGCGCATTTGAGACGCAGCCATTCAGTTTTTTTCTAACTTTTTCTAACTTTGAAGTTTTTACGCTGTGTCCATGTTCCAATGTTTTTTTTAGCTTATTTTTTAACTTTTTAAAGTTTATTTTAAAACTTTTTTTAACGTTAACCCCTAGTTAGCCTAACACCAAATCCCCCAATTCCCCACTAACTTCCACCCACCCCAGCTAGCTAAATATATAATTTTAAAATATTTAAATTAATTATTTAAATAAATTTAACCCCTTAGGGTTAAAAAAATAATCAGATGACAGTAAAATGTAATCCCTGCCAATTGATCATTGTAGTCCGTGATCAATTGGCAGGGAAGGGGTTAATTTTTAATTAAAATGAGTAAAGGGGGTTGGAAATTTAAATAAACTTTATTTTTTATTTTTTAACAGAGGGCAGGATCAGCACTGTTCCGGCTCCCTGCACTTCACACAGAACCAGGAAGTGCAGAGAGGTGGAAGGTAAGTATACTAAGCACATGTGCTCGCTCTGACATGCTGTGTTACCTGGGGCAGCACTTTCGGGCGCTCTCGGTCTCCCTCTAATACAGAGGCAGACCGGAGCAGCATTAACCCCACGATCGCTGCGATAGCGGTGATCTGGGGTTAATTTTAACGGGTGACGGACGAGGTCCGTCACTCGTCGTTATGGCAATCCCCTGAGTGACGGACCTCGTCCGTCACTCGTCGTTAAAGGGTTAACTAAAGTGAGAATTCAAAGTGAATTTCAAAGTTCAGGCCAATGCAGCCGAAACTAAAGCATAGCTGACTTAGAGAATTCAGCTATTTTTGGCCGTACACTTAAAATTTGCTTTGAATTCTTACTTTAGTGGATAACCCTGGCAATTTTGTTTTACCTACAAACACAGACACATGACTGTAAATGCCCAATTTAAGATAATTTATAAACAGGTTAAAGAAAGTGAAGTAAAGACAGAATCTTGAGTCACTCCACTTACCACTTGTGTCCAATTTGAAATATTTCCATTAACAACTACAGTGAAGGAAAAAACATATTTGATCACCTGCTGATTTTGAACGTTTGCATACTGACAAAGAAATCATCAGTCCCATTGTAAAACGCTGCGGAATTTGACGGCGCTCTATAAATATCATAATAATAATAATATCATAATAATAACAGTGAGAGAGAATAACAAAAACAATAAATAATCCAGAAAAACGCATGGCAAAAAAGTTATAAATTGATTTGCATGTCAATGAGTGAAATAAGTATTTGATCCCTTTTACTTAGTACTTGGTGGCAAAACCCTTGTTGGCAAACACAGGGGTCAGACATAGGTCTTGTAGTTGGCCACCAGGTTTGCACACATCTCAGGAGGGATTTTGTCCCACTCCTCTTTGCAAATCCTCTCCAAGCCATTAAGGTTTCGAGGCTGACATTTGGCAACTCGAACCTTCAGTTCCCTCCACAGATTTTCTATGGGATTAACGTCTGGAGACTGGCTAGGCCACTCCAGGACTTTACTGTGCTTCTTCTTGAGCCACTCCTTTGTTGCCTTGGCTGTGTGTTTTGGGTCATTTGACCCATTTTCAATGCCCTGGCTGAGGGAAGGAGGTTCTCACCCAAGATTTACATAGTTACATAGTTACATAGTTACATAGCTGAAAAGAGACTTGCGTCCATCAAGTTCAGCCTTCCTCAGAAATGTTGTTGCTGTTGATCCAAAAGAAGGCAAAAAACCTGGTCTGAAGCACTTCCAATTTTGCCACAAACTAGGAAAAAATTCCTTCTTGACCCCAAAATAGCAGTCAGATGTCTCCTTGGATCAAGCAGCTATTACCCCACTAATTAGAAATTATATCCCTGTATGTTATGTTTTTGTAAGTATTTATCCAATTTCAGTTTAAACATCTGTATGGACTCTGACAAAACCACCTCTTCAGGCAGAGAATTCCATATCCTTATTGTTCTTACTGTAAAAAAACCTTTTCTTTGCCTTAGATGAAATCTCCTTTCTTCCAGCCTAAATGTGTGACCTCGTGTCCTATGTATAACCCTGTTTATGAATAGATTTCCAGATAAAGGTTTGTACTGGCCCCGAATATATTTGTATAAAGTTATCATATCCCCTCTCAGGCGCCGTTTTTCCAAACGAAACAGATTTAATTTTTGTAACCTTTCTTCATAACTAAAATGCTCCATTCCTTTTATCAATTTTGTAGCTCGTCTCTGGACCCTCTCCAGTGCCATGATATCCTTCTTTAGAACAGGCGCCCAAAATTGCACAGCATATTCAAGGTGTGGTCTTACCAGCGATTTATAATGATGGTACATGGCCCCATCCTTCATCCCTTTGATGCAGTGCAGTTGCCCTGTCTCCTTAGCAGAAAAACACTCCCAAAGCATATTGTTTCCACCTAGATGATTGACGGTGGGGATGGTGTTCTTGGGGTCATAGGCAGCATTCCTCCTCCTCCAAACACGGCGAGTTTAGGTGATGCCAAAGAGCTCGATTTTGCTCTAATCTGGCCATCATTCAGATTTTATTGGCAAACTTCAGACGGGACTGTACGTGTGCTTTCTTGAGCACCGGGACCTTGCGGGCGCTGCAGGATTTCAGTCCTTCACAGCGTAGTGTGTTACCAATTGTTTGCTTGGATCCTCCCGTGTATTTCTGGGCTGATTCCTCATTGTTGTCTTGATCATTGAAACTCCACGAGGTGAGATATTGTATGGAGCACCAGACTGGGGGAGACTGACAGTTACTTTTTGTTTTTTTCATTTGCAAATAATCACACCAACTGTTGTCACCTTCTCACCAAGCTGCTTGACGATGGTCTTGTAGCCCATTCCAGTCATGTGTAGGTCTACAATCTTGTCCCTGACATCTTTGGACAGCTCTTTGGTCTTGGCCATGGTGGAGAGTTTAGAATCTGATTGATTGCTTCTATGGACAGGTGTCTTTTGTACAGGTAACGAGCTGAGATTAGGAGCACTCCCTTTAAGAGAGGGCTTCTAATCTCAGCTTGTTACCTGTATAAACGACACCTGGGAGCCAGAAATCTTGCTGATTCATAGAGGATCAAATACTTATTTCACTCATTGACATGCAAATCAGTTTATAACTTTTTTGACATGCATTTTTCTGTATATATATATTTTTTTGTTATTCTGTTTCTCACTGTTAAAATATACCTACCATTAAAATTACAGACTGATCATTGCTTTGTCAGTGGGCTAATGTTCAAAATCAGCAGGGGATCAAATACTTTTTTCCCTCACTGTACTCTTTAAGCCAGTGTTCTATCCAAGAGCAAGATTTTCCATATAAACTAATTGATTTCAGTTTAAATAGTAACTTTTTGTGTGGATATGTCAAGCTAATATGGCATGTCCTGTCTTTCATAAAACCATGTTAATTCCTACTAATGAATACATGAAAACAGTTTAAAGGATCACTATAGACACCCAGACCACTTCATTAAAGTGGCCTGATACAGTGTCCCTATTGCACTTAGTGCTGCAATGTAAAACATGCTTACATTGCAGCACCAAGACAGCCGCCCGTGGCTGTCTAGTGACTCTTACGGCATGAGGACATCCAGTAAAAGCAACTTCCCCATAAGAAAGCATTGATTCAATGCTTGTCCATGCATGTGCATTAGTGACCCCTCACCACAACCCAGCTCTGAGGGGGGAGATCGGCACTGGAGTCAGGTAAGTAAATAAAGGGGTTTTCACCCTTCATTCACCGACACATGGGGAGTGAAGGTGCAAGGAAGGGGGAGGCACAGCGAACTATAGCGACAGGAATACAGCTTTGTAGTCCTGGCACTATAGTATCCCTTTACGTACTTACTATGTGATTGCTCCAGAGGACTACTGGCAAAATAACCGCTATAGTCCACTGTAGTGGTTATGGTACATAGGCTGCCCGTTAATTGTTGCTTTTTTTCTTTTACTCAGACAATTGTTTCATTATTACATTTGTCATATTTAAAACAAGACTGTATTTGATTGTCATTTTATCATTTTTTTTTAAAAATTATATTCTTTCTTAAAGAGAAACTGTCACTTCTCAAGATTTTTTATATAATGTTGACTTATACCTGTATTCAACAAATATGTATTTGTGACATATGACAAATTACACTAGATGTAGAAATCCATAACCCTTTTTCACCTCCATCTTAGTTCTCTGTCAGTCATTATTCTAATCCTAGCCCTTGTCAGTCAATATAGAGAAGCCATGCAGAACATAGCAGAATGCCTCCTGGATCTAAACTGGATTGTGATGTCCGTTGCCAAGTCTTTATTGTAGATTTAAAAGATAATTGAACATTCTATGAAAAAAGGTTAACCCAAAATTCTATGTGATTTTGAATGTTTTATTCAGTAGAATATTTTCCAGTGTCCTGACAGTTCCTCTTTAAAATACACACACACATATTGATATCTTGATGGAGAGCACTCAAAGGACTCAAAATATATTTCAAATAGTGCTTTTTATATAAGCATCTTGATAAAAGTCCAGTGGGACTGAAACGTCGACACTCTGTATCCAAAGATTTGATGCTTAAATAAAAAGCACTATTTAAAATACATTTTGAGTACTTTGAGTGTTCTCCATCAAGATATCATACGTATTTAAGCCGGGGATTGCACCAAGGCAACAACAAGACCGGGAACTGTGAGTGCGGGACACGTAGATTTGTATATATATAATTCAGTTGCTAAAACCTGTTGTTTATCTCACACTAATAATTGCTTAACTGTGTTGCTTCATAATTTTATGTTACTGCAGTAATATTACTGCAAAGTTTAGAACCTGTTAAAAATGTCAACAGTCAAATGATGGATCTAATTATTTATTACATATTCTAATATATGTTCAATATAGAAATAGAAATATGCTTCAATAACTCACTGATTGAAAAGTAGATGTACATGCTAGCCTTGCTATAGTGTAGTCTACATTAAATAATGAAATAATAATAGCAACTAGTACTGTTATAATTAACACAATAAAGAATATTTTATATTCTTGTGAATAAATGTAAACAAAAAATTTGCAATTATTTACAAGTTTAGAATTTTACAAAAAAATTAAATGTAGGGTACTATTTCACCTGATTGATGACTATTTCTGTATGTACTCTTATTTGAATAAAACTTTAGTTTACATTTTTTTAGTTTAATTTATTTTTTTAGGCAAACAAATATACTTTTTTTTAATAAAAAAAAATACAAATTTGTAACTGGTAGTGTTCTCTTCAAACTGAAATTCCTGTATCCAACATGTTTTTGTTAAACTACAACCAAGAATTTAAAGCACTTTTATGTCTGATTTGAACTGCATTCTATTTTACTTTTTCCTCTGACATTTTACATTCGAAGGTCTGTTGGTCTGTCTGCTTAGTAGTTGTTACCTCCATGTTCTAACTTGCAAGCTAGAAGGTAGAGATATGATCATATAATATATAAATATTGACTAAATCAGTTCACTTTTGGGTGAACTGGTAATAATAAATGATAAAGGGTTTCAGATTCTGATGCTAACAGAAACTCTACACCCTACATTAAAATATCTTTTGATAGGGATACTTGGACAAATTGTGAAGGGTTAGGGTATCTGCACAGTTCATTAACAAGCTGATTGAAATAGGTCTGCCAAGGAAATCCACTCCATAGCGGTACTCCAATTTAATAAAATTACACGTATCTATCTTAACAACTGAATAAAGTGTCAGGAGGTTTAAAATAGGTGTGGAAAATAAGGACTCCTGTTGCCTGTATTAAAAGAGCAAAAGTTCTCGGTTCAATTTGCCAAGCAGCTGTTGCTGTAAAATGCAATATAAATTACATATTTAGGAGAAACTATTGGTCATGTTACATAACTCAAAAACAGTGAATACTAGGATATTTATTTTACTATTCTATACGGAGAAAGAAATGCATGCATGTTGACTTAGCAACAAAAGTAAGAGCATGTAGATGCTTTAATGTATCATTTCTACAATTAAATACATCTCTCCCTGTTTCCCAAAACAAATTAAAGTGACAGAAGGACAGCGGCATGCATAAGAGTTGTGGAGATCAATTGTCCACACTGAGCTCTAAGCATATCTCGTTACAAGTTGCTGCAGTTGTTCCTTGTAGAAGCTGTCCATTTCCTAAAAGGGTTTCTTCTTTCATCATAAAATTCTCCTTGTAAGAAAAAAAAAAATCAATGCAATTGTTGGGCTAAACCCTGAGAAGTGCCACCTTGCTTGTCATATTTCTGGAGTTTGAACAGTTGTCCATACAACAGCTGCATTTCTATAAGCTTGGAGGCAGGTGGTCAGAAAGCTCTTTGCCACTCACAACATAGAATGGATTGTATGTCCACATATGGCCTGCAGTCCACTGATTGTCAAATGTTGTTTCCCTAGTATGTGTATGTGTATGTGTGTGTCTTGTGTGTGTTTTGACTGTGTACAGTAATAATTATACAAACACGTAGGACTAGATCATCAATCAGGTAGCTTGTATGGAAAGAAAAATTACAATGGACATTCAAAATATTCACAACACAAAAAAAATATTGTCCTTTTGTCATTAGAAGCACAGTGAACTTATATTAATATATATCTATATATATCTTTTGGCGGCCTCTATTTATGTGTGAAAGCAACATTTTAAATAAAAAATAACATCAGTCTTTGATAGGTCTCCGCAAAACAAAATAATAAAAATGGTTGAGGCTTATGTTTGTTTTCTTAAGGGCATGTATTTTTGGAGTCCTGTTCCCATAATCCTCGGAATTGCAGTCCTAGTGCTGAGTGCTGTAGGCATGTGTCCTAACCCTTGGCTCTTCCGGGAATGGGATACATGGTTTGGCTCAAAGTCTTTGACAACATCAGCTCAGGAGGGTCCCACCACAGAAGGAGTAACGTCGAGCTGCAAACCAAGATCACAAGCTGTTACCACCAAACCAAAGCAACGCCATGTCAGCTCAGAATGTCACCAATTTTACAAGGTGGAGATAATCTAGAGGGGCTAGAGGTTTTAAAACCAGTACAGGTCCTTCCTTTTATCCTGAGGCTGTACACCTGGGAATGGGGGAATGAGAGAAGGATAGACAGAATGTATAAGGATAACATAAAAAGAGGAAGAGAGGGAAATAAAAAGGGGAAAAAAGAGATAAAGCCACAAGATGTTTTAGGATAGGATGAAAAGTAAGTTGACCCTAAGTGCACAAATAGATCTAAAGTGTCAATGTAAAATAAATATGTGAGCAAAAATGGTGGGTTCAATGAAGATAAGAGACCTCTAACGTTCCAGTTGTTGTAGACCTCTGAGAAGATTAATTTAATGTTCTCTACTTTCCTGTTCCAAACCCTTAGTAGCACTCAACACATCCAGATACTATACATCAGGGGTGCCCAAAAAGTAGATCCCCATATGTTTTAGAACTACAGCTTCCATGATGCTTTGCCATTCTGAAGGCATTCCAAATGCATGCAAAGCATCACAGGACTTGTAGTTCTACAACATCAAAGAATCTACCTTTTGGGCACCTTTTGTTTCCATCTGTCCACCCATTCACAAACTGAATACTAAAACATAAATGGATGCATACATTTGCATATGTAAACACTCCCCTTTCAAACATTCATCCACATACAGACAGAGATACACAAATGTACACTTACAAATATATATTTCTAATTAAACATTTTTGCATACACATACATTTGGACTTACAAGCAGAAAAGTGTCAACACACATTGGGCTCATTATATGTTCAGTGCCTGGGTTTTAAATTGTACTTCTCAAAAGTGGGATTTCAATAAATTGAAATTTGATAAAGCTAATAATTTAGATTTCAAGCATGGACAATGACTTGCTGGTAAAAAAAAGTCTCACCCTGAGCATGTGTACGTAATGCAGGAGCAGGAGATAGTGACAGTTTATGCAAGTATTAAACATAAATTTTGTGATATGCAAACTACACATATGTGTAACTTTTAAAGTTCATTTTTGATTCGGGAATTGTTTATTATAAATATACATACAATTAATTATATAAAGAATAATTGTGTTTTATGTCATGTGTCTGGACCTTTATTATTTTGCTTTTTGATATAGTTTAATATGCCATTTAGCTAACATGGATTTTTCCTGTAGGATGTATAAAGATTTAGCTGTTAACTTCATTACACCTGTCAAGAGGCTGGTGTAAAGTTTTGCGGATCAGTGACAGCCTTTAAACAGTAGTGACAGGGTTGGGAACCAGTCGTAAACCAGTCACTAAGTAGTGGTTTGCTGCTCCCACAGAATGCTACTTAGTGACTGGCTTCAAGTAGTGGGAGCCAGTAATTTCCATAAACTACTGATTAAATTTTGCATTCAGTAAACGGCTGTTGCTACTCACTAACAGTAGTGACAAGCATTTTAACAAGCAGCAGCTGGTGGGTAAAAAGTAGCAACAAGACTGGAAATGAGCTATTAGTTTTTATGTATTATTGTGCAGTGTGACTGTAAGTCATTTACTATATGTCTTGTCTCATCTAAAAGACCTTTAAATAAATGTATTCGCTTTTACTTTTTAGAACAAAATATATTCACACGGTATGTCTGGTGTTGTCAACATGTGGTACCCATACCTCAGGAGGTACGCACCACAAGCAGGGGGAACACAGAGAGACACCTTAGGGCACCCCTAATTAAATAACACAAGTCCCACATTGGATCCCATGGAAAGAATCCACTTCAGCTCTTCCGAAGGTAGGGAGGCTGGATGGACTTAAATAAAAATAATGAAAAAAAATTAAATAATTTGTAAGTGTGTGAGAAAATGTGTGCATGTGTAAATGTGTGTGTCTGTCAGTGAATGTGTGTGCCAGTGTGTCTGTCAGTGTGTGTCAAATCAATGAGTGTCTATCAGTGAGTGCGTGTCTGTCAGTAAGTGTGTCTGTGTGTAAAGTCAGTGTCTGTCATTAATTGTGCATGTGCATCAGAGTCCTCTGTGTGTAAATGTGTGTATGTCAGTTTTCTCTGTGTGTAAATGTGTGTGGGTGTCAGTGTCCACTGTGTGTAAGTGTTTGTCAGTGTCATATGTGAGTAAATGTGTGTGTATCGGTGTCCTCTCTGTGTAGCTGTGTGTCCATGTCCACTGTGTGTAACTGTGTGTGTCAATGTCCTCTGTGTGTAAATGTGTTTCAATGCCCTCTGTGTATGTAACTATTATTTTCATTTTGTGACTTTTATATTTCAGATTATTAGTTCATACACTCCAACTTACATACACAATTCTGACATCCAATATTCAATATTCACATTATGACATATTTATTTAAAAATATTCTTTACTACCTTTAAAGGACCACTATAGTCACCCAGACCACTTCAGCTCAATAAAGTGGTCTGGGTGCCAGGTCCCCCAGGTTTTAACTCTGCAGCTGTAAACATAGCAGTTTCAGAGAAATTGCTATGTTTACATTGCAGGGTTAATCCAGCCTCTAGTGGCTGTCTTCCTGATAGCCGCTAGAGGTGCTTCCATGACGCTCAATGAGAAAATCGCATCGAGCACGCAGAACGTCCATAGAAAATCATTGAGTAATGTTTTCCTATGGGCGGTTTGAATGCGCTAATGGATCTGGCCGCGCATTCGGCTGCATCCGGGAGCTGATGTCGGAGGGGGAGGAGAGGATTAAAGTAAGTGGCTGAAGGGGGCCACGAGGGTGGGGGGGACCTAAGGACTATATAGTGCCAGGAAAACAACTTTGTTTTCCTGGCACTATAGTGGTCCTTTAATAAGGCTTTTTCTCCAATATGGAATTCACTTAAATATCAGTGTCTACACATCTCATTTGGAATTTAAATCAATAGAAATTGCTGTGTGTTTTGGCAAGGTAAAAAAAACCCACCAATTTCATCAAATTGCTGGTACTTAGGCCATTACTAAACTCTTTGCATTTTCAAAAACTGTAATTCATACCCCAATGTACAAGTAATGTTCTCGCACTGTTATATATGTTTACATTTGTTTTCTCTGAGGTTTTTGTCCATCAAGATATAAAACTTTTGTATGCAGATAGCAGATGCAGAAATAGGAAAGGAGTTGTGAACATGAAGAAAATTAAATGACAGATGAATGTTGAATAGAGGAATATTCATAAAAACTACGTTAACTACATATTCAGTAATAAATAAAGGAAAGACCAATAAACCACAATATTGTCTTCTGCTTTTCAGTTCAGTCATCAGTTCAGTATATATATGTATATATGGTATGGGGTGGTAATCTTTAGTGTTAGGGTAGTGTAGGGGTTAGTGTTTAAAGCAGCATAGGTGTTAATATGTAGTGATAGTGTAGACTAATGTATGTTTTAATGTTTATTGATGGTGTAGTGTAGGCGTTAATAGTGCAGTATAGTGTGGAGTTATTTTAGTGTACTCTGGGATGGCTATACAATATAATAATATATGTCCCAGTGCTGCTGAGATTAGTAGTTACAAACCCAGGAGGCCACTATTTCTGCAACTCAGTAATGTAACTCTTACTAATATCAAGTAGACTGTGACATTCATGTTTTGGTTCTGCCAAAGATTATGGACCCCAGACTGCATAGAGGTCATCTATACATTAGTACTTGTACCTGTTCATTATAGATAATCATTGAAGGGGTGCTTTCATGATCTGTGTAGTATTTGGTTCTAACCATTATCTGCATGTTCAAATAATGGGTGGATCATGGTATTATATGATATAGAAAGATAGATTAGATAGATGGATAGACTAGATAGAAAGATAGATTAGATAGGCAGACAGGCAGACAGATCAATAGATAGATCGATAGAATATATATATATATATATATATAAGATGAAAAAATAGATTAGATAGAAAAATAGATTAGATATTCAGACAGATAGATAGATAGATAAACAGATAGAGAGACAAGTTTATAAACTCCAAATCAATTGTTAATTTGTAAGCAAGATGAAATTTGCCATTCAGATTTAATTTGTTGTAATTATTGGCTGAGTAGAATATTATCCACTAATATGCTACATACATGCTCACTGGCGCTTTTGCTTACCTGCATCAACATTGAGCCCAAGGCTCTGTCCCATGTCCCCAGTTGGCCCAGTGAAGGGTCCCGGGGTCGTCCATGCAGATGTGCCCTGTTCTCCTTTCCCAAGATCACACTGTGCTGCTGGAGCTGTCCCTGCAGGAGAGATCCGGTGAGGTCGGACCGAGGCTGGGACTATAAGTGAGCTATATCTGGGATCAAAATGCGTGCTATAAACTTCATGCATGCTAGCCCTTTGGTAACTGGACCCTTGGCTGTTTATAGCTCCCCCTATGGAGTAGGGATGGTGGTGGTGATGATGATGGTGTGCGTGGTGCCAGGGCTCTGGAGGACCCTGATGTAAGTGGCTGTGAAGAGTTGCTGGGGAATAAGGATCTGCTCCAAATGGTATTTCTGTGTGCGAACCACTGAGCGGACTAGCCAGACTGCTGCCCAGAGATGAGGATGCTGTGACTGAAGAAGGCTGATAGCTGCTGTTCCAGAAGGAAGGAGGGAAACTTCTCTGACTCATGGGATAAGAGGAGTCTGTCAAAGGAAAACAGTACGAAGGTGAAAGTTATTACTAATCAATGACTCACAATCATGTAATATACATGAAAGGTCCAACAGACCTAAGGCCTGCTGCACCTTAACACTAACATTCTCTATTACAGCAAAATGGAAACATAGAAACATAGATGACAATTGCAATTTTGCAGTTCCAGTGCAAAATTTAACTCAAATGTTACATTATAACCATGACTTATGCACTGTACACACATCTTAGTGTGATTAAATCCACAACAAACGTTATAATAAAGAGATGTTTTTTTTCTTAACATGACAACATTGCCAGTAATTGTTCTACACAATTTTAAGGCACAACAGTAATCATCTTAAATTTGTTGAAAACACTGGCAGGAGAGAGATTATGCATGCTTTCTCTAGTTTAGGAGGGACAGTTCCTATTCAGGGCCCAAATCAATTTGTCCCTTTTTTCTATGCCCATTTTTAGGAGCTCCATATTACTGGTGTGTAACACAGCTCCATGTCAACACTACTCACAGTAATGTGTCTTTAAACGGTTACTCCAACCATTTGTTTTTTTAAATTCATAATGCCCTATTGGGCATTACTTTAGAAACTTAGCTAAAACTTACCTAAAATCCAGCGCTGTGCAAAGTTCCGGTGCTGCTCTCCACTCCTCGTCCGACATCATGCCAGCTTTCACAAGTTCCAAAGGCTTCTTATAGAGAAACCTTTGAATGGATTGTATAACCTGCTCAGAGCACATCTGTGTTAGAAAAACGCATATATTGAAAGAAAAAGCAATTTTAGGAGGTCTTTCACATGTCAATCAACTCTTTGGCATAGACTCCTGTGCTGAAGAACTGAGTTACAGGGGGAGCAGGAGAGATTTCCTGCTCTTCAAGCACAGCATACACAGCGCATGATCCTTGTTTTTTATGAATTCTTCCTAGCCAATGATTCTAGAACTGGTTAGGAAGTATAGGTTTAGACACCAGCATGTTGACAATGAAGCCAGAGTGTTGGACTCATGGTGGTGGCTTACCATTAATGAGGAAGTTGCATGGGAGGGAGTGGGATTTAAGATAAAGAGCACATCACTCTCTGATTGGCATACACACGTGTTACTTACACACACATTCAATTTCTGACACTCACAGACACATGCACAATGTTACTTACACAAACACTAACACAGACTCTCATTGATACACACTGTCACACCATCGTGACATAAATGCTTACATATAGTCTTAATTTATGTACAAAAACACACACAAAAAAACTATTTACATACAGAATAAATATCCAACTGGAGAATACCTGTCTTACTATGAGGAGAAGGGGATCAGGCTTGCTTTCATATCCCTAGTATCTAGGGGGGACAGGAGAGCCTTGACCTGTGATGAACAGGCTCCTTACGACTCATTGTGGAAGACTTCTGGGTAACAGGCAGGGTGCAGCTCGGATACCAGCCCCGGCATCCTCTACCTGCAACCAGCTTTGGTTATTGCTTGGTTGCAAGTGTCTGCCACACAGCACCAGGCAATGTATTATACTTGTGGCTGCTCGGTGACAAACAAGAGGGACCCAGTAAATGTAGTGCTGTGCTAGGGGCTGTGAGTGCTGATGACAGACATAATTTTTGCACAAAATTGACAGTCATGAGTGCCAGGTGTGTAACTAGTACCCGGCACCCTAGTGAACATATCTCTGGATATGTAGTGAAATTCTGCACATACCGACCATTACCACTATGACCACATTTTAAGGCAGGAGTGGTCATGGTGGTTGGAATAACTTTTTAAACTACAATAGATGTGTTTAGAAATCAGTTTGTTTAAATAGTCGTTCTTCTAAACTACATTTGAGTTATATAAATTGTTTTTAGTAAGTGACCTAAAATGTATCAAAACCACCCTGATCCTGGCCACACCCCCACTTACACCAGTAGAATTAAAGTGTCCCTCTTTGTTCATTTTAAATGTTAAGAGGTATGTACGATGACATAGATTGCTCTTAGTTATCTCATGTTCCCTTTGGTGTGTTAGAATCGCATGTTGTCACCATTAGTAAATACTAGGTTCTCCCTCAGTAAGAGTTCATGGAACCCTCCATGGGTTCTTTACTACCTGAGTCACAGCTCTCCTGCTCTGGTATAATGATACAATGAATCATGACTGCAAACCAATGGTAACCATTAATAGCCGCATATTTAAAGATATACATTTCTTTAAATATGTGACTACTAAAATTTTATATATATATATACATGTGCTGTTGGAATTATCTTCTAATTTCAAGTGTGGACTTGCAATGTCAGTTGGGTATGGGCAGAAATAGAGTGACAGGCTTATTTACTAAAGTAAAAATTCTGAGGGAATTCAAAGTGAATTTCAACATTGAGGCCAGAGTAGCTGAATCCTACTATTTTGACCTTTGACTTTTGAAATTCACTTGGAATTCACCTTGAATTCTCACTTTAGTGACTAACCAACCCATGTCGGTCGTGAACAATAGTGAACAAAGCTAAAATTAAGCCAAGTTCTTTTCAACACACACTCAACATTCTCACTGTGTTTTACAGAGAGTCACTGGAGGGGAGACTTGATAATGATGGCCGTAAACTGATCTGCAAATGAGTAATAATTAGGTAGAGGTTTGTTAAGTAGAATTGTCATGAATTACAGTGTATTTCTAATCCCTAGAAACACTCTACAAGTCAGATCCATTGGTAAAAATACATTGTGGCCTCAAATTTTAAGCTCTCTTTGATTTCATTTTGAATCCTATTAATTTGTACTCTAGTGTATAACTCTTCAATTCAAGCACCTATAGGAGTGATGGTGGTTACAGAACTTGCTATGTTGAATGTTGAACTACATTTGAATATACTACATTAATGGACTTTGTCATAATATAATGATACATACACATCTTTAGGAACAAAGGACGTTCTGCACATTCTTACATCTGGAATATATTTGACTTTACACAAAATCTACATTTTTTGGCTGAGAAGCTCAGCTGCCAAACTAGACCTATCACTCCAGCAGGATATGCCGGATTGAACTTGGCAGCTGTTCGTCAATTTGACGAGAATCCAAATTTCACATCTCTGAGGAATTGAGTCAAAATCAACAATCAATTCTCTGTAGAATTCACTGACTTGTGTAAAATGAATAAAATGTGTTGCAGTGTTTACTGCAAACTGTTCTCCGTAGGATTATTTTTTTTTGTTGACATTTGTATTGACATACTTTATTGTCTGCCAAATTTGTTAAACAATTATCAGTTTGATGTTAGCAGCTGAATTAAGCAAATCCAAACTATTTTACAGACATCTATGAAACTGGCAAATCTAAAATATTGCACTGGCTTCTCTAATGCTTATACGAAAGCAAATGATAAGACAGATAAAATAATTTAAAATAAACACACTGATCATCAGTTAAAAAAGTAGATAATATCAATGTGTGATTAATTTCAAAACAAAATGTAAATTGACATTAAGAGTTCCTATCTTACTTTTGTAGAATATGGGAACTTTGTGAAGTCATTTCTTTCCTGCACAGAACAGTACAATGAATAATAGGAACCCAAAATTAACAGGAGCAAATGCCAGTTGCTAATTATGTTCCTTAATCAAGTAACGGTATATGAGAGTACATGTGAATGTCAAGGCAGGGGTGGGTATGTCATTAGTTTTTATGATACTGTCACTATCAATTTACATTTGTTTGTAAATGGGAAAAAAAATTTAAAAGGCACCTTTTAAAAGTAGTGCAAACGATTAATGATAACTTTACAAATCCAGATGCTAAATTGTTAATTGTAGTGAGATAAACTATGGCCGAAAAATAGGTCAAAATAAAAGAGCTCGATAAAACCTCAATCTTTAAAGTGACAGCTCACCAAAACGCCATGTTCAGCGAATCGAGCCAAATCACTATATAAGGAGTCCATACCCTGACTACACGTTTACTATATGTATAAAATCTACAATATCCTCCTATGTACGTTTTGATGTTATTAAGCCAGACTATTAACCACTTAAGGACACGTGACGGAAATATTCCGTCATGATTCCCTTTTATTCCAAAAGTTGTGTCCTTAAGGGGTTAAGAGCACAAACAAACTTTTATTGTAAAGGCAGATAAAAGCCCATTGACACATAGGACTCGTCTACTGTGCCATTAATAAGTTTACATTTATATCAATAATTTTGTGTAATAACAGTTATGTGCTTAGAGTCATTACAAACTAGAATGATAGAAAAACATACTTTATCCCTGTGACCTAGTCTATTTAAAAACTGGTTATTGTAAAAAGCTGGGAAGCAGTGTTCTTTTCAATAGCATGGCCAACAAAACAAAGATGTTGAAGGGCAATGTTAACATGTGCTGTTGGAATCAGAAGAAAAGGACCACAAATAGACAGTCTTTTCATTTGTTATCACTGGTGTGCAAAAAAAGAGTAACTGTAACAGTAATTGAAATTATTTGCAATTCTGACGAATGTAAACGTAAAAACTAAGCCTCATACACATCACGAAGTGTCTGGAACACAACTGGGCTTATTTACTAATCTTTAAACTGTGCATCACGAAGTGTCTGGAACACAACTGGGCTTATTTACTAATCTTTAAATAAAAAAGCTTTTTGTCAATTAATAAAGCTAATTTAAAGGATATAATCACTGAATGTACTAATTCTTCTTTAGCTGGGTCTTAATCTTCATGGTATTAGTAATATTCTGCTATGCCCATAATTCTATATATAGAAGGATTATAGAAGACAACCCCCCCGCCTCATGTGTGTGTATATATATATATATATATATATATACACAAAACTTCATGTTCTCATGTGTGTATATATAAAAATTCCATGTTCTCGTGTGTATATAAATATATATATAAAAAATCCAAGGGTATGGTTGCACTCACGGTTTAAAAGTCCAAAGTTTAATGAAAAAACTGATTTAAAACATCAAGTGATCACTTGATGTTTTAAATCGTTTTTTCATTAAACTTTGGACTTTTAAACCGTGAGTGTAACCATACCCTTGGATTTTTTTGGATATTGAAGCTGATTTTGGTTGGCACCCGGCCATTAAGGGATATTTGAGCGTGAGTGCAGGAGCTACTTGTATTTTAAATATATATATATATATATATATATATATATATATACTTTTATGATCCTGATAAAAGTCCTCGAGGAGGACTGAAACGTTGATCCTGTTTTTAAGAATATGGAATAAAAGTACATTTTTATTTAAGACCGAGAGTGCAGCCATCTACTTTTGCAATTTGGATACTGAAGCCCTGGTAGTGCACTATATATATATATATATATATATATATATATATATATATATATATATATGGCAGGAGGGGCTTGTAGGTTACTTTCTTCTCTTTTTAATCTTTTGGTAATTAAAATGGTTACTCCGACCATCATAACCACTACAACGGTTTGCCCCCTTACCTGGTTCTGCTGTGCGCCTGGTCTCTTCTGAAACAGGTTTTACAACATCCAGCTTTTGCAGAGCTACAGAAGTCGGATGTCAATCCTGCCGCTCATTCATTGACTAAATTTGCCCAGAATTGATCTTAGCCAGCAAGGAATTTGCGTTTTGGGCTAGCTGATGGCACCCCATGATGCTTCCAGAAGTGGAGTTACACATCTGACAGCAAATGGGTTAAACTCATTATGTGCTGCGTTTCACAGTGAAATGCTGCACGTACAAACTCCAGACACAATGATCACTTCAAATCACTGAAGTAGTGGTGGTGCCTGGAGTAACCCTTTAAAGAGTACCTTTGTTTACATACTATGAATATACTATGAATGTTTGTTTCTATAGTCAGTAGACCATTTTTTATTACTTCAGTCAGGACTACTTTGCATATATTTCAGATCTTCACTTCTGAGCAATTTCTGATCTGACTGACTACTACCAGGCCATGTAGGGTCAATTTAGATCATTATGGAGGGGTCTCAATACTGAACAAATCTCAAACTATTTGGCAATTTGAGCTCAATTCAAACTATGATATATTTTTGAAATTTTATGTGAATTCTGCCTCCAATCGCTGCAAGCTGTCAAGAATGTATGCTGCTGGAATTCAGATCGTATTAAAAAACATTGAACAAGTATTATAAGTAGTTTTGTACCAACACTTATCTATAGTATGTTGAAGAAATTTGCTAGTCAATTTTGCATAGTTTTACATTTATGTATTTTATTTGCAAGTGCTAACGAGTGGGCTTAGCAGGTTAAATTACAGTAGAGTCGATGTACAGTATGTTCAGTAGTTATACAGACATTATCGGTTAGAACCACAGACTTTGAAAAGCTGATGACAGTTCCCACTTGGCAGTAACATAATCAGAATGTTGAATGTTAAAAACTATTAAATCAAACTATTAATTTACTGTTTTAATTTGTCTAATATACGTTTGTCAATCGATATTTGTGAACCTATTACACTTTTTTAGAGTTTAACGCTAAAACAATTTCCAGACTTGCTCAGTTTCAGCAAGAACCGAGCCTCCTCTACCCATTACCAGCCGTAATGAGGTATGGGACAAGAAGTTGGTGCTATTGGCTAGTGCCATGGATCCTCATGGCAATGATACATACTATTACTCTGCTAGTGACTAGGAAGCGATACTGGGTACAATGTGTTGACTTAAGCCCTCTTGAATTGGCCCTGATAAACTTTTCTTGTTAACAAGCTATTGATTTAAAATTTTATTTATTGGAAGACTATACTGATTTTATGAGCTCCAATCAAGATTATGTCAGTTAGACCAAAGTTTATATTCTTACACTGGCTTCCTGTTTCATATAGGTGTCAATTCAAACTACTAACCCTTACCTATAAACTCTAACCAACTCTAGCCCCTCTTACATTTCTTCCCTCATTCATAGATATGCCCCTTCTCAGTCTCTCCGCTCTGCCGGTGACCTTCTCCTGTCCGCTGCTCGCACCCTTACTGCTAACTCGCGCTTGCAGGACTTCTTGCGGGTGGCTCCCTTCTTTTGGAACAGCCTGCCTAACCCCATCAGACTCTCCCCTAGTCTTCAATTGTTTAAAAGGTTCCTCAAAACACATCTGTTCAGAAATTCTTATGGACTCCCAGAGTTACTTATGTATACTTACCCAAGTCTGTCTCTTGCTCTCCTAAAGAGCCATTCTCCACTCTCACCTCCAGCTCTGCTACTTTTCCACCTTGTTTGGTGGCTGTCACCCTTGTTGCCCTGTTGTGCATTTGTACCCCACCTCATCTAGACTTTAAGCTCGTTTGAGCAGGGTCCTCATCTACCTATTGTTCCTGTGTCATCTACCTATTGTCCCACTTTCATAATATTGTAAAGCGCTGCGGAATTAGTTGGTGCTATATATATACCTATAATAATAATAATAATTATTATTATAATATATATTACTTTGTATGGTAATGAACAAGAAGGTTATTTGGGTCATTTTTGTAATGTATTATGTTTGCAGCACCACCACCCTCAAATATCAGTTTAGATCAGAAAATATTGTCTTATGTAACTTCACTATTGAGTATTGTAAGGTTTTATAATACTTATTCAAATTTGACTAAAAAAATTAAGCCATCCCAAAGTAGCTAATCAGCATGAAAAGTGCTAATAAAACTAACTATACCCCAAGTAATGAGCCACAAATGCCCATTCCTTAGTACCATTGGCATATGTGTCCATACATAACATACTAATATTTACTTCTTTCTCTTAATGTTAATATGTGTAGGTATGTGAAGGTGACTTCCTTTCACTATGAAATTAAAGGTTTTAATATTAATGGAACCTAAAGTATTAAACACTTGGCTATCCTCATGTTCTGTCCACTGAAATAGGCATATGTACACAAAAAAGGAGAGCGCTAAATATGTTTCTTGACTGTACCAATCAAATGCATTTCTAGGTTACCGTGGAAAAATGGAGAAATATGATTGGATGATTCAATTATTGAAACAGTGAAATGCAACCTCATTTTCCCAATCAGATAATTGCCCCGTATTTGATTGATTATGGTGCTAAATGAATAGCCAACCACAACCAAACAACTCAGTTGGAGTGAATTGCAATAAGAAATATTTGCTAAAGGCCAAACCTGCAAACAAAACTTGGCTGGAATTAAAAAGAATGAAACTACATGGATGTCACAAAATTGGAAATCCTGTGAATAAAATAAACCAAACTTTGAACTGATTGAAGCCACAATGAGTTGATCCATATTTGCCCAAGACTGGGGCCAATATGTGTATATGTTGGTTCTCCAACTTTTGCAATAACAATCCCCATTGCACATCATGCAATGGAGAAAGGAGCAGGTGGCCAGCTTTATGTGCAATAGTTCGTAATCTGTACTCCTCTAGTATCTGCCCACTATCTGAGGAAATATTGGAGCTATTCTGCTACCTGACCTGATAATAGGGAGTGCAGGGGTCATTTTCCTTTTCACCTCTATTATATTGTAGATATGAAACATTACCAGTCAAATTATTTTTATTGTGTACAGCTAAACTGAACATTTCAGATATTGCTTCCGAATGAAAACATTTGGGTTAATTATTTAGATGCGATTCGCTATACAATAAATATTCAAATATATATCATTTTCATATAGGGGAATAATCTTTACACATACTTCTGAATTACCAGTAGTAAATATCCAAACATCGATTTATTACCACATTTGCTAATTATTTTTGATAGGTGACTGTAATCACCTTGTCTTACAAATAAGTAGTTGGCATTGAGGGTTTTTTCCTCAATACAATTATTTGTACGTGTGACAACTTCAAACTCAACAAAACTTGTCTTTTGGTGAATTAAACCCTAAATATATGTAATATTATACATGATCTTATAAGCAACAAAGAGTTATTCTCAATCCACTTCCCAACTACTTTTAAACAAGCCATGGGGTACATTTCAAGGATACCCCAAATCTGATAAAGGTTGATCACATTGGTTTTCGCTTTTACATATACAATGATGAAAACATCCTTTTTAGGTTTGTAGAGATATTTTTGAAATTTACTCATATGAAAAAAAAAATTCTACTCAATGGATAAAATGGACAATATACATTTTAACAGACTATGAATCCATCCCATCACTGAATCCTGTAGTTTAAGGTGTGTTTAGAATTGTACTGAAGTGGCCGTAAAACACACAAATGTTTAAGTACCTGAAAGAAATAAGTAATGTATTGCTTCCCTCTTCAGTGAAATTTTAAATATCAATGTAAAATATCCAAGCTGTGAATAAGACTAATTTAGGATTAGATTGATAAGCGTATGTCTTGTAATTGAATAGAAGTTTGCCCATTAATTTATACGAGAAAATGCTATTCAAATTAAAGAGATAACCTTATCTTAATTAATAGAACTAACTCTGAATTTGAGAAATGTTCTAAATATGCTCATTTTGCCTACATTTTACAATTGAGTTATTCATTCACTGCAAGTCACTGTTTAGTGAATAACTCCCAAAGTGACTGATTTCACAAGTTACATTATCTCCACTTTTGCTGCTGCAACAAACTATTTTCTGTTTTAACAAAAAATGTGCTCTTACCTATCAAGATCCGTTTGCATTGTTTCATTTTTACTGGTGGTCCCATGCAGATAGAACATATTTTATTATTTACCACAATGAGCAAATAATGTTCATTTTTCGGGATTACACAATGAAATTTAAATATTTTTTTATATAGGCAGTAGAATGTAACATATATATATCAGTGTGCCATTTAAGGTAATATGGAACTGGATAGTATCTATGCTCTGATGGTTTATTCACTGAGCATCGAGTTGGCAACCAACTTTCAGAATGTTGACAAAAATAAAAATAAATGCAAAAAAATTAATAAATTCAAAATTATATATGCTTTTTTTAAAGTTGGCTCTTTCTATTTGCAAGTTGGACTTCAAAGTGGATTCAAAGTTCATTTTAAAGGCAGTCATGGTCTCCCTTTAGCTATTTTTATCAATTAGCTAGTAATGATCTGCTCTGTTACAGAACAATAGGAGAATAGTTTAATTGTAACTGGCCAAATATGTAAACATATTTAGTTTATATTTAAGTATGATGTAATAACAAAAATGTATATAAAATATATAAGATTACTGTGGTGTGACATTAGGAAGCATGACTTAGTGATGTTAATGGTTTATATAAGCCCTTTTCTAAACAGGGAACCCTGTCTGGACTCTGCTAGAAGTAATATAAAGCAAGTGATCTGAACATGAGCAGGGTTTAATTTGCAGAGCAATTAAAATGTCAGCATGGGCAAAGAAATTATGGAGACAAGTAAAGGTGAAGAAAAACAATGAACAAAATAAAACAAATAGTAGTAGTTATAAATAAATATATAAAGATATAAAGATATTTCCAAATTTTCCAAATATACTCTCTCTTTTATTGATTTTCGTGGTACTAAAATATAATTTCCTGCATAAACTCTTAGTCCCAAATAAAGGTCTCAACTGAACTCTATCTGATACGGTTTTTTGTCCCCTGATTAGAATGTGACAGACACAAAAAGTGAGAACTGTAGGCAATTCGAATTTCAAATTTAATGCCAAAAGTGCTGAAGAAAAAATATTCTGGTCAAAAATGTGTAATTCACTTAAATTCACTTTGCAATCCCGACTCTTGTACACTACATAGCAAAGTACGGCTCCCTAGGGCTGTGCATTAAAATACTAGACTAATACTAAATATTTCAATATACTTTTCCAATAGCTCATGTAACAAATATAATGGTGAATGATTTCATTAATTCGCTTTAGATTTTGAGAGCACGTAGTTGTAGGGGCAGTTCCAGAACTGGGTCAATGAGCAGCTAAAATATTAATTCTGGAGACTGATATTGTTTAATTGCTACTCAACAGGCAGCTCTATACAGACATCCCCCAAAATGATATAACTGTGCGACAACGTTCGAAAATGAGCGCAATCACCATGGAAACCAGTGGACTGCTGTTCTCTCGATTTCCGAGGTTGTTGCTCCCCTTTCTAACTTTGTCCCGCTGTCACAGTGTCCCCATGGCCCTCGCTGGCCCCCAGCCTCATTCACTCACCCCGCCACGAGCTGGAGCTCCGGGAAGTCTTGGTGCTGGAGGGGGAGTAGCTGCTGGGCTGGCTGAGAGCCCTGCTGAAGTGCTCGTCCACCACCGAGCTGATGTCCCCCTGGAAGTAGGTGAAGAGGACACACCTGGAGCTGATGTACTCTGCCTCGGGGGGTCTCTCCTTGTCCGGGCTGCAGTCTTCTTCCTTAATGCTGGGGGGAGCGTTGCTGGAGAAGGAGCTGCTGCTGCTCACACTGCTCAGGCTGCTGCTCACACTCTCGGGAGCTTCCTGCATCTTCGAGTAAAAGGCTAATTTCTAGACAACACAAAGCGAGAGGGACAGTCAGATAGTTACTGCACGGGGCCCCCGGGGCACTCAGTACTTTACACAATGCCGCCATTCCAGGCCGGGAACCCGGGCTGGCCCTTCACAGCAACAGGAAATAGCCACACATCACCCTGCATCACCTTACGGCTACCGTGCAAGCGGCTCCGGTGAGGGCCACATGGACAGCCTGCATGGGAATCAAAATCCCATTCACAAAAACTTGTGGGAAAACTTTCTGATTCTAAACCAGACACTCAGACAATGACAGTTAGACCGGATCTGTGATTAGTTATTGCCATAGCAACATAAGTAACAAAGATTCCAAATCCAACCTTTACTTTAATTTGTTTTGGAAGAACAAAAAAAAATGTTCAAATTATATATACATAGAGAAATTGGTCAATGGAGTGTCATTCTAGTGCACTAAATATACTCTAGACAGACAGATATAGACTAAATAAAGATTAGTTTGTTTATTTGGAAATCTATCTGTCTGTCTATTTATCTATATCCTTCTGTCTGTCTAATCGCTTGACTTTATCCTGATTCCTATAACTTTTATGTTTTAGTTTACACAAATCAAAAATGTTTTGACATATATGAAAAGTAAATATCATAAATTAACACAAATCTTATTTTACAGTAGCAATAACT
Source organism: Pelobates cultripes (assembly GCA_933207985.1). Classification (NCBI taxonomy): domain Eukaryota; kingdom Metazoa; phylum Chordata; class Amphibia; order Anura; family Pelobatidae; genus Pelobates; species Pelobates cultripes. Next base: position 260,292,749 of record OW240913.1, read on the forward strand.
TGTTTAATTGCTAAAATAAACTCAAAATTAACTTCTAAATAAATGTACAAAACGAAATCAAAACTCACAATGTACAAAGCTTTGGTATCTGTGCCCATCACTGCCCTCTGGCACCTTCAGCACAGCATGGTATGTTAACTACAAGTTAATAAATGAATTACCTTTGCACAGAAATCTTAGCAAGGAGCAGATCAGGAGCAGATTCTGTGAACGGGAAAGCTATGGGACTGCTTCTATTTGTGTGTGAAATGTTAGCGAATCTGGAAACACGTAAAACAGACTATAACAGGTGCAGACTATGGGAAAATGCTGTCCAGCCCTGCACACATCTAACAGAAATATTCCTACCATTTATGTTTCCAAAACAGCCACAGTGCGAATCACATTGAAACCAACAGCAATCCTAAATTACCTGCATATTTTCTCCAATACAGAAAATTCAAAGTAGTTAGCAGGGTTTAAACTGGAAGGGTGATTTTTACAAAGACACAAATCTTATAAAATAAATGTATGTAATGCGAAATCGATTGATCTATTCATAAAACTAACCCGGTTTATTAAATGTTTATTGCACTGCAATCAAAACCATCTCCCAGACATCCCAGCCACTACTGTTAATTGCTGTGTAAACATTATTCTTTGCACCTTATCAATGAACTGGGAACAGCAACATTAGAAGTCACAGGGCTCAGAAATTGCACACATTAACTAAAACCATGAGATTCACCAATAAAATCCAGCCCATGGTATAGGAAATACTATTTAAAAAGTCCAGACCCGTTCCCTTGCTTTAATAATATTACGCTGAATTACTGGTCTAATTAAATCTAATAAAAATATATATAAATGATTAAATAATATACATTTGTTTTCTTTCTTCCTCTTGCAAATACTAATTTATTTGTAAACAATAAAACTATTTAATCAGGACAAACACAGTGAAGTGATTTATTAAACATATTAAACACTCACCCTGCATGGGAGCAGTGGTTATAGTGCAGACCCAATACATAGTTTCAATAATCACCCCTAGCCCTAACGATTTTCCATTAGCGCCCCTGAGCAATGAGGTCCACAGAGGCATTCTTCCTTGACCCAACGTACCTGGTGGTAAGGACTATAAGCTGCTGTAAAGTAAGGCTGAGGAGGACCATACACTTGATACATAACATCCAAACAGCTCATGGCTAGAGAAAGTTGATGCTGTTACAATGCTTTGTTGGTTGATCTTTATTTTTCTCGTGTGCTTTACCATTAAGGTCCAGTGTGGTTTCAATAGATAAACTCCTGCTCTTAAGATTCCTCATAGAACGTTGAAGAAGTTGCAGCATGCGTGGAATCTTCCGCAAAACCTGTTCTTTATCCGCGATCCAGACCTATGTGATGGGATTCTAAGCTCCAGAATGGGACAAGATACAGTGCCACAGGCAGCCGGGCTCCTGCTGCAGGGCATTTAAATCGTGCGCAGGCGTAGTGACGTCCCTGTCAAGCTGGGCAGGTGTTTGGGGAGGAGGGCGAGGAGAGGTGGGAAAGCGTTAAGCCAATCGCCTAGGATGGTGTATGAGCTATTGTGTCAGGGAGATGTCATTTTCAGGGCTTTTAATTCAAGAGGCAGGGTCATGTGACTGTCTATGGTTAGGAGGGCAAGGTTTGGGGTGTGGATAGCAGGCACAGCTTTGTAGTAGTTTGGGGAATATATATAGCCATTCTTACATCAATGGTCACAAAGTGACTGGTCTCTCTTGGTGCAGCCACAATGTATACATTTAACTGTATTGTTCTGAAAAGTGGTACAAAGTGCAGTGCTTAAATTGGGGCAATCACCATAGGAACCGATGTGAAGAAGCAGGCTGATTCCATTCATGAATCATGATTACTCCAAGTTTGTAACTTTGGACCACTTTTTAGTATACCACGGTTTGGAAACAAATGTGGATTTGCAGAAAATATTTGTTCAGTCGTTATAAACACTTAAGAATGCTGCATGTGAGGACATTCTGCAGTTTGTTATAATAGCAAAACAGGTGTTAAATGCTGAGATATCACTGTGTAGTGGGTGGCAAGAATTGAAGCACAATCACTACTTTAGCTGCTCTTGTAGAGCTGTCAGGAATGTGACAAATTATATCAGTGTATATATATTGCTGCCTTGAAGGTGATCCTTTCATTGGATGTGTGGTGTGCAGCAAAAAAAAGAGCACATACTTGTCACCATACTTAAACCCCCTTTAGATTATAAACCCAAACAGTAAAACAATACTTGTTAAGATGTAGGAATGCTTTTGAGCTTTTCAAACAATTAAAGTTGCATTGCAATGCAATAGCAACACAATCCTGCTTTCTTTATCTTCTGCAATCAAGTGGTCAAAGATAGACACAGATTAACGAGATCAGCAACACTTTACTCACATTCCCACTACTCAATGCGATGGCAGCACTACTAAAAACACAAAAGAACAAAAAGGAAATGTCTTTATTTAAGACTGGTTTTCTTTCTTTTTTTTTTTTTTTTTTTTAACCTGCTGCAGATAGTGGAAAGACAAATGTCAAATGATTGCAAGTATAACCAAGGCTGCACATAATAAAAGGATGAGTTTACACTTGAGTGTTCAGCTGCTGTTGAACTTCAACTCACACAATTCACAGACTGGTGTTGTCTGGCTGAGGATGGAGAGATTTGTAGTCCAACAATCTTGGAGTTTGTATTTGTGATGTTTGAAAAATAACATGTAATGTTGAAATATACACTTCTTTATCCTGCAAGGATACACATTCATTTTGTCATTCATTGATAAAAAAAACTCTGTGCTTTCCATATTTATAATAATGTTTATATCTCTCGTCTTCATTAGCATTGTGCGCCCTTGGATGTAATTGGGCTGAAGTGGGTTTTGATATAATTTGCTAATACAAATTTATAGAAAATAACATTACGAAAAAAGGTTTGCACATGTTATAGATTATTTGCAATTCGTTCGTCTTTACTCTTCTACTATAGGTTTGTTAAGATGCATGAATAAAGAATTTTGAGTTTCCCTGAATTGGTTTTGATGAGATATAAAACAAAACAAAACCACAAACAACTATTGATCATTTGATTGTCATAAGGACTTAAACACTGTGTGGTTTTGAGAGGTTTAGACAAGTAACACACAGCTACAATTGTCCTCCAGTGAGAAATTTTCTGTTTTTTTTGCAATCAGTATGGTAGAAATAGTTGCGAAAAAATTGTCAGTGACTGGACAAGACCCTGACAGGAGCTGTCATGAAACTTTAAAAAGAGGATTTGCAGTGGATATTTGATGCATAAGCCTGTCTTTGTTCCAATACCTTCCTACTTAAAAATTAGGAATCTCAAATGGAAAAATATTACGAAAACATGAACTAATAATTGAGTATATAATCAATGGCCCATGTCAATGTAGATATAAAAAATAAAGTAGTATGCCAACTATCTGTATCTCTTTCTTATTGTGCCTTTGTATGACTCACCAGCTGAGCATGATTGATCTGGAGAATACAAATAAATACCATATTATATTTAATCAATTCAATAAAAGCAATTTGATAAGAAACCATCACCTGCATATTTTGGGTATCCTGGAATGTGATGTTTAAATTTATTTTTAATTTCAGTGTGCATTGAATGACATTTATGAAGAGAAACTAAATGAACATTTTGATTCGACAGAAAAACTTATAAAAGGTCATTTACCAAACAACAAAGTTATAATAGGAAAACAGTGTTGTGAATAAATACCATTTCTGAACATGTAACAAAACATCTTCCTCCTCCCCCCTTTATATAGTATATAATCCTCTCCAATATACCGTATCCTATATACACTCAGTTGTGCATACATACAGTTGTGCTCAAAAGTTTGCAAAATATATGTACGATTTTTAAAGAAAACACGAGTGAGCAGGCAAAACACTTTTCTTTTATTTCTTATGGGATTCATATTCAACTGTAGGTTATAACAGAATGGCACAATCATACAATAAAATATGGCAAGAAAGAAAAAAAATGAAATGATTCCTGTTCAAAAGTCTGTATACTCTTAGTTCTGAATACTGTGTATTATCCCCTTTAGCATCAATGAGAGCATGCAGTCTTTGTAATAGTTGTCTAGGAGGCCCCTAATTCTTGCAGGTGATATAGCTGCCCATTCTTCTTGCTAAAATAATTATATAGAAAAATACACAGCCATTATGTGCTAACCTGTTCATTTGCAAGAAAATACAACAGATAAGGGGTCATCCATTAAAGAGGCTTTCTTCTCTTTCTCCCCCCTCAAAAAAAAAATTGACAAGGTGGAGCTACCTACTGCCGTCAAGTTTTGTCAATTTTCCAAGCCGTGATGGCTATGAGGAAAAAAGTAATGTCTATGGAGGCTCCATGGTCTAGTGGGTTCCTCCATTGACATCAGTGCATGTCTATCACGCATTAGCGAGACTACAGCACTGACGTGGGCTCCTGGCAGATGAAACATCAGGAGTTGAAGAGGAATCACTTGATGAACATGGTGGCTGCAACGAGGAAATGTTTCAAGTAAATCAAATTTACCTTAAAGGACCACTCTAGGCAGCCAGACCACTTTAGCTTAATGAAGTGGTCTGGGTGCCAGGTCCTTCTAGGGTTAACCCATTTTTTCATAAACATAGCAGTTTCAGAGAAACTGCTATGTTTATGAATGGGTTAAGCCTTCCCCTATTTCCTCTAGTGGCCGTCTCATTGACAGCCACTAGAGGCGCTTGCGTGCTTCTCACTGTGATTTTCACAGTGAGAGCACGCCAGCATCCATAGGAAAGCATTGATAATTCTTTCCTATGTGACCGGCTGAATGCGCGCGCAGCTCTTGCCGCGCGTGTGCATTCAGCCGACGGGGAGGAGCGAAGGAGGATCGGAGGAGGAGAGCTCTCCGCCCAGCGCTGGAAAAAGGTAAGTTTTTACCCCTTTCCCCCTTCCAGAGCCGAGCGGGAGGGGGTCCCTGAGGGTGGGGGCACCCTCAGGGCACTATAGTGCCAGGAAAACGAGTATGTTTTCCTGGCACTATAGTGGTCCTTTAACCTGCACCTTTAGGCCACTGCAGAGCAAGTGGTGATGTTACCACCAGGGATTTTATTTACAAGGTCTGCTTTAAGACGGGAATGAAAGAGTTCTTTACAGTAAAATCAATTAAGATATGGCATTTAGAGTTTACATATATTTTTTTTAAGAGAGACCTGGGTGTTATTTTTTGAAAAACAGATTATTCAAGGATATAATTAATATATATGTGAGCACATTATTGATTCAAGAAAAATCTGATTGCCCATCCACCGAAGATCATTTGTTTATTTATTTTTTTACCCACCACCACCCCTTAACTTTTATGCAAGGAGAGAGGCAATCATTTCCTTGGTGGTCCATTGTGGCTCCCTGATGGTCCAGTGTGTTATGAAGCATCTCTGCACCTCATGCTGGGTGCAGACGTCTGTGAATGCTTCCTTCTGGTCTGTGACTGTGAGGGCGTATCAGCAGAGACCTGCACTCAGTGATATTCTAGACCTGCACTGTGATCAGCATAGGTCCAGTGAGGGAGACTTTTAGATTTTGCTTTGTAGACTTCACAGCACCAAGGTGTCCACCGTAATGGCCTGCAATGATAGTGCCGGTTCTCCTTTCTGGGATTCCAAAAAAGAGCACAAATTCAAACAAAAATCTTTTGCACCAAGCAAATTTCTTTTCCAAAACTAAAAATCCTGCATACATGATTTTGGGGTATGGGTGCATGCACAGGAAATTATGTATTCATAATTCCTGTAGTGAAGAGGTTAAGGAAGGGCTTATGTATTACCTAAACCTATATAGCAGCAGTGTGCGGTATCTTAAAGGAACACTCCAAGTCTCAAAATCACTACAGCCTGCTATAGTGGTTATAATGCCAGGCATACCCTGGAAACCCTTCCAGTGTTAGTAGTCAAACTGCTTAAGAATGGTTTCACAAATTACTTGGGATCCATCGGGTTAGGTCACTCCCTCATGTACCCAGGGGGAATCCTTGTACTGAGATAAGCCAGCCGTGCATGGAGGCCTTCTTTGCAGAGAGCACTCAGCTGACAAAAATAAAGAATTGAAAACAATACATGTTTGCCTACCCTCCATAAACATTACAGCCCTACAAACACTGTACACCAATCCCTTAGCATATGTATTAACCCCTTAAGGACGGAGCCAAATGTACACGTTGTGAACGAAACAAAATGTAAACAAAACCTGGCATTTGCGCTACATGTCTGTCCAACAGGGCTTTAATTTAATATCAAATATTTAGCTATGAAACATAATTTAATATGAAAAAAATGGGAAAAAATAAGAATTTTTTAATTTTTTTTAGTTCTACATGACATATTAACTGAGAATGTCATAATACTGTTTGTTTTTACTGCAATAAAATACACATATTTGTATTCAGCAAAGTCTCACGTGTAAAACAGTACCCCCTATGTACAGGTTTTATGGCGTTTTGGGAAGTTACAGGGTCAAATATAGCACTATACATTTGAAATTGAAATTCGCCAGATTGGTTACGTTGCCTTTGGGACTTTATAGTAGCCAGGAATTAAATTTACACCCATAATGGCATACCATTTGCAATAGTAGACAACCCAAGGTATTGCAAATGGGGTATGTTCAGACTTTTTTTAGAAGCCATTTGGTCACAAACACTGGCCAAAGTTAGCATTAGTATTTGTTTGTGTGAAAAATGCAAAAAAATGCCAATTTTGGCCAGTGTTTGTGACTAAGTGGCTACTAAAAAAGACTGGACATACCCCGTTTGCAATACTTTGGGTTGTCTACTATTGCAAATGGTATGCCATCATAGGGGTAATTTTCATTCTCGGGCTACCATAGGGTCTCAAAGGCACCGTAACCAATCTGGCAAATTTTAATGTGAAAAAAATGAAACGCAAGCCTTATATTTGACGCTGTAACTTTTGAAAACACCATAAAACCTGTACATGAGGGGTACTGTAGTACTTGGGAGACGTCGCTGAACACAAATATTTGTGTTTCAAAACAGTAAAAAAGTATCACAGCAATAATATCGTCCGTGTAAGTGCAGTTTGTGCATGAAAAATGCAAAAAAACGTCACTTTTACTGGTGATATCATCGTAATACATTTTACTAATATTTGTGTTCAGCGAAGTCTCCCGAGTAGAACAGTACCCCCCATGTACAGGTTTTATGGTGTCTTGGAAAGTTATAGGGTTAAATATAGTGCTAGCCAATTAAATTCCCTTTACTTTCGGCATGGGTTGTCAGGCAGGTCCCTCTAATTGTAATTAATTAAGATACCTAATTATGTAAAAATATTACATAAATATATATGTAGAATTAATATATGTATATATATACGTATGTGAATCTATATGTGTATATCTATATAATTTTTTTTAAATATTTTTATTTATATATAGGTATATATATAGTGATATATACCTTTATATATTTAAGTATGTAGATATATATATTATTTCATTCTACGTGTATTTTGATATAAATATATATATTAATATCACAATACAGTTAGAACGAAATAACACACATCTATATATTTTTAATTTTTTTTATTATTTTTTTTATTTTATTTTTTAACGTATTTACATATTTAATTTTTTTATATTATATATAAATATATAACAATAATTATATATATATATATATATATATATTTAATCAGTATGAGTCAACGTGTAATTTGATATTAATATATATATATATATATAATTATATATATATATTAATAGTAAAATACACCTATACGGTGTACGTGTGTGTATGTATATGTGTGTATATATACTTAGATCATATATATATATAATATATATATATGATCTAAGTATATATATATATTTTTTTTACACTTATTAATTTATTTTAATTTTATTTTCAGCCAGCAGGGGGACCACCTGTCATTACAGGCAGCCCCCCTGCTGGCAATGCAGGAGGCAGCTACCACCGGCCATGTGATTGTCGGGTCCTCGCAAGGACCCCACTCTCACATAGCCAGGGGCACCGAAGGAAGAGGATCTACCGTGGGGGGGCTCCCTGGGAGTCCCCCCCACCGCTATCGCCGGCATGGGACCGCAGGTGACTGGGTAAATAGGCAAAAACCGGTGAGCGTACAATTACGCCCGGCGGCGTTTAGAGCCGCCTATAATAGGGCGTAATTGTACGTCCTCCGGTCAGAAGGGGTTAAACTCTGGTTTCTTATCCAGACAGGGGTGTCCGCGATCTACCCGTCTATATGATCTTGCACTGAAACCCTTGCCTGTTGCCTTATGGAATATCCAAACATATTGGGATATCCCTTCTTGCCCTCAACAGAAAGCAAACTACGAATTTTTGCCATTGACATCATTGTAACATATTTCTCCTCACCTTGTGGTATTTGCGCCCAGCAGCCGTGCTTCTGTACTAATGACTCTTGTAACAAGTTAATGGATGCCGGCCGCTGCGGATCCACGTCAAATTATACCCCCACGTCGGTGACGACGTCGGCGTGCATGTGACGTCACGTGGGAGACGCACGTGCATGTTTTGGGGTCAAAGGTTGTTCTCGGCCAATCAGAAATGTAAAGTACTTATTTAGGTTCAAAATTACTTTTTCTCATTGCCCTGTCATGGTTTCCCTAGTGGGTGTCTGAGAGTGTTCGTGAGCGTTCATTTTCTGGTTTTTGACTTTGGCTTTGTTTGACTTACCTGTATTCTGGTATCCCTGACTTCTGGCTTTCCCTTATCGTTGTGTCTCGTTCTGTGTCCCCTGATCTCGGCAAGTTTCCTGACTATTCTTTGGTTCATTAAGTCCGGCCATTCTTAGGCCCGGTATTATGTTACCTATTAGTCCTCTGTGAGACCAAATCCTATGTGCTGGATCAACTAGTAATCCTGACAATCATGCTCTCATTGACAGGACCACTCCCCCCAACCTACAAGCCACATTCTCCAAAGTATACTGGGTCTACCTTTTATAGGGAAACAAGTACTTTAGCTGCTGCACTATTTTTTTCAGGTATTCCCAAAGGTCGAATTTGTGATTAATAAATATTGATTTTATGGTAGGATGTAGAACTCTAAGACTGATGTGGACCTGGTGGTACTCTGCATTAAATCATACTGCAATGCAGCACAGCTCTGCCAAGGTAGCTTTAAATTGAGGCCTAAGTTACTAAACAAAAGTCCTTATTTATCTTAATTAATACATAAAATTGGTTTCTAAATTGATGATGGTTGGCAAAAAAATGGGAATTAACTAGCTAAATTACTTTGGAGGAGGTGTAAAATAGTTCAGAATTAAGTATGTTCTAAAATAAATACATACTTAGGGCTCATTTACAATCCTGTTACAACTTTTTACCAGTTAGCTGCTACTCACTAAATGTCTGTTGCTACTTTTAGTGACTTGTGACTACTTACCAACTGCCATATTTCACAAGTAGCAATAGAGAGTTACCACCAACTGCTGATACTGAAAGCCAATCGCCATAAAACCATTGACCGCTTCCATTATTCTCTTTTTTTTGACGACTGCAATAAAATTATTCTTTCTATGAGTAAAGTGCATATATCATATAAAACCATTCATTGAACTACCAGGGGTGCAGCCAGTGCAACCACATTAGGGCTCCAGTGGGTCAGCTGGTCTACTGGCAACAGTTGTTTTCACAGCTGCTATGGGGACCTTCCTGGCCACGCTGGATCTGCTGGTAGTTCCCTCTATGAAGTGGAATAAAGGAGGACTGCAGGGTGGCTTATATACACACCACAGAAGGGCTCATTTTGGCCTTGGAGAGATATTTAAAGTGCGTACCGCAGGAGGGCTGGAGTAGACATAAAGTGCACCGCAAAAAGAGAGTGCTGGACATGGTGTGAGTGTATCAATGTGTGTGTCCGTGTATGTATCTTTGCATGTGTGTCAGTATTTGTGGATCTGTGCGTGTGCCAGTGTATCTGTGCATATGTGACAGTCTGTGTGTCCATCTCTTCACCTGTATCTGTGTTGGTGTGTATGTGTGTGAGGCAGTGCATATGTACATCTTTGTTTTGCAGTGTTTTGTGTGTTATTGTGTGTGGTAATGTGCTTCTGCATGTGTATTTGGCAATATATTTATAAATGTGTATACACACCTGCATGCAAACACTAACTTTACACACAAACACCGATCTGCATTCAAACACCAACACTACACACAAACACTCCCCTGTATTCAAACATCAGTCCCCTGCATTCCAACACCAACACTACACATAAACACACCTTAGAATTCAAACACCAACACTACAAACACCCATGCATGCAAACACTAACACTAAAAGCAAGCACAGCCCTGCATTCAAACACCAATAAAATACACAAATACACCCCTGCATTCAAATATCAGCATTATACACAAACATTCACACACATGCTCCATACAAAAACAGCCTTGCACACAAGAACTGCAAAAGCACACAAATAAAACCCTGAAAGGATGGGTAAATGGTCGATCCACACCAGGCAAATCATTGTGGAAGGAGTATCTGTGTTTTGGCAATCCCTGCTCTATAGAGAGGACATTGCAGGGCCAATCCTGGGTGAGTGCACTGCGTGCACAGCACCCAAAAGCTCTGTAGCTAAAAGCACATTGCAGCAATAGAATCCACCCCCAGCAGTAGGCTCCATACCTCTTGATTCGCTCCTCTCCCTGAATTAGGCTCCACTTAGCTCACTTGGTGCCTGGGACTTCCAAGGTGAGCCTCAGGGAGAGGGGGATAAACCAGTGTTTTTTTTCTTCAGCCCATACCTCCCCAATTGCAACTCTTAGCCATACTCCAGCCCTTAACCCCCCACTCCAGCCTCTAAACCCACGACTACAGCCCCTAAATCCACTACTACATCCCCTTACTACTAAAGTCCCCAAGCTCACCTCTCACTCTACTACAGCCCCTTACTCCCCAAATTCTTACCCTATACCTTGCAATAGACCCTAACTCCCAATTGCTTGCCGTATCATCCCACTACAGCCCACTACCAGAACCCCTCCTGAGATTCGGTTCTGGATCTTCCCCTGGCACGGATAAGTTATTTGTGCACAAAGGTAATAATAATAAGCTATGTGGGCACAAAGATAGCACTAATTAGTTATGTTGTGACAAAGATGGAACTGAGCTGTTTTAAGACATAAATGGTACTGGGTAGCTGTATGGGGACACCGATTGCACAGGGAAGCTTTTTGTGGGGCAAACCTGGCATTGTAGGAAGTAGATTACATGCTACCTAGTGATGTTAAGGGGCTCAAAGAGTTTAAGTGATTTCCATAGGAAATGGATGTGGTTAAAAGGGTTGTGCTTGTGAGGGGGAGGAGTTAGTAATATAGCCACACAAACCTGGAGGGGGTGCCAAAAATACTATTGCACCCAGGCATCAGTGACCTTGGGAGTGGCCCTGGGTCTATGTTATTTTGTTATTTTTTTTTATTTTATTTTTTGCACCATGACCCCTCCTATGGCAGAAATGAAACAGAAAAAAAAAATAAATATATATATATATATATATAAATAGCAAAATGTCACATATGGCATAGCAAAATGTCACAGTTTAATTCAAGGGCTGCTGTTGATAGCAACAGATTTGAAATGCTATTTACCAACAAAGTTATAGATGAGCCCTTACTGGGCATAAGCAACTATCAAACAAAAAGTAGTAAATAAAATATGCAAACATTCTTAAAAAAACTAAATGGGGTGTGGACTTTCAAATTGTTCTTAGCAAGGAAAATATTTGCAAATTTAAGTCAAATTTTATATAAGCCTCCTTTAAACCATCTGTCGGTAAACTAAATGAAATGTTTTTCTGTAAATATATTATATTCTTATAATATAAGGTTGCAAGACAAGAGGTTGCAAGACAAGATCCGTCATCAAGGAAGCCTTCGTCTGTATAATTATTCTCCATATGTTTCAGATGTCAAGGGATTTGTAGTTCACTCTCTTTACATTTTTGAAGGTTATCAATGAAATACCACAGTAATGTGAATTACATTAAAATATTTTTCTGGCCATTCCTGAATTCTCTGTCCAAGTTGGCATAGCGCTGCCAAGGCATGAACTTTTAACTGAAGCTCATATTTCTAGGAGACACATCCTCCTTGTTAGTTTCGGGTGACAGTCGACTGCTCTAGAGATCCACTTGTGTCTAAAGAGGGGAAAGAGAAGGATGATATTAGCACGATATTTTCACAGGAGCAAGAAATTCCATATGTCTTAAATGTGTCTTGGCGCAATGCCTTGTTCTTTGTCGAACAATTGACAGCCGGAAGTCTTCCAACTTTTGTATGAAGTTATATTCTAGCGAATGCATTACTGCAGGTTATAATTATATGATCAAATGTACCACAAAACCGTTTTTTTTTTAAATGATAAAAGATATGTGTTTAAAAATGTTGAATTACATGCTTAGAGCTTTTGTGTCATTGCCACGTGCAATATTTCAACGCAGGAAATTCAGGCTGCAGACTATCTAGTGTCAATAGCAAGGCAAAATATAGACCAGAAAGTGAAGTAATCAGTCCTCCAGTGCCATGTGACCTGAGGACTATGGAAACTTGGATACCAGTTGCATGCCACCAGTGATACTCTTGAAGCAACGAAGTAAAAAAAAATAATCCTGAAATGATATGATGATGCAATGCACTAAACACTTTGAGCAGACCGAAGCATATTAGTAGTTTTCTTTTACTAAAAATAAATTGCCCTTGGCGTAATTGACATTACAGTAAAATAGACTCTTCTTTTTGGGCAATTGCAATATAGTATATAGTTTTAAAAGAAAAAAACTACATACTGTTAAAGAGCTTTTTGTAGAGAGGATTGCTAGCCATGTCTTTATACTCGAATACGATACATTGCTTCTTAACAAGCTACTGAAATGAATCTTTAAAGTAACGCTGTAACATAAAAAATATGTATATGTATAATACACATATGTTTATTATATATGAAAAAAATATATATATTTTACTCACTGGTAAAACAGTGCTAGGCAGTCTCCATCAATGTCTGCTAAAATCATCCTGACAGATGATCTGTGGCCTGAGCCAATGCAAAAGTCTTGGTATTTACAGTAATAGTCGTTCTTTGCCAATCAGATGTTTCAACAGGAACAGCCAATCAGCATCCTCTTCATAGCATAATAGGCAGTGCCCAGTATACTACTTCCTCTTTCTTTGCTGCTCCCAGTGACACTGGGTCCCACGGTTCTTAACTGTGGGATCTTTTACTTTTATTCATATTATTACTGGTTAATATAGTTATTACATTTTAATTATAATACTTTCATATTTATAAATATATTTACTTACTTCATTTTAACTTAATTTGATTTATTTACTTCATTTGATTCCGTTATATGCTGTATTGTATATAATTTTATAATTTCTTTCCCCTCTGACCTCCCTGGCCCCAAGATTACCATCAATTGGGGCTCAGGGACGTCTTTCAGGATCTTTATCCCCTGCACAGTGATTTTGCGCTCTTTTTTTTCCTTCATTTATCTGTCTGGCCGCCACTCTGCCGCCAACTGCCAGAAATCTAAGTTGGGGTTTAGTTGTAGTGGCAGTCGGGCAGCTCCTGCGTTTTCCCATTACAATTGCTATTTTTTCACTATTGTGAGTACTTTCATTACCCTGTTTATTTATTTATTTTTTACTTGAGGGTTACTCAGCTTTTTCCTTTAGGTATTATTTTACTTTATTCATTCCCTTAGGTTTGTCTGTATATTTATGATGCAGTCTGACAGGATCTTTCGGTGCCTTCTGGGTATACAGCAAACATGCAGATTACTTTAGAAGCCTCTCCAGGTATCTCTGGAGAGGAGGCTGATTTTTCTGCTAATTTTACTGCTCCTGGTGATATGCAGGCTTTAATTGACACCCTGGTGTCATTGATGGAGGTTATGTTTGATTCACTTTTCACAGACATTTGCCCAGGCCCTGTTACAGGCACAGAGATCGACTCAAGTGGCAGTACCTGTACTCACACCTGCTCTGTTTCAGCCTGGCTGCAGGGCCTCATATAAGGCTAAACACTCTCCCAAAACAATAGAGATGGCCTGCACCATACCTGTCAAGGATGGTGCTATTAATTTACGACTAGACTTTGGAAAAGAGCAAAAGCCCAACTGAACTCTGAAACTGAGCTCGGTGATATTGAGGAGGAGTTCCCTGAGTCCTATATGGAGAATTCAGCAGATCTTTCTGATCCTGATTATGAAATTACTGATGCAGAGGATGCTAATCCCACGTAGGTCCTATTAAACCTACCAAGATTGAGGTAGATCATACTGCCTCAGGGGACAATGATAGGATCTTGGACATTCATGGTGAACCCCTATTTGAACCTGATGACCTATGTCACCCAGTGGTCTCCTCAGACCACGTAGCCAAGTATATTGCTTCCAGAGTACGTAAGCCTTTTGAGAAGGCAAAGTGAAACAAATTGCAGGCTGAATGCCCACGCCCAACAGTCCGATGATGCATGTAAAACGCTATCAGTCGATCCTAAGATCTTTCAACTAAGTAAGACAGGATGGAAGCCTACTAAAGGCTTAGATACTTATTGCAAAACTGTCAGGATAAAATCCTGGACATCTTGGGCCCAGCAACCAAGATCTTTGAAGCAGTAAAAGATGATGTGACGGAACGCTGGCACTCCGACTGAGTACCTCCGCCAATCGATGCTCCTAGCGCTTGCTGAGGACTCCAAGCACTCCAACCGACACCATCAGCACTGCAGACCCCACTTCCAGCGATGCAACTGCGCCGGGGTCTCTGCTGTCTCCAACCACCCTGGACCCAAGGCCAGGATCCAGCTTCCAGTGGGTGAACCTCTCTTTCCCCAGAGAGCAGGAACAGGAACAAGCTCTTAGCAGAACTTAGTGATCATACCCTGGGGAGTATAGTGATTATAGCAATCCCCAGAGTGTATTTCTCCAATCCCCCAAACATGAGCCAAGGCTTAATGCTGGAACAAGACTGATTTACTGGCACACAGAACTCACAATTTATGCAACACAAAACTCCTCCTCTGGGCCAGGCTAGATAATTGAGTTTCTACAATACACAAAGCTCAATTATCTGCTGGCCAGAAACATTACAATTTTTACAGCATTCATAACTTCTAAAATATACATCACAGGGACCCCAAAACATGCAATAACCCCATAAAAATATATCCTTGGAACCGGGGGATCTGGGTGAACCACATATCCAAAATTCACCCAGATCCGTTCAGTACTTTGGAAAATACAGTTTAATGCAGACTCTGCAGAACATATACAGGCTAAATGAAAAACAATCACTGTATAATGTGTCCCCTGCTGTATAGTCCAAAACCACTGCACGATGTCTCTGTGCACCAAATACTGGCGAGATGGCACCGTGTTGAAAAGTCCAAACAGTGTCTGTGAGTTAAAATGGCCGCCATCCATTGTTCTCACCATGTGCTTCTGATACAGGAAATGGTGGCCACCCAGTAACTCCACAGTATGTCCCCAGATGGTTCTTAAAGGGCCAGCAGCAGCACAACACAAATCCATTATGCCCAAATCATGTCTTTAAAGGGCAATACAAACCAGGGGCCATAGTCACAAGGCAAGAGGCGGGCACGCAGTCCTCTCCAGGCACAAGTGGTGAAGGGCACTTCGTCACACATCTTCCCTTTGGGGGGGAAGACTAAACAGGTACCTGACCTTCTGCCGGTCAGTACCTAGATTAGTCGGGCAGCCCATCCACAAAGAAAAATACACAGAGTAACCCCCCCCACAATAAATGGTACTGGCCTGTAGGTTCAAGTTTGTAGTGGGACAGCGTAGCACTCTCGGTCTCCCTGGTGCAGCTAGGCAAACTGCTGGTGTTGCTTGGGGGGCAGAGGCCAGCGGCGCTCTGCCCTGCTGCCAGCTCTTCCACTGGGGTAACCCGTGGTAAGTCAGGCTCTGATACAGGGGAAAAGGGGGGCAGAGGCTAACAGAGCTCTGCCCAGAGGCTAGCTCTTCTGCTGGGAGGGGGTCAGTGGGTATCGCAGGCTCATCCACTGCCCCCAGGACCCGGTTGGGATGTAGCTGGGGAGGGGAAGTTTTGCTTACCTCCTCCTCCTGGCATCCCTGCGGGGTTGGTTGGGGATCTGGACCGCCCGTCCAGCCTCCCTGTAGGACTGGCACAGAGACCGCGGTCCCATCTGCGCCAGTGTGGTTACGTTTGTCTTCCCCCTCTCCCAGTATCTCTGGCTGCTGTTGGAGGGGGAGGCTGGTTGCCCCCACTCCCCAGGACGCTGGTTGCTGTAAGGTGGAGGGATCGACCATCACCTCCTCCTGGAACTCAGGCCGCCGCTGGGGAGAGAGACCAGTTGCCTCCTCTCCCTGTATATTATGCTGCCGCTGGGGACCTGGGCTGACTGTGTGTCCCCAGGACACGTCTATGAGGTCCACTACCTCAGGTACCTCTGGTTGGTGGAGGAGAGGGAGGCCGGTTGCCTCCCCTCCCCAGGACGCTGGTTGCTGTCTGGGGGAGGGATCTACCATCACCTCCTCCTGGAACTCAGGCTGCTGCTGGGAAGGGAGACCGGTTGTCTCCTCTCCCTGTGAGATACACTGCCGCTAGGGATCTGGGCCGGGTACCCAGCATCCCTGTGGGGCAGGTGGAGAGACCTCGGTTCCATCTCCACCTGCCATCTGTGGGTCTTCCCAGGACCGTTCCATAAGGTTGCTCACCTCTGGGGCTGGTTGGACAGAAGAGGGTAGGGTGTCCAGGTAATCCTCTGGGCCGAGGGACGGTGATTGGGCTAAGTTGAACAGGCGTCGGTAGCTCTGCTCCAGCCCCCACTCCATTGCGACCAGATGACTCAGGTCTGGCCCCAGGTCGTCCGCTCGGGGAAGATCCAGCAGGGTTTCCCTGATGTTGTGGATGTCCCAGAACCGAAACTCTGTGGGGCATCCAAAGTCATCGCCCTCCTCATAGGCCTCCCACAGTAAGCCCGGGCCATTATAATCCTGTCCCTCGAGCAGAGAGTGGTTAGTCATCGAGGGGTTGCGCTGGGTGGCGTACCACTTTAATGCCCGGTAAGCTGCATCTAGCCACAACTCCTTCCAAATTAAATCCCAGAGTTCCAACAACCATTCATCCAAGGGTTGCTCCCCTAGGAAAGGGGAGCGCAGGGCCTCGAGTACCTGGAACCGCTGCTCGTCACTGGGAAGGCTCTCTCCCCGCCGCCGTTGTACCTTTTCCAGGGCATCGTGCCACATCTCCGTACGAGTGACATCTCTCCAGTCCAGTATGCACTCCTCTGATACAGGCCCGTCCTGTTGGGCCAAGTGCTGCTGCAACCTCCAGCGAAACTCCTCTTCCATGTTGCTGTGGATAGGGACGCTGCCCATAGCTAGCTCTATCCCTTGAGTTCCTCTGAAGCCAGGGTCGCTGCACAAGTGCTAGCGTTGCCCTCAATTATAAATCCGTAACTCCACACGTTACCGGTGTCTCCGAGCTGCTGGTCCTCGCACTAGGACGCCATCCCGCCGCTGCCACCAAATGTGACGGAACGCTGGCACTCCGACTGAGTACCTCCGCCAATCGATGCTCCTAGCGCTTGCCGAGGACTCCAAGCACTCCAACCAACACCATTAGCACTGCAGACCCCACTTCCAGCGATGCAACTGCGCCGGGGTCTCTGCTGTCTCCAACCACCCTGGACCCAAGGCCAGGATCCAGCTTCCAGTGGGTGAACCTCTCTTTTCCCAGAGAGCAGGAACAGGAACAAGCTCTTAGCAGAACTTAGTGATCATACCCTGGGGAGTATAGTGATTATAGCAATCCCCAGAGTGTATTTCTCCAATCCCCCAAACATGAGCCAAGGCTTAATGCTGGAACAAGACTGATTTACTGGCACACAGAACTCACAATTTATGCAACACAAAACTCCTCCTCTGGGCCAGGCTAGATAATTGAGTTTCTACAATACACAAAGCTCAATTATCTGCTGGCCAGAAACATTACAATTTTTACAGCATTCATAACTTCTAAATATACATCACCAGGACCCCAAAACATGCAATAACCCCATAAAAATATATCCTTGGAACCGGGGGATCTGGGTGAACCACATATCCAAAATTCACCCAGATCCGTTCAGTACTTTGGAAAATACAGTTTAATGCAGACTCTGCAGAACATATACAGGCTAAATGAAAAACAATCACTGTATAATGTGTCCCCTGCTGTATAGTCCAAAACCACTGCACGATGTCTCTGTGCACCAAATACTGGCGAGATGGCACCTTGTTGAAAAGTCCAAACAGTGTCTGTGAGTTAAAATGGCCGCCATCCATTGTTCTCACCATGTGCTTCTGATACAGGAAATGGTGGCCACCCAGTAACTCCACAGTATGTCCCAGATGGTTCTTAAAGGGCCAGCAGCAGCACAACACAAATCCATTATGCCCAAATCATGTCTTTAAAGGGCAATACAAACCAGGGGCCATAGTCACAAGGCAAGAGGCGGGCAAGCAGTCCTCTCCAGGCACAAGTGGCGAAGGGCACTTCGTCACAGATTATCTAGAATTAGATCGTGCCATCTTAAGTGGGTAGATCCAGAGAGTGATTTAAGTTGGCAATGCCAACAATGCGCTTGTCACAGAATGACGCAAATCGATCTTGCTCAAGATTGAGCCCAAACGTGTAACTATGGCTCTGAACGAGCCAGACACACAGGCAAAAGGTTTTCTCTTTGGGGACAACTTTGTAAAATAATTAGGTTCCTTTGTCCACCCATTAACTGCTCTAGATAAAGTGCAATCCAAGACGCACATGCTATTAAACCATAGAGTTTTTGCTGGGGCCAGAATAGTCAGTCTGTCAGGCTGAATAAACAGAAGTCCTTTTTGACAGAACCAAGGCTCTTATACCGGCCGAGCCGATTTCTTTGAACAAGGCAACCTACCTCCCATGACATGGTCGACCTTGGGTTGTTAGTGGCCTAAGAGGTGCTCCTTCAGGACCCTATGGTAAGTCTTTACAATCTCCATTCTTCTCTAATGATAGTGGGGGGCAGGCTCACACATTTTCCCATGTATGGTCCCTCATTTAAGCAGATCCTTAGGTTCTTCACACTGTGAAAGGGTATTGCATAGACTTCCTTTCTCTACCTGTTCAATGTTCCCCATCGAGGGAAACGGTTTTTTCCCAAAGAGACGTAGACCTTGTCTCCGTGGAAATAAAATAATTGATGCGCAAACAAGCTATCGTAGAAATTCTGACCCATATCCTGGGTTACGAGAGCAACCTTTTCTTAGTTCCCAAAAAAGGCGAAGGTGTCCGTCAAGTGCTTAATTTGAGACAGCTCAATGGTTATGAGGCATGTCAGCCCTTCCAAGATGGAAGGAGGGCATTGCTTAAGGGATCTTCTCCAACCAGCAGATTGGATGGCCAAATTGGATCTGCAGGATGCATATCTCACACTGCCTATCGCATTCCAACAACCAGATCAAGAACTTCCTGCAGTTCACATGGTAGGGCAGGAAATGGAGGTTCAGGTGCCTCCCATTTGGACTGTCTTCGGCTCCATGGTGCTTCACCAAGCTCATGAAACCTATGGTCGCCCTGCTGCGAAGTTGGTGAGCATGTCTTATAATATATTTATATGGCATTTTCATTCTGGCTCAGTCTATTCAATTAATCCAGACATACCTTGCATGGACTTTGACTCTGTTAGAGAACCTAGGCTTCTTGATCAATTGGGAGAAATCCATTATCGTTCGCACGCAACAAATAACATTTCTGGGTTATATTGGATTATTGTAGATTCTACCCTTCAAACTCTACACCTTCCGGTGGCAAAATTAACCAATATCAAAAAGGAGATAGGAGAACACTAGCAACCTCATAACTCTCTTTCAAACAACTGTCAAGAATGTTAGGACTTCTAGCGGCATCTATACAGGCCATTTTTCCAGGTCTTCTTGCTATCGAGCCCTACAATGATTACAAACTTCATCTCAAGTGCAGCGCATCATACATGGATATGGTAACTGTGGACTCAGAAGCAAAGGGCGAACTCCAATGGTGGCTTCTTCACATGGAAGCTTGGAATGAACGCACCATATTCTGTACATTTTCTGATTTGATAATCAAATCCGACGCAAGTTTCCACGGTTGGGGCGCTCAATGTGGAAATATTTCCGCCCAAGGCAGATGGTAACACCAGGAATCGACACTCCACATCAATTGTTTGGAACTTCTAGATGGTTTCTTTGCAGTCCGCAGTTTCTCCCCAACTCAAGCCCAATGTGCTATCCTTCTGAAGATGGACAATGTGTCAGCTGTCCGCTACATAAATCACCTGGAGGCACAAAATACAAAATTCTGACCTACATGGCTCACGATTTCTGGCAATTTTGCCTGATGCATGGCATTTCAGTCACGGCAGAATATATTCAAGGTCTCCCCAACACTACGGCGGACTGGTATTCACGCCAACTCAGAGATTCCAGCGACTGGCACTTGGATTCCGCAGTCTTCCAAGACATCTGGAACATATGGGGTCTATTGGAAATCGCTTCTTGTTTGACTGCTCAACTTCCCCATTTTTTCAGTTGGAGATCATATCCGACAGCACTGGCTACGAATGTTTTCTTCCAAGATTGGTCTTCTTCAAGGAATTTTGCTTTTCTGCCCTTTGCACTGATTCCCCGTTGCTTTTTCCATCTACGTCACCAATTCAGCACCTGGTGATCGTGGCTCCTCTATCGCCGTCCCAACCATAGTTCCCTCCTCTTCAGGAGATGGCTATCGACCTTCCACATTTTCTTTAGGATCCTGACGGTTTGCCTCATCCCCTTGTTCTCCAAGGTCTCATGCAGCTCTTGGTGTGGTTGATTTCAGGGCACCTTGGTCGGTCGAGGAAGTGTTGCAATCAACAATCCGACTTATCGAGGGTGCATGGGCACCCGACACGAGGCAGGTTTATAAATCTGCTTGGAGCAGATGGCATAGTTGGTGCATGAAATTAAATTTGGATCCAATATTGGCTCTTTTTATGTCTGTCCTCCATTTTCTGACTTCTCAAACCCACTGTGAACCTTACCGACCTTACTGATTGTCCGTTTCTGCTGACAATCAAAGTTTTGATTGGACACCTGTCAGTTGACATCTATGTCATATGTTGACTTCTCTGAGGAATTTTGTTTTGCTCATCCACCATTACAATAGAAACATAGAAACATAGAATGTGACAGAAGATAAGAACCATAATGCCCATCTAGTCTACCCAATATTTCAAAATTCTTTTAATTAGTCCCTGGCCTTATCTTAAGTCTAGGATAGCCTTATGCCTATCCTAGGAATGCTTAAACTCCCTCACTGTGTACATTCGGTTCGTGGCGCAATGGCTTCTAAAGCTTCCTCGATTAGTTGTCGCTTGGAGGATATTATGAAAGCGACTGGTCTTCGGAGTCTACATTCCATGATTTCTACTTTAGACCTTTTCAACACTTCACAGGAGACATCATTTCACAGCTTTAATCTAGCATAAGGAGCCTCCGTGTCTTAATAAAATGCACAGATTTTACTATTAACATGACGTAAAGTCATGATTTTATTAATGACACGGAGGTGAGTATTATCTCTCCCTCCCATCCCTAGAGGTTTGGTCTTCTTTGGGTAAGTAGACTTCATGGTATTGATTACTGGGTTTTATCCTTGTTAATGACTGTCAAGAGGTTAAGGTTTGGCTAAACTGAATTTCATGTTATGTATATATATATGATATTCCAATATTCCATGTCATGCGATTTTATTCATAAATCCAGTTTTATACTTGGACATTACCATATTCACCTTTCTCTTCCAGCTTGACTTCGAGGTCCAGGTTAAAGCTTGCATACTTTTCATTAGGATTTGTTGTCCTTGTTCGGGATTGTAAGAAAGTAGTATACTGGACACTGCCTATTATGCTATGAAGAGGATGCTGATTGGCTGTTCCTGATATACCTCTCATTTTATTTACTGGGTTTTTTTTATACTGAGTTAATGTTATTTTTCTTTGCTGCTGAGGGAAATAAAGAAAGAGTGCAGCATAATACTCGCTTCTGTGTCATTAAAGGGTGTGAAGAGACCAATCTTGCCTCTGTGCATTGGAGGAGCCTTGTTGCCTGCCTGCTGCCTTTTGACTATGGACCGGCATTTAAATACTTTATTTTCCTATGCAGAAAGGTCTATTCATGTATTTCTGCCTGGGCATTCGGTAGATTCTATCTACCGAACAAACAGCCGTCTATTGGCCTCCCAGGAGCCGCGGTTAGCTGGCAGGCGCCGTTAATTGGCCGCCCAGAAGCCGGCGAGCGCTACCAATTGACCGCCCAGTAGCTGCAGTTAACCGCAGCTTAATTGACTATACCGGGTGGCCGCGGCTACGCATACTGAACACTGGATGGCAGCAGTCTACAGTTCACACGCGGCCGGTTCATTCACGGATTTACTGAATGAACTCATTTAACCCAGATAGCTATGCCATGGAGCCTATTCGTCCATGGCAATTGAACTGCATGTGTGTGGTCTGAACGCCATGTCTGTATTTTATGTAATAAATGTAACCTTGTGTATTTTATTGCATTTTACTGTCTTTTAACTGCCATGTGCTTAATGGAGTTTTGCCTCTGTCCTTGGAGATAATTGGATTACTTCCCAATTATCTCCGGATAGAGAGGAGGGATTGTGATGTCATTGTGGGAGTGTTTATCTGTGTTGTATGTTTTGATTGGATGTTCCAAAAAACCCTGTGGGTGGGACTTTGTCTGTAAAATGTGTATATAAGGCCAATAAAGACACAGCTCAGTCTGTTCCTGCTTGACCCCCAATACGGAGCTTTGTCTCGTTTTTGTCACATATTCATCCGCTTATAGAAATGTGGTTAATGACATTTACTGTCCATACAGGAAAAGTTGTGCCGAGCAGCAACCTAATCCACAGAAGGGTTAATGCTGAGCAGTAATTGTGCAAATGAAACCTGGTGTCACGTATTCATCTGCTTATAGAAAAGTGGTTAATGACATTTACTGTCCACACAGGAAAAGTTGTGCCGAGCAGCAACCTAATCCACAAAAGGGATAATGCTGAGCAGCAATTATGCAAATGAACCTGGTAACTGACTTTGGGGTCAAAGGCCGGTTACAGCCTATCAGAACTAAAGGAGGGGTATTTAGGCCCAGTTCTCAGCCTGCTCAGTGCCCTGTCGTGGTTTCCCTTGTGGTTGTCCGAGAGCGCGTTCCTGTTTATAGTTTTCTACCTGGTTTTGACTTTGGCTTTGTTTATTGACTTCTCTATATTCTGGTATCCTGACTCCTGGCTTTCCTCATCGCTGTGTCCCTTTCTGTGTTCCCTGACCTCGGCTAGTATTTTTGACTATTCTTTGTACGTTAAATCCGGCCATTCTAAGGACCGGTAATACGTTACTTATTTGTCATCCGTGCTGTACAGTTCTACGTGCTGGATCAAACAGTAATCCTGACATTACAACATGGCCATAGATCCTGTAGAACTGTGTCAGCACATAGCTGCTTGCGAGAGGAAATTAGAGGAGAATGATCACCGCATGGATCAATTCACTCAGGCTTTAAGTACGCTTCTCGCTAGAACGGAGCATCTGCAGCCTGCAGCATCTCCTCCTATAGCACCTCTACCCTGTGTACCTCCACCCACTGTTAATAGGACTCCTAGCATCTCCTTATCACCATCCCTACAGTTTGATGGCAATATCCAGGAATGCAGGGGTTTTCTTAATCAGATGGAGTACCATTTTGAGGCCTCACCAGGGTCATTCCCCACGGACAGAGCAAGAATTGGTTATCTAATGAATCAATTAAAGGGCAAGGCCCTTGCCTGGGCTAATCCGTTGTGGGAGAGTAATCGGAGCATAGCTCATAATTACCAGGAATTCCTTGCCGAATTCAAGCTCACGTTTGAGCCATTGGGTAGAGAGGATGACGCCTCCACTGCCCTAATGCACATCAGACAAGGTAACCGGTCTATCTCGGATTATGCTATTGAATTCCGTACCTTAGCTTCCGAGGTAGACTGGACTAACAATGGGTTAATCTCAGCATTCAAAAAGGGTCTCTCAGAGACTATACTAGATGAGATAGCCGCTAAAGAATTACCTAAGAGTCTTAACGAATTTATTACGTTTGTCATGCATATTGATAATAGGTTAAGACTCAGAGAAGTCACCAGAAGCAAGACCAGACGTACGGCTATGTCCCTAGCACCTCAATTCTCTAAACCTGTTTTGTCTAACCTCCCTGTACAGTCCGAACCCGAACCTATGCAGTTGGGGGTCACTAGACTGTCAGAGGCCGAAAAACAGTATAGGAGAAGGGAGGGGTTATGCCTATATTGTGGTAGAAAGGGACATATGATAACTAATAGTCCAGTGCGTCCGGAAAACTTCCGCACCTAAGAACCTTAAGGGGACAGATCTTAGGTGTGATGGAGTTGTCCTCTAACAAAAACAAAAGTAGATTCCTCCTTGAGGTATCTATTTCCCTTGATAACAAGAAGTTTTCTTGCAGTGCCCTAATGGACTCAGGTGCTGCTGAAAATTTTATTGATGTCCAGTTTATTAGGGGTAATGAGATACCGGTCAGGGAGAGACCTACGCCGCTCGCTGTAGATACTATTGACCTTCCCACTACCACTCCCCAAACTCCTGGAGTTCCCATACAATACCGAGAACTTCAGGAGGTGTTTAACAAGGCTCAATCTGATGTATTGCCTCCCCACAGTTTCCAGGCGCTATGCCACCTAAGGGGGCAGTTTATGCCTTATCTCCCCAGCAGAGTAAAATAATGGAGGAATACATCAAAGAATCCTTGATCAAAGGGCACATAAGAAAGTCATCCTCACCAGCTGGTGCAGGATTCTTTTTTGTTGAGAAAAAAGGGTGGTGAGTTACGCCCCTGCATAGACTACAGGGCACTTAATAAAATCACTGTAAAAAATGCATACCCTATCCCACTCATTTCCGAATTGTTCGATAGACTTCAGGGAGCTAAAGTATTTACTAATCTTGACCTTAGGAGCGCTTACAATTTGGTTAGAATTAAAAAGAATCATGAGTGGAAGACGGCATTTAATACCCGTAGTGGACACTATGAATATCTGGTAATGCCATTTGGGTTATGCAACGCCCCGGCCGTATTCCAAGACTTTATAAATGATGTACTCAGGGAATTCATTTACTCATTTGTCTTGGTTTATTTGGACGATATTTTGGTGTATTCCCCTGATCTTCAAACTCACCACTCCCATGTGAAACAGGTTCTGCAGACGTTGTTGAAAAATAAACTTTATTGTAAATTAGAAAAGTGCATATTTGACCAGCCTGAAGTCCACTTTTTGGGTTACAACATCTCTGCATCGGGATTTCAAATGGATCCTAAAAAACTAGAGGCTGTACTACACTGGCCATTACCCTCTGGTTTAAAAGCCATTCAAAGGTTTATTGGTTTTGCCAACTATTACAGAAGATTCATCAAGGGATTTTCTTCTGTAATAGCCCCAATCACAAATATGACTCGCAAAGGGGTTAGTAGCACGGTATGGTCCAAAGAGGCTGTGAATGCTTTTGAGACTCTTAAACAAAGATTTGCCTCTGCGGACATACTAAAACATCCCGACACCAGTAAACCTTTTATATTGGAGGTTGATGCATCCGAGACAGGGATAGGGGCTGTTCTCTCTCAGAGAGAAAGCCAGGGAACACCATTGCATCCTTGTGGCTACTTCTCCAGAAAGATGTCTCCTGCTGAGCGCAACTACGATATTGGCAATAGAGAACTGTTGGCCATTATTCTTGCCCTCAAGGAGTGGCGACATCTTTTGGAGGGTTCCAAGGACCCCCTGTTGATCATAACCGACCACAAAAATCTGGCATATATAGGGGATGCCAAACGTTTGTCTTCCAGACAGGCTAGATGGTCACTGTTCCTTTCACGTTTTAACTTTCTCATTACTTATAGACCTGGTTCTAAAAATACCAAGGCTGATGCCTTGTCCAGACAATTTGATAATGAGTCAGCTCCGGAACAGGTGACATCTCCTATTATTCCACCAGAGTGTATTATTGCTACTACTGTCCTCTCACTGTCTTCTCCACTGCTTGGCACCATACTGAAGGCCCAGCCTCAGGTGCCCAGTGGTAAACCGTGTGATAAACTGTTCGTTCCCCTATGTGAAAGGGTTAATATCATGAAAGTGTTCCATGACAATATAACTGCTGGACACCCGGGCATCAATAAGTCCACTGCAGCGATCACTAGATCATTTTGGTGGGATTCACTCAGGAAAGATGTAAAGGAGTATGTGCAGGCATGTTCTGTGTGTGCAGTTTCTAAGGTGACTCATGCACTTCCTTGTGGCCTGTTGCAGCCTCTTCCTGTTCCTGAGATTCCATGGTCCCACTTATCCATGGACTTTATTGTTGAGCTTCCTAGCTCTGCTGGGTTCACTACTATTCTCATGGTTGTAGACCGATTTTCTAAGATGGCTCACTTCATTCCTCTCAAGAAGTTGCCATCTTCGCAAGATTTGGTCCTAATTTTCATACGTGAAATTGTCCGTTTGCATGGCATCCCCCACAATATTGTGTCTGATAGGGGCTCTCAGTTTGTGTCCAGGTTCTGGAGGGCGTTCAGTAAACAATTGGGGATTGATCTCTCCTTCTCCTCCTCCTACCATCCACAGACCAATGGTACAGCTGAGAGGGCTAACCAGTCATTAGAAGTTTATTTGCGTTGTTTTATTAATAGCACACAAGACAATTGGTCCGAACTACTCCCATGGGCCGAGTTCGCTAGAAACAATGCTGTTCATGACTCCTCTGGGCACAGTCCATTTTTTGTCAATAATGGTAGGCATCCTACGGTTCTCCCTGCGGTATTTTCTGATACTGCCATTCCTGCTCTGGATGAGCGTCTGGCCTCCATTCGGGATACCTGGGTTAAGGTTCAAACTGCTCTAGGGGCTGCTGCTGAACGCTTCAAACATTTTGCTGATAAGCGTAGGAGTGCCAACCCGGTGTACCAAGTGGGGGACCGGGTTTGGTTGTCATCTCGCAACATCAAGCTTAAGGTCCCTAGCATGAAGTTTGCCCCCAGATTCCTTGGTCCCTATAGAGTGCTTCGTAGGATCAATCCAGTGTCTTACTCTCTGGCTCTTCCTGCATCTTTAGGGATTCCCAACACTTTTCATGTGTCCTTACTCAAACCTCTTGTCTGCAATAGATATACTGTTCCTTGTGTTCCTCCCCCTCCGGTGGTGGTGGGTGGTCAGGAAGAGTATGAGGTATCTTCTATCGTGGATTCTAGGTTTTCTCGGGGCACTTTACAGTACTTGGTTGTTTGGAAAGGTTACGGTCCTGCTGATCGTTCTTGGGTTTCGGCTCCTGACCTGCATGCGGGCCGTAAGATCCGCGCTTTTCACGCTAAATTTCCTCTCAAGCCTGGTCCTGTCCGCCCGGTGGGCGTTCTTCAGGTGGGGGGTAATGTCACATATTCATCCGCTTATAGAAATGTGGTTAATGACATTTACTGTCCATACAGGAAAAGTTGTGCCTAGCAGCAACATAATCCACAGAAGGGTTAATGCTGAGCAGTAATTGTGCAAATGAAACCTGGTGTCACGTATTCATCTGCTTATAGAAAAGTGGTTAATGACATTTACTGTCCGCACAGGAAAAGTTGTGCCGAGCAGCAACCTAATCCACAAAAGGGTTAATGCTGAGCAGCAATTATGCAAATGAAACCTGGTAACTGACTTTGGGGTCAAAGGCCGGTTACAGCCTATCAGAACTAAAGGAGGGGTATTTAGGCCCAGTTCTCAGCCTGCTCAGTGCCCTGTCGTGGTTTCCCTTGTGGTTGTCTGAGAGCGCGTTCCTGTTTATAGTTTTCTACCTGGTTTTGACTTTGGCTTTGTTTATTGACTTCTCTATATTCTGGTATCCTGACTCCTGGCTTTCCTCATCGCTGTGTCCCTTTCTGTGTTCCCTGACCTCGGCTAGTATTTTTGACTATTCTTTGTACGTTAAATCCGGCCATTCTAAGGACCGGTAATACGTCACTTATTTGTCATCCGTGCTGTACAGTTCTACGTGCTGGATCAAACAGTAATCCTGACAGTTTTCACCCCTACAGCAACCGGGTATTGGGGGGTGGGAGGGAGAGGGGACCTGCAGTGCCAGGAAAACAGATTGTTTTCCTGGCACTGGAGTTTCCCTTTAATAAAATCATGACTTTACGTCATGTTAATAGTAAAATCTGTGAATTATCATGACTGTCTAGTTCCATGGTGCTTTCTGATTTCGTAGCTCTTATTTCTATTGGAAAAAGCCATACTTACTTAATTATGCTGTACTTCCTGTCAGTAACAAAATGCTCACATTTTTTTAAACTAGTATACATGTTTGACATGTTAGAATTTACCACACAAATCTCAGAAATAAATATGCCCTTTTTGGTAGACAGTAAAAAACATACTGTTACAATGCATCATTGCCAAAACGTCTATCTAACCAGATATTCTGGTATATAAATTAAATGAATTAAAAAAACAAAGTGCATACGCTTTTTTCTTTACCTTTATATAAAGCATTTGTTAGCATTATGTTACATGGTAATATTGCTAATATGCATTTTTTGACCAATTTTTAAGCAACTAAATGGTTATAATGCATTTATTCTGTTGTATTAAATATACTTAAATCTGCTGCATTAAGTACACTGCTCAAAAAAATAAACAACACATTGTAACTCCAAGTCAATCACACTTCTGTGAAATCAAACTGTCCACTTAGGAAGCAACACTGAGTGACAATCAATTTCACATGCTGTTGTGCAAATGGGATAGACAACAGGTGGAAATTATAAGCAATTAGCAAGACACCCCCAATAAAGGAATGGTTCTGCAGGTGGTGACCACAGACCACTTCTCAGTTCCTATGCTTCCTGGCTTATGTTTTGGTCACTTTTGAATGCTTTCACTCTAGTGGTAGCATGAGACGGAGTCTACAACCCACACAAGTGGCTCAGGTAGTGCAGCTCGTCCAAGATGGCACATCAATGCGAGCTGTGGCAAGAAGGTTTGCTGTGTTTGTCAGCGTAGTGTCCAATGCATGGAGGCGCTACCAGGAGACAGGCCAGTACATCAGGAGATGTGGAGGAGGCCGTAGGAGGGCAACAACCCAGCAGCAGGACCGCTACCTCTACCTTTGTGCAAGGAGGAGCACTGCCAGAGCCCTTCAAAATAACCTCCAGCAGGCCACAAATGTTCATGTGTCTGCTCAAATGATCAGAAACAAACTTCATGAGGGTGGTATGAGGGCCCGACGTCCACAGGTGGGGGTTGTGCTTACAGCCCAACACCGTGCAGGACGTTTGGCATTTGCCAGAGAACACCAAGATTGGCAAATTCGCCACTGGCGCCCTGTGCTCTTCACAGATGAAAGCAGGTTCACACTGAGCACATGTGACAGATGTGACAGAGTCTGGAGACGCCATGGAGAATGTTCTGCTGCCTGCAACATCCTCCAGCATGACCGGTTTGGCAGTGGGTCAGTAATGGTGTGGGGTGGCATTTCTTTGGGGGGCCGCACAGCCCTCCATGTGCTCACCAGAGGTAGCCTGACTGCCATTAGGTACCGAGATGAGATCCTCAGACCCCTTGTGAGACCATATGCTGGTGCGGTTGGCCATGGGTTCCTCCTAATGCAAGACAATGCTAGACCCCATGTGGCTGGAGTGTGCCAGCAGTTCCTGCAAGACTAAGGCATTGATGCTATGGACTGGCCCGCCCGTTCCCCAGACCTGAATCCAAATTGAGCACATCTGGGACATCATGTCTCGTTCCATCCACCAACGTCACGTTGCACCACAGACTGTCCAGGAGTTGGCAGATGTTTTAGTCCAGGTCTGGGTGGAGATCCCTCAGGAGACCATCCGCCACCTCATCAGGAGAATGCACAGACATTGTAGGGAGGTCATACAGGCACGTGGAGGCCACACACACTACTGAGCCTCATTTTGACTTGTTTGAACAACATTACATCAAGGTTGGATCAGCCTGTAGTGTTTTTTTCCAATTTAATTTTGAGTGTGACTCCAAATCCAGACCTCCATGGGTTGAAAAATGTGATTTCCATTTTTTATTTTTGTGTGATTTTGTTGTCAGCACATTCAACTATGTAAAGAACAAAGTATTTCAGAAGAATATTTAATTCATTCAGATCTAGGATGTGTTATTTTTGTGTTCCCTTTATTTTTTGAGCAGTGTATATTGAATAGTACATGGCTTACACATATTCATGTATTTATTTGTCTACTTTATGAATTATTTTTATTTTGTTCATGTGTTTTATCCACCAAAGATGTATTGACCAATGGGTGGTTTAATGTTATGCTTCTTGGGATAGGTGATTTAACATTTGTATAGTATTGTGCTACTTTGTTTAATTGGTTTATTGTTCTTTGTGTGAACCTCTTGATACTCTGTACTGCTTCTCCCAATTAGCTTTCATATGTAGCAATTACAATTGCTTGGTGCCAATTATATTTCATACTATTTAGTGGGCTGCTTGCCCACGCTACTTGTCCTTAAAATGTATTGATGCCCCCCCCCCTTTTTTTTGGATAAATTTATTTTTTATTTGCAAATAAATGCTACAGTTTACTGCTACATTTATAATGGAGCTCCTTGTGTGCCTTTGAATCCAGCAACAATATGTTTATTTTTTCCAACAATCTAACCACCGCATGTTACTGCTTATAAGATTGACTTTAATATACAACCTCTCGTACATGGACTATAGGAATAGTTGGCACCAATAAACGTATTCCCATCTAGTTAGTAGGTAACCGTAGGAAAGGTGCTTGGTATATACCAATACCAATATATACCCACTCTCAATGTGTTATAATACACAGGTCATACATTTTGCTGGGAAAGTGGTCCAGAGTACTCAGATTATTTTTCTTAAGGCCCCACCATGGCATAAGAGAGAGCATAAGAGAGGCAGTCTCTAAAATGCATTTATGTATGTTTGAACAGATATGTGTATATATATATATATGCATGGACAGATTTACCATAAGGCCACCAAGGCCATAACTTTGAGGCGGCCGGCAGGAGATCTGGCTTACCAGCCAGCACATTCTCCTGCCGAGGGTCCACGCTAATAAAGAAGATCTCCAGTAGGCCTGGCACTCAATTACAGAGGAAATTCTATTGTATTGGAGCATTGGCGTAAGTTACCCCAGCAACACTCTTATACAAACCCCTGGCGCTAGCTGGAAGGATCAGGTTGCACCCACAGCAACATTTCCCACTGGACCACCAGTGATCAGGTTCCCCACTCCCTGGCCCAAGATAAGCACCAGGGATGGGGGAATATAATTTAGGTTTTGTTTAAATAAAAAAATAAAAAATGTAAGCAACCCCTCAGCCTCTAACCCCACAAAACAGTCCCAGTCCCTCCACTACAGGCCCCCGTCCTTCCACTACCCCACATCCTCTCACTATAGCCACTACCCTGACTACAGCCAATATACCCCCACTACAGCCACTAACCACCCACTCCAGCACCTGTCACTATTCACTAGCCACAGCCCCTCTCCCTACTACTGCCCCTATCCCCCAACTAGAGCCCATGCTTCCTCACCACAGCTCCTGTCCTCCCACTACAGCCTCTACAGCTTCTGTTCCCCCCACTAAAGCCCCTGTCCTCCCACTATTCTCCAAACACATCCCCTCTCCCCACTAGAGCCCCACCCCCCCACCACAGTGCCTTTCCCCCTCATCCCATGCCCTGTCTTTCCACTACAGCCTGTTTCCTTCAATACATACTCTATCCACCACCACAGCCCCTGCCCCCACTACAGCTCCTGTCTTGTAGTACACAGTTCTTAAAGAGACACTATAGTCACCAAAAGAAATTTAGCTTAATGAATAGAGTTGAGCAGACACCTGGATGTTCGGGTCTGGCGGATTCGACCGAACTTTGAAAAAAATTCCTGGTTCGTAATCGAACTTGACCTCGAACTTGACCCCGATCCACGAACCCCATTGAAGGCAATGGGGACCCAAACTTTTGGGCACAAAAATGCCTCTAAAAAAGTCCTGGAAAGGGCTATAGGGCTGCAAAAGGAAGTTAAAATGGGGGTAAGAGTAGGACAAGTGCCCTGCAAACAAATGTGGATAGGGAAATAACTTAAAATAACATAAAAATTTCAAATACAGCTGAGCCATAAAATAGCACTAGATGGAATCTTTGATTTTAGCTTTGGAAGAACATAAAGCAAAATCTAAAGCATGGCTGTCAGGAGGATTAACATAATTATCCATTTGAGAGAGGGTTGGAGTGCAGGGTATTCTCTTTCATTGTTCAAACTGAGCTCAACTCCTGATGCATGGAGAAAAGGTGGAGGAGGAGGATGAGGTAGCCAACACTGTTTTTATTTATTAGTTTGTTAGGTTTTTTGTTTTTTTTTAATTGGGTTGCCCCCAAAATATTGGGACATATAAAAAAAAGGAAACATTAGTGGCCTGCGGTGCATTTCTTGCAGTCCTGATGCATAGAGAAATGCTCAACTCCTGATGCATGGAGAAAATGCCTTCACTAGCCTCTGCTATTGTGTACATAGTTTATACTAAGTGACCCATAGGTTGAGGAGGCGGTGACCGTGGTGGTGTAGGTGGAAGCGGCGGTAGAGGAGGAGGATGAAGTAGCCAACACTGTTTTTTATTTGTTTTTTGTTTTTTTGAATGGGGGTAGCCCCCAAAATATTGGGACATATAAAAAAAAGAAACATTTGCGGCCTGCGGTGCATTTTCTGCAGTCCAGTAAGCGCACTTTTTGACGCTTCTATTTGACTCTCAGATATGAAGAGCAGGCCACAAAATGTACTATTTAGCAAATTAGCAGCAAAACAATTAGAATGTTTACAACTGCGGAGTAAGCACACTATTTGATGCTTCTATTTGACTCTCAGATATGAAGTGAACACCCCTAATATACTATTTAGCACCCAAAAAAAACTAATAAATTAAATAGATAGATTTTTTAAAACTCCAATGTAAGCAGCAGATTAGCAGCAAAACAATTAGAAAGTTTACAACTGCGCAGTTAGCGCACTATTAGATGCTCCGATTTGACTCTCAGATATGAAGAGCAGGCCCCAAAATGTACTATTTAGCAGATTAGCACCCAGAAAATAAGAATGTTTACCACTGCGCTGTAAGGACACTATTAGACGCTTCTATTTGACTCTCAGATATGAAGAGCAGGCCACAAAATGTACGATTTAGCAGACTAGCACCCAGAAAATAAGAATTTTTACAACTGCGCTGTAAGCACATTATAAGATGCTTCTATTTGACTCAGATATGAAGAGCATGTCCAAAATGTACTACTAAGCAGTTTAGCAGTAAAACAATTAGAATGTTTACAATTGCGCTGTAACCGCAGTATTTGACGCTTCTATTTGACTCTCAGATATGAGGTGCAGGCCGCAAAATTTACTATTTAGCAGATTAGCAGCAAAACAATTAGAATGTTTACAACTGCGGAGTAAGCGCACTATTAGACGCTTCTATTTGACTCTCAGATATAAAGTGAACACCCCTAATATACTATTTAGCACCCGAAAAAAATAATAAATAAAATAAATTGACTTTTTAAAACTCCAATGTAAGCAGCAGATTAGCAGCAAAACAATAAGAATGGGGGGCGTGGCTACCGGCGGAGCAAGATGGACGTGTAATCTCTAGCTCCTGCACATGGGCTCCGAAAAAGGCGTCTCAAAACCCGCAATAGACGACCCTGACAAACCAAAAACGAACATGTCACAACCCAAGCAGAAAAGGCAAGCCTCCAAAACCGAAAAACAAAACTTTTTTGGTCAAACTGCCGCGCAAAACAAATATACAAACCAGCAGCACCAACAAGATGGCGGGGAGGAAACACACGACAGCAACCTCCTTACAGACTCTGCCGACCAGACTATGGAAGAGCCGGTCACCAAGCAATTTCTTTTGGAACAGCTGGGAGCGTTCTCCAGCAAAATGATGGCTGGCTGGGAAAAAGGCCTATCAAGCCTGAAGAAAGACATAGGGGAGCTGGGAGCGAGAACCTCCCGCGTGGAGGAGAGGATAGAGGAAACACAAGAGGCACACAACCACCTAATAGACCAGGTGAACGCACTGCAAGCCACAGTATCCACAATGGAGAACAAGCTCATGGATATTGAAGATAGGGCGAGGAGGAATAATCTACGACTGCGGGGCATACCAGAAACGGTGGCCCCTGCGGACCTCCAGGCCTACGTGCACGAATTTTTCCATGTGCTCTCGCCAGACACACCGCCAGACATGCTCCTCTTGGATAGAGTACACAGAATACCTAAACCTTCACACCTACCACCCTCAGTCCCAAGGGATGTCATCCTGTGCGCTCACTACCATCATATTAAAGAAATAATCTTAAAACAGAGCAGAACAAATAAAAATGCACTTGGCAAATACGCTGATATAAAGATATTCCCGGACCTATCCGCAGCGACGCTGAGAAGGAGGAAAGCCTTCCAACCCATCACTATCATCCTCAGGCAGCACCAAATAGCTTACCGGTGGGGTTACCCCCTCAAGCTTCTCATCACCAAAGACGGCGCGACGAAGATATTGGCCTCGCCAGAAGACGGTGAAAAGCTCCTCAAGGAATGGAACTTACCCACACCAAGCAAGCCGACTAGAGAATCTGCCATGCTGCATCGTGAATGGCGCAAAGTATAGTATCAATAGACTTATACCAGCCAATCTGGACTGATAATAAGATATAACGAGTAGAGGCTGGTAATGTATATAATGATCCAATTGTTTATGTTTGCTTATGCTAATTTTGTTAACCTTGTGACACCTCAACCCGCACATTTCCATGGCACAGACAACAACTACACGCACGCCAACGCACACTAGAACCCCGAATGCCAAAAGTAGACCAAATCTAGATCAGATTTACCCCCTACCTAATTGAGTAGGCACACCCACCAACCCACACCTAAGACAAAAGGGTTATGGATAACCTACTGACCCCAACCTGCTGGAATTGAAGTGAAGCTGAATTGCAGACGCAAAGTTAGCTGCACCACAACCTGAATGCCTATCTAAGATTGTACAACTGAAAAAAAAAAAAAAAAAGTTAATATTAGTATTACTCTACTACTGTATATTAGAATCAAACGGAGCAAGAGGTCGGGGGGAAGGTGGGGACACGCTAACCGAAATACCCCGACACGAAGCACAGCACAGACGCACTAGCATTCTTAGTACAAGAAGCTGTGGCAGCTTTCCCCAACACACTGTAGCAATTGCCGGGGTGATATATAAAATAAAAAAAAAATAAAAAAAAAAAACAGCACTTGCACTCCCTCTGACCTCGGTACCTATACTAAGATAAGGCACCAAACCCATAATCAGGGATACTAGCTTGGCATGAATTTCGGGGAATACGATAATACCTAAACAATGAAGGAGCCCAGGTAGCCTCCTTCGTGAGCAGAAAGTACATGCTCACCACACCCCAGGTACTACCAAGGAGTACCGAGCCCTACATCTGGGCATTGTTGTACATAGTTGAGTTCTCTACGAGACTCAGGTTTATACCCCACCTATCCTTACCCCTAGTTGCAAACCATGAGAAGGATCAAGAACCCACTACACCCAAACCTATGCATATCAAGCAAACAGTCCGCAAGTCGCTCATCACCAGGCACACACCATGGCTGGCATACCGAGGCAGACTATCACTAAACATTATACTGAACTACTCAACAACAGACGAAGAATTCCAACCTGCCCAACCCCATAATGAAAATATATTCACATAATGTAAGGGGCCTAAATACCCCCCAAAAACGCCAAACATTGCGCACAGAACTGAAAAACCACAACGCGGATGTGATCTGCCTCCAAGAAACTCACTTCAAAAGGCAGACATCTCCTTCCTTGGACCCTTCACAATTCCCAAACCAATACCACTCCACACATAGCCACAAATCTAGAGGAGTTAGCATTCTAATACACAAATCAGTGGCATTTGATCCACTCAAAATAGTTAAAGACGCCAATGGGAGATACCTCATCCTAATATGCAACCTCAATGATATCACATACACCATAGTCAATATCTACGCACCAAACGACAATCAATGGCACTTCCTACATAAAATACTGACTAAAGTAAGTACTGTACAACAAGGCATAGTAATATACTGTGGAGACCTAAACCACACCCTAGACCCAGAAATGGACACTACACTGGACGCAAAAAAACCCAGACTGGCATCTCTTAGACCGGCCTGCGCCAAACTTAATAAACTGCTAATTCAATTTAACTTATACGATGTGTGGCGCACACTACATCCAGGAGACAAGGACTACACCTACTACTCCCAAGTGCACAAGACCCACTCTAGGATAGATCATTTTTTCATGACCAGCACAGGATTACCACACACGCACCAATGTACACATGGAGATATTACATGGTCGGACCACGCCCCAGTGATACTGACACTCACTGACGCATTCACATACAAAGGCAAAGGCTCATGGAGACTAAACAACTCACTGCTTCACGACCAAGACTTCACCCTCACACTAGACCAAGAACTTAAACAATACTTTACTACTAACGAGAACCCCCAGACCACGGCCCCGATTCTGTGGCAAGCACATAAATCAGTCGTACGAGGACTGTTGATCCGCAGAGCATCATATCTCAATAAACAAAGACGTGCAACACTGATGAAACTGCTCATACAATTAAGAGATACGACCCAAACTTATTACCAAACAAAAAAACAGGATCTCCTATCGGAAATCCAAAACATCACCTCCAAAATTAATGACCACCAATTCCAAAAAACGGCATACATTCTGAAAAAATTCAAAATGAACCATTATGCAAAAGGGAACAAGGCCAGCAAACTGCTGGCCAACATGTTACGCAAAAAGCAATCTAACTCCAAGATTCCATACATTCTCTCAAAAAGTAACCAAAAACTATGGAATCCACAAGACATGAATAGGGAATTAGTGACCTTCTATAACACCCTCTACAATCTAAAAGCAGATGAAACCCTATATCAACCAACTGTCACAGACATTGAGGGATACCTACGACAAATACCACTGCCAACACTGACAGAAGAACAAAAACACAAACTATCGGAACAGATCTCGATAACTGAACTGACGGACACAATTGCCAGACTACCTACAGGGAAATCCCCGGGCCCAGACGGATTCACGAATCAATACTACAAAACTTTCGCACCCACAATCGTTCCTTACATGAAACAAACCTTTCAATCCATAATACACACGGGGACGATCCCACAGGAAATGCTCATAGCCCATGTAGCCACACTACCCAAACCAGGGAAATTGCCAGACAAAGGACAGAACTTACGCCCAATCTCACTTCTTAACACAGATCTTAAACTGCTGGCGAAAATATACTCGAATAGACTAGCTGCAATGCTTCCAGACTTGGTCCATGAAGACCAAGTTGGCTTTATAAAGGGAAGGCAGGGCACTGACGGTACTAGGAAAGTTTTAGACATACTATACAGCATACACAAACGGAAAACGGGATGCCTATTCCTGTCACTTGATGCCGAAAAGGCTTTTGATAGGCTGAATTGGGACTTTCTCAGAGCGACCTTAACGAAGTTCGAATTCCCACCAGAGTTCATGAACACAATACAGGCTTTATATAGCAAACCCACCGCTAGACTCATCAACGCAGGGTTCCTGTCGGATCCGTTTGAGATCACAAATGGGACCAGACAGGGATGCCCCCTCTCACCCCTCTTATACGTACTGGCGTTAGAACCTCTCACGACTCTCATTAGACAACACCCATTAATCCTAGGCATCAAAACACAAAACAAAGAACATAAACTTACACTATTCGCGGACGATGTACTATTGACGCTACAAGACCCCGAAGCCTCCCTACCACATTTCCACTCTACACTAGAAAACTATAGTAAAATGTCCTATTACAAACTAAATATTTCTAAGACGCAAGCTCTTTGCAAAGGTCTCCCCCCAGAGGTCACTTATAACCTAAAAAACACCTACACATACGACTGGAGAACTGACTACATTACATTTCTAGGTATACGGTTCACAAAATCACACACCGCATTATTTAACGCCAATTATGGCAAACTCAGTATAGAAATAAAGAAACAACTACAAGAATGGAAAACATCATTCATATCCTGGTCGGGACGCATGGTAGCGATCAAGATGATAATCCTCCCTAAGTTGTTATACCTTTTCAGATCACTTATGATACATATACCCGCCACTTACTTTACCACAATCCAACGCTGGATATCCAGATTTGTTTGGAATGACAAAAGGGCACGTATAGCCCTAAAGGTACTGCAGTTACCGCTCAAAGAAGGGGGTATGAATCTGCCAAATCTTAAACAGTACTACCATGCAACCGTACTTAGCAGCATTATCCAAACACGACCAGGCGCACAAGCACCTCAATGGAAACATCTAGAAGCAGAATGGGCCAATAATATTAGTACTGACAACTTAATGTGGATACCGAAACATACCCGGCCGCAACTACAAGATTGCCTACCAACCACAACATTATCACTAAAAATATGGGACGGAGCCCGTCCCCTCCTAACAAATAACTCAATCCTTTCCAAAGCCATGCCACTTAAATCAATCGCACACATTATCCCGGATTTTAACTACAGAATATGGGAAAGACACGGCATACAATTCCTACACCAGATACTCACCAATACGGGACTAGCAACCTTCGCCTCATTACAGGCCTCACATAAGCTCCCAACGGTAGCACATTATTCATACCGCCAATTAGACTCATGGTTGCGCATACAAATTCAGGAGAAAACAATCAACACTCAGACACAAAAGATGACAGAATTTGAGGAAATGTATATTAGCCCCACACCGCCCCAGAAAGTCATATCCTCTATCTATACAACACTACCCACAAAATGCAAACTGCACGAACACAGATTTATCAAAGCGTGGGAAACAGAAACCCACAAACAATTTACTGAACCGGAATGGGAACGCATGATCCTAACCCCCAAATCCTTCACGTTATGCTCAAAACACATAGAGCTTGCCAAAAAACTCCTATATAGATGGTACCTTACACCCATACGACTACACAAATATAATCAATCCCTTCCAACACACTGCTGGAGATGCAAATCAGGCACAGGAACAATGGCACACATATGGTGGACCTGCCCATACCTGCAACAATACTGGAAAGACATATCCAAAATCATCACACACAGTACAGGATGCACCCTACCTCATAATTTGGACAACTATGTGCTCTTCAATATCCCAGAGTCGCTACCTAAACCAGATAGGTACCTCATCTTCCATATAAATATAGTAGCCCTAGGCGCTCTAGCACAAAACTGGCTATCACAAACTATACCCTCCATCCCCATGTGCATACAACAAATAAGCCACGCGGGCCACTTTGAAACCACAATGAGAAGGCAAACCACTTCTCCCAACAAACCACACAAACAGTACCGAAGATACTGGGAAATAGCATG
This sequence comes from Pelobates cultripes, assembly GCA_933207985.1. Taxonomy (NCBI): domain Eukaryota; kingdom Metazoa; phylum Chordata; class Amphibia; order Anura; family Pelobatidae; genus Pelobates; species Pelobates cultripes. The sequence goes on from OW240913.1 coordinate 260,332,505, forward strand.
GGATAAGTGGGAAACATACAAAAATGACACAACAGGGAACCTCCCATCGTGAGCTGATGTCGTGAATGACCTCGACCCACACGAGGCCAGAATACTTGCCAAAGCATACCCCACCAGACGGGAATGCCAAAGTAACTGACCACAAGGAGTACGACCACTCCATACAACACTAGAGGTCCAAAGGTAAACTTGAAGAGCAACCGAAATAACCCTCAAATGACTTCAAGCACATATCTAGTCCCCAGGGAAATTATGGCAAACAATACCACTGAAGCATAGGGTCAGGCCCTAGTTCTCTCCCTCTCATCCACTCCAAGGGTACGGGAAAAGTATATATCCCAAAGGCCAATGCACGAATGTCACTGCCTTGCACGGTTCAACAGTAATTATGTGTACTCCAACAATGTAATTACAGCGACTGTATATGATGACTAACTTGTACACACTCTTTATGGAATTGCAACTACCCCCCTCCCCATCCCTCCCTTCTTTTTTCTGTATCCTCATCCCTAAAGAATGACAAAACAATAAAAATTGTCAAATTTGAAAAAAAAAAAAACAATAAGAATGTTTACAACTGCGCAGTAAGCGCACTATTTGATGCTTCTATTTGACTCTCAGATACGAAGTGCACCGTAGGCCGCAAATGTACTATTTAACAGATTAGCACCCAGAAAATTGAAATTTTTACAACTGCGCTGTAAGAACACTATTAGACGCTCCGATTTGACTCTCAGATATGAAGAGCAGGCCCCAAAATTTACTATTTAGCAGATAAGCACCCAGAAAATAAGAATTTTTACAACTGCACTGTAAGAACACTATTAAACGCTTCTATTTGACTCTCAGATATGAAGAGCATGCCCAAAATGTACTATTTAGCAGCAAAACAATTAAAATGTTTAAAATTGCGCTGTAACCGCAGTATTTGACGCTTCTATTTGACTCTCAGATATGAAGTGCAGGCCGCAAAATGTACTGTTTAGCAGATTAGCAGCAAAACAATTAGAATGTTTACAACTGCGCAGTAAGCGAACTATTTGACACGTCTATTTGACTCTCAGATATGAAGAGCATGCCTAAAATGTACTATTTAGCAGCAAAACAATTAGAATGTTTAAAATTGCACTGTAACCGCAGTATTTGACGCTTCTATTTGACTCTCAGATATGAAGTGCAGGCAGCAAAATGTACTATTTAGCAGATTAGCAGCAAAACAATTAGAATTTTTACAACTGCGCTGTAAGCACACTATAAGACGCTTCTATTTGACTCTCAGATATGAAGTGCACCCCACTTAAATACTATTTAGTAGTTTAGCAGTGTGACAGCAGTATTTAACGCTTCTATTTGACTCCCAGATAGGAAGTGCACCCCACTAATGTACTTTTTAGCACCCAAAAAAATTTAAAGTTTTAAAACTGCAATGTGACAGCAGTATTTGACGATTCTATTTGACTCTCAGAAATGAAGTGCACCCCACTAATGTGCTATCCCACTAATGTACTAATTAGCACCACATTTTTTTTACTTTTTAAAACTCTGATATAACCACGTTATTTGAAGCTTCTATTTGACTCTCAGATATGAAGTGCACCCCCACTAATGTACTAGTTTGCAGAATTCTTTTCTAAGCTGTCCCTCACAGCGGCAGCATCCTCTCCCTACACTAATAAGAGCTCATGTGCGTGCGGTGCTACACAACTCCAGCTTATAGAGGCTGGGTCACATGCTGCACTGGCCAATCACAGCCATGCCATTAGTAGGCATGGCTGTGATGGCTTCTAAGGGCACACGAGTCAAACGCTTGTTGATTGGCTGCCCTGCAGCCTTTGAAAACGCGCCATTAAATTGCCGAATACCAAACTCCAACCCGAACATACAGTGATATGTCCGTGTTCGGGTCCGGGGTCCAAAAAAAGAAATTGTTAACTCTATTAATGAAGCAATTTCGTTGTGAAGCTTATGCCTATGAAATTTCACTGCTCAATTCACTGCCTTTTAGGAATTAAATAAATTTCTGTTTATTCAGCCCTAGCTTTGACTGACATAGCGTGCATGAAAGCAAAATGGTTTAATTTTCAATCAAATGTAACTTACTTTAAAAGTTTTTATCTCCTGCTCTGTAAATTTAACTTTAATTGCATACAGAAGTCTCCTGCGGGGTCTAGCAAGCTATTAGAGCACGAGATACACAATTCTAAATTAAACAGGATTTGCAATAAAGGAAACATAACCATTAGCTAAATCTTTATAGGACGTATTTAGAAAGGCTGTGTAAGTCACATGCAGGGAGTTGTGCTTTGGGCTACATAAGCAAAGTGATGTAACTCATAAATGGCAGATAACTGGGCAGTGAGACTGCACGGGCATGATCTATACAACAAATCTGCTTCGTTAAGCTAAAGATGTTTTGGTGACTATAGTGTCCCTTTAATATTTCATCAGGTCTATCACAATCTTATAAACAACACAGTTTCTATAACCTCTGAATGTGTCTGGGATGTCAGCTATTTGTAAAAGCATAGTACTCTGTTCACAAGGGTTTTATAACCCCTTTATGCATCTGTTTACTTTTCAAGGATGCGAAACAAAATTATTTAATTGGAGTGTTAGGTAGAAGTACAATGCAGATTCAGATCTTAATCATTTGAAATTTCCACAAATTTTAAGATTTATACAAATGTTAGGTCATTCAGAGAGAAACTGCAACCTGCATAAATGGTTGCCAATAACCAGTAAAATCTGAATGATGAAAAAAAGTTATTGATGAGCATAAGGTACAGATATATGCAGCATCTACCTACAGTGCTATTAGTATTACATAGCAAAACTTGCTTAAAGCCTTGTCTTTATGTTTTCATACACTTCACAAGGTGTTGCATATGGTACTTCAAGCACTCTAAAAATTCTTGGCTTAAAGACCCCACACCAGACAGAAGAATGTGTTCTGGTTGACTGCAGCTGTACTTGTGGGAATTTTGTAATGTGATAAAAAGTGATACTAATAGGATGAGCCCTAAATTATTATTATTATTATCATTTATATAGCGCCAACAGATTCTGTAGCACTTTACAATATTATAAAAACATTTTCTGTTATTAATTTGAAGGTTGATCACAATCTATTTTTAGATAATTATCGAATGGTCAAGGCTGCTGATGAAGCCTTTGGCAATATTGCACACAATAACATCATTGTCACAATATGTCACAATAACATCGTTCTGACAAAACATTGTTCATATTTGCAAACAAAGTCATCACACTTATACAAACAATTCCTCATTAATAAATTAAATCAATTAAAGGACATATAAGCACCATAACAACAATACACTAATGGTCACCTTGCAAGAAACACCTGAATTAAGGATTTGTAATAGACAAAATGCAATGTTTATACTTTTTTTTTTTTTTTTTTAATACGTGTCAACATTAAATTTAAATAACCTGGAAACATTAATTTGGATACAATTATACATATCTCTCTAGTAAGCCTACAAATAAACGTTACATTCATAAGCTACTAATGGGAGCAAAAAATAATTGCAGCTTGCTCCTATATCGATAATGTGGATAAAATTCATGCCATACTAGCCAGATATCAAAATAACATTTCAAATAAGAGCCAGTGCTGCATTTGATCATGATTGTGATCGGATGATGAAATTATGTCATGATGATTTTAGTTTGTATTCAGCCTGTAATTTTATATTTACACTACTTTATTCCCTTTATTATTTAACACTATTTTACTATGCAAGTTCAGATATATTTATTATTTATAACTTTTACAGTCTTGTGTATCCTTTTGTCTGTCCGTCGGTCCGCCTGTCCGCCCGCCCGTCCGCCTGTCTTTCTATCTATCTATCCATCTATCTAATCCCTTGGCTTGTGTAGCACATGACATTAGGGTGTGCACATTTATGAAAAGAGGTTAAAAATAGACATTTTTGCTTTAATGAGACCATGATTTCAAGGTATTGGACACCAAAATATTTAACTAAGCTACACAGAGACAAGGTATAGGAAAAAAGTAGATGACCAAGAACTAATGGGTGTACACAGAAGTTCTCTTCAAAAACATAATTAGCTAATCCAGAATCACACAAAAGTGCCCACAGAGACACCATATAAGAGACCCCATTAGTGTGTGCCTAGGCACATGTGGCACGCGCACGTCCCCTGCACATGCCTATGATCGATCTGTCTGTCTGTCTATGGAAACAAAATAAATTGTATGCATTGGTGAATAGCACATATATGCCTTAATTAAACAAATTTTATGTACAAAAATAAACTTTTCAGCTTTACACACCCATGATGACCCTGGCTAATAAGTAGTCGTCTCAACTGCTATTATTAGGGTTTACATTTACATTCCTAAATTAGTGATTGTCATGCATATTTTTAAAGTCCATTTATTTTTGGTTATATGGTTCCTTATTGTGCTAGCCAAGCCATCTAAATGGCAATGGAGTGTAAATTAAACATTTAATCTCATCTTAATCTCAAACAAACTGGTAGTGTTCTATGTAGAATAAATTATAGATTACATAAATGTTTTAAACTTTAAGCAAATGCTCCATTTAATTTGAAATTTAATTTGAGTAATAAGTTTCTTACTTTTGAACTTCATTGGAATGTTGGGTTATTCCATTTACCAAATTCCCAGTGCAACTGCTTGAGACATTTTAGAATGAAGCTGGAATTGAGTTTCAGCTGTCTTCTCTTGAGATGTTTAAGACATGGTGGTCTCTAAATACATATCATTCAGCTCAAACCCTGTCAATCAAGAGAAGCAAACACTCTTCATGGTTATATACTAAAATGTGAATTGTTGGAAATTCAAGCTATATTCAGTCTTCATTTATTTTTTTTCAAAATGGCCAAACTAGAATAATTCTCCATTTCAGCTGTGTTTTTGGTTCAGCTATTTTGGTCTAAAATTTTAAAGGATCACTATAGGGTCAGGAACGCAAACATGTATTCCTGACCCTATAGTGAAAACCCACCATTTAGGTGGCTTGACCCCCCTTAGCCAGCTCATAATGGGTTAAAACTCCCCTTATTTTCAGCACTCCACGAGTCTGCCGGCGCTGGCCCCGCCCCCTTGGTGACATCAAAATTATCGATTTTTAGCCACTACAATGCTTTCCCATAGGGAAAGCATTGGATTGGCTAAAATTGGCCAGGGGCAGGGCCAAACTCTATTTAGGCCAATCAGCACCTCCTCATAGAGATACATTGAATCAATAATCAATGCATCTCTGTGAGGAAAATTCAGCGTCCTAATGCAGAGCATGGGGACACTGAAAGGCAGGGCTGCCTACTGTGCATCCCTGAGCCAGGAAGCCTTCCAGTGGCCATCTGAGGAGTGGCCATTTGGAGGTATCCCTAGAGGCAATGTAAACACTGTCTTTTCAATGAAAAGGTAGTGTTCACATGAAAATGCCTGAAGGGAGCTATTATACTCACCAGAACAACTACATTAAGCTGTAGTTGTTCTGGTGACTATAGTGTCCCTATAGTGTACATAAAATAGGGACATCTTCTGTCCTAGATATTCTGCCTGAAATAAGGAACATTTTGATATAAATACCACAACCTAACCAAACATGAAATACTTAAGAAAAGAGGTAAAACTTTTGCGAGCACAATTGTAAACTTGGGATCATTGGATGAACTTGAGACCATGATTTGGAAGTATTGGACACCAAAATATTTAACCAAGCTATAAAGAGAAGAGGTATAGAAAAAAAGTAGATGACCAAGTACTAATACCAGTGGATCGTCAACACTAATAAAGAGCTGTGTAGAACAGAAAGGATGAAGTTGAATAAATTGAAATGATAGAAAAGATTTAATGGTCAATAAAATAAATATAATCTAAAATAGTTTTCTGCGCTTTGTAATGTATGAGATGGGGATAAAGCAGATAATTAAAAAAAATTTTTTGGAATCATAATCTAATGAATTAATCAAGGCTTGGCTATGTCAATCTAAATTTTTAAAACCACTGGTTTACCACAATTTACTTTTTTGTGTATATGCTCCTCCCATTAAATGCCTTAAATAGTTTCCTGCTTTTTACATTATCTATACATTATTCCTAAATACTTTTGTAGTGAGTCGTTAATAGTCATGTGTTCTTGTCCCTTTAACCTCTGAACCACATATGTCTGCAACCAATAACTAGCTCCACAAAATATTTACAACTTTTTGTCTAAAAATAATACTACACAAAAAAAGCAATACTGTAATGAAAAAAAATGTTCATTAAAATAAATTTTGTCAAGTCCAAAAAAATTTGATGCATGATAAGAAAATTCATCTTGGAAAGCTATAATACACAGTGAGCCCAACATCTGTTAATTTGAGTAAAGAACTGTGCAATGACAAAAATGTGTAAATATAAGAACATACCCACATAACTTACATAGTTATTTCATATCATGTCAAATCACCACGGTCATCACATATATCTTTGAGAGACATTAGTAAAATTAATTATTAATCACTATCATCACATGGTGCTCAACACAATAATTCCATCTATTTGTACCTAGGCTTATGTTTACGGTCTGAGTGTGCCAAGCATTCAGACTAAATGAAAATATAGCCCTTCTAACCATGCATGGTATGCTCCATAACAAGCTGTAGAAACCAACGAAAGAATTGCTGCTATGCTGCGGGGAATCTCGAAAATCTTTCACTTAACTCTCTGGTTCTTCAATCCATTGGTTAAATAGGCAAGTATAGGTCACCAGGCAAAAAAATACTGACTTTTTCAAAAAAGCTTTTTTAATTTTTTTTATTTTACGGTTGAGAAGCTAAAGCAGGGGATAATTGTCAGTGTCAGCAAACATCATCTAAAAAATATGTTCATGCCTTGTGTTCCACATCTTAGAATTTTGTGGTTATGCATATGTTAATGTCTTTATTTGTTTTTATTTCCACTTTTATTTAAGAATTTGAAAAGGGGGGATTTAATATTAAATAATCTGTGCATGCTTTTCCCAGGAACATTGTTTTTTTCTTGCTTAGGCTTAGTTGCCTTTATATAATATTTATCAAATATTATGTGCACTTTTTTCTCACTTTACCTAGTTGGTGTATGATATTATAAATAGTACTATAGTGTTTAGCAACAGAAATAGTTTTCTGAGAGGGTACATCTCCCACAAACCAAAGTTTATTAAGACATCAACTTGGAGTTTTAAGTGGCTACAAGAGAAACCATTGACCATTAAATACCAGCACTTGTTTTTAAACAGGTGGTACTGAGGACTATTATTACTGAATGTAGTTCCTCTGCAATTTACATGTAAAGTCATTTCAATGCATAGTTTTTTGGGTTTTTTTTGGGGGGGTGTGGGGCGGGGTGTGGGAAGGTGTCCTTACTATGCAGCAGTTAGTGAATACACTTCCTACCAAGGGAGATAATAACTCAAATGTATTTAATTTACTTGTGTAGCAGTCCCTTGGAAAGCCATCCAGTTATATACTGTATTGGGAATGGGGGCGGGGAGGGGTGGCATCTCCAGTGATGCCCACAATGGAAGGGTCTGCTCAAATAATACATTGGATGCACAAAAGCTGTGTGATAGCTTGTCGAGATGGCCCTTCCTGACAGGACCATGCAGGAAGCCCTACTGAAGTGCTTTCTGTATGGTCATAGCGACCACTAATGATGTACTTACACAGTGCTATCCTGGGCGGTTTCCCTTTTGTTCCGGAATTCCATGGACGGTTCCCAGGTGTCTGCTGGTGTCCTCGGAACTAAAGTGGGATGGTGGGACAGGACCCCGAAATCGGAACTGCTTGAGTTATGCAGCTGGGAGATGAGAGGATGCCTCCTTACTGGTCTAGCATCTTCACTGCAATAGAGAAAACAACATGGAACTGTTGAAGGAACAACCTGCTCTCGCTAATTAGTGATTCTGTTAATCTTAAATTAATCAATATGCTGGGGCAGGACTATTATGATGTTTTTTCCCAAGACTTTCATTTACTTATGTAGATCATAAGGAGAAAGTGCGCACTCTTTCACATACCCCTATAAGTACATTCACCCACCTTGTCATATTCACTTCCCCCACTGAATTACATATGTTGACCAACCCATTCACATTTACCCATCTAGTCACATGCCTAATATTTAAGTGTGTTTCACTACATTTTTGAGAACTCAAGGCAAGGCAAAACAAATATTATTCTGGGTGCAAAGAGCAAAAAGTTGATGGGGTTCTACTGGTTTCTCTGGTGATTACTACTTATTTAGCTCTTTCACCCAGGAGAATGGGGAACAAACACATTTGCACAGAGTGATGGAGAGATCGAAGGATATCCATGTCTTCTGTTACTTCAGATAGCACACAGGAAGGAGTAAGCTTGCCAACACTATAACCCGGTATGTTTGTATTGTTACAAAAAAAAACTGTCCATGATCCAATGGTCAGTTTAAACCTACATTTCTTTCAAAACGTAAAAAACAAAACAAATCGTAACACACCAACCTAAGGCAAAAAGGAAAGAATAACAAAAAAAAAACACATTTCCCTAATGCGTTTAGTGTCACATGGAACTTAATCATAAGTATAGTGTGCTAATCAATTGCCCTGATATTTAAACCTTTACTCTAACAGGCAACTAATTGGGGTGGAGGCATAACCCTTCATGGACCAGCCAAAAATAAAGGAAAGGACGATACTTCGAAAACAGTGGCTGTTAGCAGAATGAAAAAAATTAGAGTAATACAACTAGATTAATAATATATGTATAAAAAACAAATACAAACAATATATGATTTAGAAAAAGCAATCTAAACACATAATTTAGAGGCAAAAAAACAGCACAAAGGAAAGACTGTCTAGGGAGACAGGTATGTTAAGTTGAAAACTAGAAACAGTGAAAGAACATGTTGACTAAACTGTGAATGGAAAATAACAGTCCAAAAAAGCATATATACATTACTGCAGAAAACAAATGCCAATATGTATATATCTATTTAAAAAAATATCCATGTATCAAGAAGCTATCTATTATCATAGTGAATTCATAAAAATCAAGATTTTAAATGTTTTTTTGTTTTGTTTTTTAGCAATTAATAGATTATAGACTGTATAAAAAAAATATATATCATGACTCCCATCCTGAAAAATCGAAGCTATCAATCAAAAAACAATATGTGAGTATTTCTATTCATTTCATGTGTTAATTTTTCAATGTATTTATTGATTTATCAGTTAATTATCTCATCAATTCTAACAAATGTAAATAATTAATTTCTTAAAAAACAAACAAAAAAAAACCCATACTTAGAATGACAACATTTTAAATAATTTAGTATGTCAAAATTCCTGCTAAGGCCTAAAGGTCTGTGGGAATGGAATTTAAAAATACATTTCACCTCACAATCACATAAATTGGACCAATATGTTTTGACAACTCAGTTAATCACCTCAACAGGAGAATTCTAAATGGAGAATTCTGATCATTTAATAGTATTGATTTGCTCACGTATCCTATTTTTTAAATACCTTGTGGTTTGACTCACTTATTGTGTTGAGCAACTTAGGCAAGTTAACAAATAGACCACTAAGGGGCTTGTACAGTTGATATAATGTCTGGTTTGGTAGTTCTTATTAGTTACTGGCTAATTAAAGACACTACCAGACTTAATCACAGAACAAGTTCTGCATCTCATAGCTGTAGGTGACTAAACTAAGAGATAATTGTTAAGACAAATTTGGAGCTCTCCTGGCCACTGCACATATCCCAGAACAGGCAATGTGTTAAATTATGTGGTTATTAAAAAAATCAAAACTGGGGGATATTTCTTAATGATATTAGAAATTTCCCTATACTGTAAATTATAATCAGCGGTAAACATGGGACTTTGATTAAACTTTTTAATAATAGGTTCTCTGTCCTCTAAAACGGAAAGCCTATTTGTGTTTAAAACACATTAAAAAGTTCTCTCTAACAGTTTTAGAATAGCCTCTCTAATGAAATCTCAATTAGGGAACTAAGGAATGATCCCGATAGTGTTGTGCATCAAGCAGATAAGGGTGGCTGTGTAGTCATTTTGAACAAAGGTGGTTATTTGAAGGAAGCTTTATGTCAGTTAAGCGATAATCACACATTTCTTTATTTTTTAATTCTCACTTTAGTAAATACTCTGCAGATTTCAATAAAGTTAATGTAATTCCTGATTATTTGACCCATAACTATGATAATAAGTTGTAGTGTTTGTGATATGTGAAGAGTTCAACCTATTAAAGCAGCACTGTCACCGTTTTGGGGACTCTGACAAATTCGCAAAGTCCCCACACTGATATTGCTGCTGTGGGTCTAGTGGCTGTGGGGGCAGCTACAGGTAGAATTTACTTACCTGGACCTGTCCCTCGTGGGTGCAGTCATCTTGATCTGGTGAGGTCCGCTTTGGAGCCGACGTTACTGCTGTACTCTTGCACAAGCAAGAGGATCCAGCGAGACCGCAGGATCTTCCAATGACGCAGCTATCTATCGTCTATCTTTATGAAATACTCATTTCTCAGGGATGAGGGGTGTGTGACAGTGTCGCTTTAAGGTAAGACAGTGCCCAGTACCTCCAGGCCCATAACAGCTTAATTGTAAATATTGTTATGATGTCTGGGGTGTTCCTTTAAATCTCTGTCTTTTTTTGAATGCCAATCATTAACAGAAGAATTGAATCCCTATTTATTTATTTTTTACATTCTTATTTTAAATTGCCGTCATACAAAGATCAAAACACAACGTACAAAGCATTGATGAAATCCCGGTGGGTCATACCTTGTTGGGGTTTGGAAAGTAAAAACAGCCATGGGTCCAGTTCGAATGGCCTCTGGAAGACCTCCCTGAGTAAAGATTGGATGTCCCCCCCAGAACAGTGTCAGGACAGGACAAAACCACCACATATGGGGATATGTTCCCCTCATCCCACACATCCGCCAACAATCATTAGTGGAACGTATGCCTATCCTCAGAGCTGCCATCAGAAATGTTGGGGCCCCTGACAACGAGTCCGCCCACAAGATTCCTACCGAGTTCGCTCACAATGATGCAGGCCTGAATGGGGTGTGTATAGTGGATGTGAATTAGAATGTGTGCAATGGATGCAGAGTATATGTGTAATGGATGTAGTGTTTGTGTGTATTAGATACTGTTTGTGCAGCGAATGCAGCTTGTGTGTTTTTGTGTAGTGGTTGCAGTGTGTATAGTGAACGCAGAGTGTGTGTTTGTGTAGTGGATGTAGTGTGTGTTTGTATAGTGGATGTAGTGTGTGTTTGTGTAGTGATGTAGTATGTGTGTGTATTAGATGCAATGTGTTTAGTGGATGTACTGTTTTTGTAGTGGATGTAGTGTGTGTGTACTAGACGAAGTGTCTGTGTTTAGTGAATGCAGAGTGTTTGTATGTGTGGTGGATGTAGTGTGTGTATAGTGAATGCACAATGTGTGTTAGTGTAGTGAATGCGAAGTATGTGTCAGTTTTCCACACTAAATGTAATAAATATTATTCCCCCCCTCCCTGCTTCTTACCTGGTCCAGGAAGGGGGGAGATTTCATTACCCGGTAGTCCGGTGGCATGGTGGGGCCCCCGGCTCCTTGTACTTGCAGGGGGCCCAGCACACTGCATCTGTACATTACGGCTCCTCGCGCTCATTAACTCTCACAAGTGTGGTGTGCGTGCCCACGTGGAGCAATGCCATGGTAACCCATGGCAATGCTCTGACGGCCAAGCGTTTTGTAGGAGTTAGGGAGCGCGAGGAGCTGTAATGTACAGATGCAGTGTGCTGGGCCCCCCTGCAAGTACAGGGAGGCAAGGGCCCGCAGCTGTACATATATAGTAACAATCATAGCTATATATAAGTGCAAAGAGAGAATGTGGGGCCCCGGACTGCCAAAGCAGTCCGGGCCCCCCAGGACAGCAGGGCCCTTGACAACCGTCATGGTTGTCACCCCCTGATGGCAGCCCTGCCTATCCTATGCAACTGGACAGGGGTGGTGTGCCATCTGAAGAGAATATTGCGCATTCAGAAATGTGAAATTACACACACCGAGACCTTTGCTGCAGCCTGCCACTCCTCCCCCTCAATCTCTCCTCCCAGGTCCCTCTCCCACTGTTCTATTTAATTTAATGGACCCCACACCTCGGCTGTGGAGCATATCTCTGTGTAAATATCCGTAATCAATCCCCTCCTATACCTGCCCTGAGAACATAAAATCTCAAAGAGAGTAGGCTTAGTCCCCCTCGTCACCAGGACCTCCTCCCATTGGGCATGGTCTCTAATCTGAAGGTAACTGAAATAGTAATGATTGTTGAGTCCGGCCCTCAGTTTCAATGTGTCAAATGTCACTAGCTTATCTCCATCCCATAAGTCTAGGTGCCTCTGTAAACCCGCATCATCCAAGTTCCCGAAACCCTGGGAGGTTATACCCAGGGGGAAATTCCTGTTCCGTAACAATGGAGTCAGGGGAGAGGGGTTGGAGCGGAGGCCATATTTATATCTGACCTTGTCCCAAATGGACAGGGAAGTAATGATACCCGGACATTCGGTTCTCAGTAGTGTTCGTTGGGGTTTGGCAAGCCACGTATAAAACATAGGTAACATACAAAAAAAGGGAACTATTTCTATTTGAAGTGTTTAACTATCACCATGTGAATCATCAACATGTAAGAGAGCCATGTGAAATTGTAAAAGAGATCAGTAAAATAAAATAAAATCCAAATCCAAAAACTTCAAATGAGATCTCTTGTATTATTTATATTTATTATTTAAGGTAACCACATAAAAAATGCTTTTTGCTATTAAGTTTTAAACATTAATTAAAAAATATGCAAAATATGAAATAAAGACACTCATTGCCAAAGATCTTGTAGCTAATATATGAGATTCTAGAAATGCTGTATGCAGGAACTGGCAGACATCTTCCTGACCAGGAAGGCTCCACCAATTAGGAGCCTCACATACTGGTCCATGAGGTCTGACCTTAACCCAAGTCTCAGTCCAGGGTTTTATGGGATAAGTAGTTTATCCACAGCCATAATTCCAGTCATCACATCGGATGACGAGAAGTTTTGTTTAAACTTATAACAGCTTTTGTGCTGTCAGTTTATTAATCACTGCATTTATAAGCCACACTTAGAATGGTGCAAATTACTCTTTGCACAGTAAAATTTGCATTAATTACAAAGGTGTTATGATGATATTTTTGAAGAGACATTTACTAAATCCCATCAAATGTCCTCCATGGGTTGTTTTCTAAAAAAAAAAGAAATGAATGGAATTTATATGAATTTCTTGGATGAATAAAATATCTTTACTATTCATACTAGGATCTGAGTGAAGCATTGCTGGGATGTAAGTCAATATTCTCTAATCAATGAATCGTGTTGAATCAAAAAATATATTGCAAAAATTAGTGTACCATAAACCTGCTTTGACTGTCAAGGTTATCATCATGACCCATCATGGGCAGCGACAAAATGTGTAATCAGGCAAGGACAATGTAGCACCGCCCCCTGGAAGCAAAATCAAGATTCTAAAGTGCTCTGTCAGATGGAGGCATTTTGGACTATATTTGCTTTGAAGATTATTTGGTCTGTTCTGGCTGTTCTTCTATTCATATGCGCTGCTGTAATAAAGTGAATTCTTACATTCTGTGCTCAAACTCCCACTACCCCTGAGTGGTAGCAATGACTGCAGTACTCATCAGCCCCAATACAAAATAACTGGAGTGTTTTAGTATCACTTCATTAACCATTAAAGTGTAAGCTCACTTGCTACATCAAGTCAAAACCTCTTAGGTAAGTCCTTCACTAACAATTCACGTTGATTCTTTCAGGCCAAAGAGCAAAAACTCCAATGAGACAGAGAAGGGTATTTGTCTAAACCTGTACACACTTATTAACCCTTAATAGGGAACACATTGGGTGGAAGGCAGCACTGTAACATGGCTGTGTAATACAAAAGCAGATACAAATATACAAAATTAAGCCATGCACTCAAACTCCCATTCATGGGTGATGGCAATCAGGGCTGGACTGGAAAAAAAAATCTGCATTGGGTGCTAGATAGGGTGTGTTTTGTCATCCCCAATGATAAGCACACCCCATCTCAAAGTGAGCATGTTGGCTCAATGCTCTTCCAGGGCAGACCATGCACAGAGCTCTGCTGAAGAGCTCTAGCATGAGAAAAAGGACCGGTATTTGTTCTGCACAGCGCAAGCAAATTTAATAACATGTTTGCGTTGTGTTTGCTTGAAACTTGTCTTTGGTGTCTCCATAAATGGTATACCAGGAGCCAGAAATGCCAGGAAAGAGTACAGTGCCTGTGCTTGGAGCCTGTTTATGGGATTGCGTGTGTGTAGAGTGAGCTGATTGTGGTGTGGTTTTGTGTTAATAGGTTGGTTTCAGTCATGTTGTGTTTGTGGTGTAATATAATGTATGTGTGTCTAGGTGCTGTAGAGAGTGTGCTTATAGGGGGCATAGTGTGTGCATACAGGCTGTAGTGTGTGCATGTGTATAGGTGATGTAGTGTGTGTAGGGGTTGTAGAGAGTGTGTGTTTAGGGAATGTAGTATGTGTTTGCTTACAAGGAATCTAGTGTGTGCATAGGGGATCCAGAGTGTGTATGTCAGAAATGTAGTGTGTGTGGGTGGTGCAGTGTGTGTGTGTGTGTGTAGGGGAGCAAGTGTGTGTTTGAAGGACCCAGACTGTGTATAGGAGATCTAGTGAGTGTGTGTGTGTAGAGGATTCGGAGTGTATATAGGGATCTAGTGTGTGTATATGTGTAGATGAGCCAGAGTTGGGTAAGGGATCTAGTGTGTGTCTGGAATGTAATGTGTTTAGGGGTTCAGTATGTGTGTGAGGGGTTCTATAGTATTTATACATATATGTCTGGAAGTATTGTGTGTGTGTGGTGCAGTGTGTTTGGGGGCTGCTGTGTGTATGTGTGAGGTGTGCAGTGTGTGTGAAGGGTGTAGTGTGTATGTGTGAGGGGTATAGTGTGTATTTGTGAGATGTATAGGGTGTGTGAAAGGTGCAGTGTGTGTGTGGATGATGTGTGTGTGTGCTGTGTGTGTGGGTGCTGTGTGTGAGTTGTGCAGTGTGTGTAAGGGTGCTATGTGCTTGTGAGGGTGCAGTGTGTGAGGTGTGCAGTGTGTGAGGTGTTTGCATTGTGTATGTGACGGTGCAGTGTGTGCGAGTAAGGGTGCTGTGTGTGTTAGAGTGCTGTATGAGGGTGATGTGTGTGTGTGTGTGTGTGTGAGGGTGCTGCATGTGTGTGTGAGAGCGTTCTGTGTGTTAGGGTGCTGTGTGTGAGAGGATGCTGTGTGTGTGTGTGAGGGTGCTGTGTGTATGAGTGAGGGTGCTGTGTGACAGTGTTGTTTGTGTTAGGGTGCTGTGTGTGTGAGTGAGGGTGCTGTGTGTGTTTGTGTGTTTGGAGGGGTTGTGTGTTGTGTGGGGGGAGTCAGGTTAATGCCAATATGTATGTATTTTTTTTTTTTTTTTAATAGTAATAATAAAGAAAAATCAAGCATTAGATTCCCCCCTCCCTTCTTACCTTTACCTGGGAGTGGGGACTGTGCTGGGAGTGGTGAGTGAACTCTAGCCTGTGGAGCTATAATTCACTCTCGCAAGAGAGGAATCCGACGGAGCTGCAAGATAGAGCCCATCTGGGTCCTCGCTCCCTCCCTCCCCAGCCGGCGGCCACATCACGCTGGGGAGGGAGCAACACAGCAGTGTTGGTGCTCAGATAGTGTCGGCCCTGCGTGGACTGGGGACTGGCCGGGGAGATCCTGCAACCTCCCCTGCCGCCGGCCTCAGGCCATGGCCACCGCAACCCACCGGGCATTTGCCGGTGGCCAGTCTGGGCCTGGCGGCAATAACCAGAAGACATCAGCCCCAATACATACAATAAAACCCAAAGGAAAAAGTTACTTCCGCGCTATCCCAAATCCCTATGCACATTTAAGTAACTTGAGGTTTTTAATATCACTGCAGCAGATGTGTTTACACTTTAATGGCCATTGGACTGATACTAAAAAAACTCCACTTACAGTTGCAAGAAAAAGTATGTGAACCCTTTGGAATGATATGGATTTCTGCACAAATTGGTCATAAAATGTGATCTGATCATCATCTAAGTATCAACAATAGACAACCACAGTCTGCTTAAACTAATAACACACAAAGAATGAAATGTTGCCATGTTTTTATTGAACACACCATGTAAACATTCACAGTGCAGGTGGAAAAAGTATGTGAACCCCTAGACTAATGACATCTCCAAGAGATAATTGGAGTGAGATGTCAGCCAACTGGAGTCCAATCAATGAGATGAGATTGGAGGTGTTGGTTACAGCTGCCCTGCCCTATAAAAAAAACACACACCAGTTCTGGGTTTGCTTTTCACAAGAAGCATTGCCTGATGTGAATGATGCATCGCACAAAAGAGCTCTCAGAAGGCCTACGATTAAGAATTTTTGACTTGCATAAAGCTGGAAAGAGTTATAAAAGTATCTCCAAAAGCCTTGCTGTTCATCAGTTCACGGTAAGACAAATTGTCTATGAATGGAGTTTAGTTCAGCACTGCAGCTACTTTCCCTAGGCTCCCCGTTGGCAGCCAGGCCGGAGTCAAGCCTAGGAGTTCGGGAGCTCGCATCCGGCGTGGCCGTGCGGCCCCTTGAGGTTGAGTCGTCACATTCGGGCTGCGTAGGACCTGGACGTTCGGGCCGCGAAAAGGCATTGGCGAAAAGTAGCGAACAGTCGGGCTGCAAACAGGCACGCTCAGGAACGAGAGGTCGTTCGGGCCGTGAACAGGTGATGGCTGCATGTAGCGAACGGGCGGGCCGCAAACAGGCAAATGTGGAAAGTGTCGAACGTTCGAGCTGTGAACAGGTGAATGCCGGTTCCAGCGAATGGGATGGGCGCGTACAGGTACGACAGAAATCTGCTGAACGTTTGGGCCGTGCATGGAAGGACCGTTCAGGCCGCAAACAGGATTGTATGGATGCAGGTTCGGCCCGCGAATCCAGGTTGACGCATGCAACTGTCCAATTGGGCCGTGTGTGCAGGACATCTAAGGTGACCAGGAGATCCACTGGCACGGCAGGCTCTGCAGCAGGCGGGAGAGGCGCTGGGAGTGTGGTTGGTCACGGAGGAGCAGCAGCTGGTCTCGTACTTGGTGAGTCATCCCCCATCCTGTCGGGTCAACAGTAACAGGGTGGGAGGATTGTGCCCTAGTGTTAGGAGCAGAGCATGTCCCCAGGGTCACCTACCAGGTTGCTGTCATGGACGCCGGGTGAGAGCAGGGGTAGCCCGCAGTGGGAGATGAGGGCAGGGGACCAGAGCCAGGAATCGGGCAGAAGGGAGCTGGACAGACAGGTGGTCAAGCTTATCTTCCGCACGGGTGGGCTATCAACGTCGCACTCAGGACAGGCACGTTGCTAGATTCGCGCCTGCCGGTTTTTGCTGGTTACCCTACCTGGCATTTGTTTTTCAGAGTACGAGGTTTTGTTGTTTTCAGTGGCGTTTAGTTGGACTTTCTTTGGGGAATTCTGAATTAGTGAGTTGGTCAGCAGCAGCAGTTCGGGTGCCGGGCGTCTACTACGGTTCGATGTGGAACTTTGGAAAAATCAGGTGGTGATTCATTAACGTCGGTCCAAGACTGATGTTTTTGGAAAAGGTTTGGCAGTTAAGCTAATTGCAGTTCTGGGGTTGGCGGCTGTAACGGAGCTCCTTGTACTCCGACTGAGTACCCTCCGTTGATGGATGCTCCTAGCGCTTCCTGAGGACTCCAAGCGCTGCAGCAGACACTACAACCACCGCAGACTCCGCAACCGCCGTATCTTGACTGGAGTCTCGCCGTCTTCCTTCCACCCTGGATCAGCTTCTGTCCTCCAGGACTGTGTGGGAAAGAACTCTTCCTTCCACCCTGTATGAACCTCCAGCATCCAGGACTGTGTGGTGAAGACCCCTCCTCCAAGGAGAGCGTGTCAGGAACAAGCTCTTAAAAGAGCTAAGTGACTCAAGCTCAGGGGAGCATGCAGAGCATAGCAATCCCCAGTGTGATTATAACAGCTCCCTCCAATAACGAGACAAGGCTACGTTTAGAGGGATCAAGAAGAACTGTCAAAACCTTTATTTCCCTTGGGACCAGCCAATAGGGTCACCACAATAACATTGTTGTGAAACCTCAATAAAATCACAAACAGTCAAACCATATCAGGCAACACACAGTGACTTATCACAACACAATGGCACATTTTTAAAGGGGTGGGGGGAGACAATATTTAACAGTAAATATCTCACCTGCCTGCAGAATTAGCAATATGCAAATGAACCAGTCTTGCAATTCAGGTAGTGCATATTGCTGTTGCTACCAACAGAGGGCACTAGACAAGCTCCATAGCCAAACCCACCTAGTTGGTAGCAAACCTCAGCAATACAAGAGAGCAGGCAATACATTACACAGTACACACACACACACTATAAACAATTACATAACACACACCCTGCACCTATAATGGGTACAGGGTGACTAAAACATAAGATAAATAAAGCAGCCTACATAAATAGTCCGTCTGAAGGTAGACTAGGGGCTTTAAAGCCAGATACATGAAAGAGTCATAGTCACAGGGGAGGAGGCTGGCAAGTAGGCCTCTCCAGGACCAAGTGGCGAAGGGCACTTCGTCACAGCGGCTTCCTGGTGTTGGTTGGGATTTAAGGCAGTACGTGCCATGGTCGGCGGTTCCTTGTTGTTACATGCAGATGGCTCTTCGATGTCAAAGTTTCAGTTCCTCCAGGTGTTTGGGGTGCCTGAGGCTGATTCCGGTGCAGTTCGGTACACACTCATTCCGGATTGGGGCTGCGACTGAGACTTCTTGGCTGGGTTTTAGTGATGAACTGGTCAAGAAGATTGGGAGATGGGAATCAGTAAGATTCAGGTCTTATGTGAGGCCCAACCATTTAGTTTAAATATTGGTTGGTGGGGGGGGGGGGGTTGTTTTGTTCTCTGTTAACATGTTTTTCTTTCCTAGGTTGGACCACTTGGTTGCTGGAACATTCATACATGTATTGGGCGTACCAGAAGGCCACAGTTCGTTGTCACTGGCTTTCCGCGCTCGATGGTGCAACTTAAGTGGTTTGGGTTAAGGGGTCTGGTTGGCAGGGGGTCTGTTCTCAGCTGTCAAGGTTGCCGCATGTTATTTTACTGCACACAGGTGGGAATGATTTGGGGCTAGTTTCTCAGAGAGACTTAATTATCGAGATGAAGAGGGATTTGGAGAGGCTGAGGCAGTTAATTCCTGACGTGGTTAGCGTTTGGTCTGAGATGATGCCACGGTTGCAGTGGTGGCACGCCAGGGATCCCGGGGCAGTGACTAAGAGCAGTGGGAAGGAAAATAAGTTGATGGCGGCTTATGTTTGACAGTTTGGGGGAATCTCTCTGATGTGGGTGTTGATTTTCTGTTAGGGTTTCAAGAGGGATTGCAGCGGGCACTGTTTTTGGTTGGGGCACTCAGGTAGTTCAAGGTGTCAAGCTCTGAGCTGTGGCGGGGGATGGATAAACAAGTTTGGGTGTTTGTCCAGGTGTAAGATAGTTTAGTTTGCTAAGAACTGTTATTTTTGGATAGATTTTGGTTGGATCGAGCTCGTCGGTAGCTCCGAACCTGGTGTGTGTGTAGGGTGTATCTTGGTATACCCCTACATGGTGGAACATGGTAAATCATGCCCTCTGTGGCAATGGAATAAGTGGTTAGATGTTATTTATATGTTAATATTGTTTGTTTATGGGGATCATTGTCAGGGTCGAATTGTTAAACGAGTTGGGGCTGAGATGTTATGTTTAAATATGTTGACAATCACCTTTAATAATTTATATCTTTAATTTATTAGTAAAGCTGTGATCATTTTTCCAAATATAAGGTGTCTGAGCATCCTTAGGTTTTTTTTTTTTTTATACCGCATATGCCGAAAAGGCGACTATGCATATGTCAAATTATTTTCTGGTTGTCAGTAGAGCTAAAGTCTAGAGGCAGGCATTTGCACAGAGCAGCTGCCTTTTAAAGACTTCTCATTTAACTGCATTAGACAGGGTGACCATATTTTTTAAATAAAAAACTGGGACACCCATTAGCCAAGAAGGCAATGCAGGGCAAGACCAGCACAGCGCTAGAAATAAGGTGAGTAAAAACATATTTTTAACAGGGGAAGGACACTTAAACAGCATTTTTACAACTATAGTGTCAGGAATATGTTTGTTTTCCTGACACTATAGTGTTCATTTGAGCAAATTAAAAGAACATTATAGTCACCATAACAACTTCATCTGAATGAAGATGTTATGGTACCAGGAGGGGCCTCTCTTTTGTTGGCCTTATCTTTCCTTTATGGAATTAAACCACTCTCAAATGGTTTAACCCCAAAAGCTGTCTCCAGTGCCAGATCTCCAGGTCGCCCACGCCTTCTCCAGGTGAAAGGATTTTTGGCTACACAGGTGAAGATGCATTTTCTCACCGTCGCCCCCTCCTCCCCCCCAAAAAAATAATGAATGTTCTCCTGTGTGTAACCCTCCTTTAAAATTTCATACCCCCTTTAGTGTATTTTATTCCCCTTTAGTGTGTCTTATAACCCTTGTGTATCTCACATCCCTCAGCCCCTTTGTGTGTCTCTTTCTTTCCCCCTCTCAGCCTATTTTGTTTGACCCCCATACTCCCAGGGCCCTTTGTGTGTCTTTTTCCTCCAAAGCCATATAGACACATATATATAGCAACACACAACCATACATGCACACAGACATAATTATTCAGGCACAAAGTCATACAATCTACACATACAGGTTATACATTCAGTTATACAGAGACATACAGACCTGCAGAGACAAACATACACATGCATATAGTCACACAGACATACAGAACAAGGCATACAAAGACATACGGACAGTCATACACAGACATACAGACCAAGGCATACAGAGAGATATGGACACAGTCATACAGAGACATACAGACACAGTCATACAGAGACATACAGACAGTCATACAGAGACATACAGACACAGTCATACAGAGAGTTACAGAACAAGGCATACAGAGAAATACAGACACAGTCATATAGAGACACACAGGCATACATACACCGTCATACACAGACATATAGACATACAGACACACAGGGGCAAAAATGGGGGCATAGGGAGAATAGAAGGGGGCACATAGGCTGTAAGGGTTGGCACAGGGACAGATGAGGGGGTCAGGGGCTTTAGATGGGCAACAGGGCCTATAGATGGGGCACAAAGGCTGTACAGGGGCATTGGGGCAGTGGTGGGGGCACATGGGCTGTAGAGGTTGGGTTAGGGGACGAAGAGGGGGCACAAGAGCTGCTAAGAAAAATAAAATAAAGTGTATTCACCCAACCCCCACCCCAGGAGCTAGATCCTGCAGGTCAGGTCCACTGGGGGAAGAGCAGTGGAAGCCACGCACTCCTACTGACATCATCAGAAGAGGTATATTAGTACTTCGGCAATACTGTGCTTCGGAACTTCGGCAATTCGGACATTCGGAAGTATCTGAATGTCTGAATTGCCCAAAATTCATCTGAATTAACATTCGGAACCAAACGAATTGCACATGTCTATCGGTTAGCCGACAAACAACAATACATGAGTTTTTTGCAGTAGAATGTCGTGGTCTACTGTGTCAAAGGCCTTTGCAACATCAAGGAAAATAGCTCCAGTTAGGTCTCCTTGTTCCATGCCAGTTTGGATGTCATTGCAAACTTTTAAGAGGGCAATTGTAGTGGAGTGATTCAGGCAAAAACCCGATTGATCAGGGGTCAGATAGTTAGTTTGTTGGTAATACTAACATAGCTGCATATGGACGCATTTTTCAAAGATTTTTGACAATACTGGGAGCAATAATATTGGGTGACAGTTAGAAACCAAAGAAGTGTCACCACTTTTATGCATAGGCACTACTCTTGCAATCTTCCAAAGTTTGGGTATGTATCCAGACACCAGGGATTCGTTAATTAGGGTTGTGACAGGTTTAGCAATTGCTGGCGCACTGAGCTTCAACAGCATTGCTGGGATTTGATCAGGTCCAGACTGGTTTTTCATTTTTAGATTATTAAGGTGTTTCTTAATGACACTTATAGGAACAGGTCTAAAAATGAACTTGTCTATATTGGGTCTTTACAAATTTAGTGTGGCCTGATCCAAATTTGTAGTTTCAGGATGTATGTGATTTATTAGCTTGGCAATTAGGATAGTGAAGCATCCGACAAAAGAATTGTTAAAGGCATTTGCTACATCTAAGGGAAGTTGCAGGGTTTGGTTATCTATTTTGACAGTGCAGGGTTGGGAGTGGATTGGGGGCGTTTGTAATTTATTTATGACTTTCCAAAGTTTCTAGGGTTTGATCGGTTATTGTTCAGATTTTCACAGAAATATTGGGCCTTGGCCAATTTTGTTTGTTTTGTGCATGTATTTCACCATTGTCTTTATGCACAGTGATTGTTCATAGAGCCAGTACGCTTGAACTTTGACCACAATGGATCCCGAAACTGGTACATTTGGATGAGGTCAGCTGTGATCCAATTCAAATGTGCCCTTTTTACTCTCACCTTATGCAGCGGGGCATGCAAATTCCAAACTTGTAGGAGTTCAGACTGAAATAATTCAACTGCACAGTCTAGATCTGAGATAATGTTTAATCTGTGCCATGGAAGGTTCTTGATGTCATTAAGAAAGGATTCAAGTTTCAAATTTTTGAAGGACCTGGTGATTTTAACCATGGGGGAAGATTTAGTAGCCTTTATTTTGCGCATGCAGTACACTAAACAGTGATCACTGAAACTGTTAGGGAGAACACCTGCCTCCTGGATTCTATCAGCAGAAGTGGAGAGAATCCAATCGAGCAGGGTGTGGTTATGGCTTTTAATGTTTATGCGAGCTGGGGAGGAGATTAATTGCGTTAGCTGCAAAGTCTTAAACAGCAAGCAAGAACTATTATTTTTAGGATTCAGCCAATCAATATTAAGATCTCCAAAGCCCTGATCTGGGTGACCAACATATCCAAAAATCACCCAGATTAGTTCAGGGGTTCAGGAATTCTACAGAAGTCACATTTTGACTGACCGCAGGCATGGTCCCATGCCCAAAACAGTTCCAAAGAATCAGGGCTTACGGACGGTCTAGTTCGGTAGTTTGAAAATGAACAAGTTACCAAACAGAGTCAATAGTCTTACCCTGGACCTTGTTCCCCTCATCCAGACGAATAATTTCACCGAACAGTGCCCGTCTAAGTTGTATAGAACCAAACACAGGCGATGATGGAAGTCCAGGAGTGTTCAGGAGTTTCTGTGTCCGATTTTAGTTCCATGAGATTAATGCTGAAACACAGCTGCCTGCGTTCATGTGAACAAGATGGCCGCCACCTCGTGGTTGTCCATAGGAATTGCGACCACCCAGATGAACAATTAGAACACTGCGGTGAGAACTTTCCAAGTTGTGATTGGTGTTAACAAGCTCCCGGGTGGTCTCTGGTTCGTGCGGTTGTTCGGTAACTGAACCATATAATCCCAAGTGTACGAACGGAGACTTTAACATTATATTTCACAGGGTCCATAGTCTGTGGGCAAGAGTCTGGCAAGCAGGCGTTTGTGACAAAGGAGCTTGTGACAAACTCATGTAAAAAGGGGAGTTTGTCACAGAGTTTATAGAAAATTTGGATGAAAAAGTAAGAAGCAAAGTTATTAAGCAAGTAAAAGAAACAAAGTATTTTTCTATGATATTCAACAGCACCCCAGATATGTCTCATGAAACTTAAATGAGACAAGGTTTACACGACGTTATGATCAGTTGAAATGAAGTAAAGGTTGTGGAATCATTTGTTGAAAAGGTTAAACCACCGAGCATATTTCAACTATGATTTTGAAAAATTAAAAAACAATGCAATTTATATTCAAAATTTAAGAGGACAAGCATATGATAACACTACTGTGATACCTGGTCAACATACTGGTGTTCAGAGATGAATCAAGGAAATTAATGGAAAAGCAAAATTAGGGATTATTCTAGCCTTGGTGAGGGAATAATCTAAATAATAATTCCAGGGGAGGAAACATAAAAGGGGGGGAAATATTCGCCTCCTGTCTTTAATAAAATTTAGATTATTCCCTCACCGAGGCTAGAATAATCCCTAATTTTATGGCAGGACAGGAGGCTTCATATTTGCAATTTTAACGCCCAAATATTAAAACCAGAAGCAATAGGAGATAGAGGACTGAAATAAAAGGAAGATGTAAAACTGATTCCCTAAACCAAGCAGCGGTGTAGAGAAAATCCAGAAGGGACCGAACAGCTTCCCAAGTTGTTGAGGTGACATCACCCCGAACCAAAAGTGTCCCAGAGGAGCTCTCAAGGTCAGCCGATGAGAGGATCCACCAAATCCAACGGGCGAGCGAAGATGTAGCAACAGTCCTAAACGGTTGTGCGCAGAAATAAACAGCTGTCCATGAGAAGACGGATGAAAGGGCAAGGTCCTGGATCTACATGGTCGTGTACAACCTGTCAACAGAGCCGTGACCTATCTGGGGAATAGAGGTGTGACACAGAAGGCAAATAGAAATCCTATTTGTGTGGAACAGAAGCCGACGCACTGAACGGTGAGAAGGAAAAAGACAGTACGTCAACGTCAGGATGCAATAAAATACAAGGCGTACTGGGAGAAACCGTAAGCGGAAAAAAACTGGCGCAGAGGCAAGTCCTTGTCATCAGGCCATTCCTCAAGGAAATGCAGAACATACGATACCACTAGAATTGAGGAATAGCTAGAGATAGGGCTCCTGTAAGGTATACTCCTCTTGGTAGACTGCAGACCAAGAGATCCTTACCAATGCCAGAATCTTGAGAAACGCACATGAGCCATCAGCTAGCTGACATAGGACATAAATGGCCCCATACGAACTTACCCTGAGAGGGCAATTCAGCCAGACAAAGAGGACAGCCATGATAAGGACCGTCACAGGGACCCAACATCTCTCCAGACACCAGTCGTGGCGGGCTACCCCTGTGGATCCCACACAGGACACTAAGAGACAGGGAGTAGTAAATTGCCTTCCCATGGCAAACTCCAGCAAAAGAGGGGGGCACGGAGGACTCCTCCGAAGTGGTGTGGATAGGCGAAACACTCTCAGGAGTTTGGTCTGAAGCAAAGCCCGAAGTGTCCTATAGGTAAACGGGATGCGTATGCCCCGAAGGAGACCAAGCTTGTATAACGCGTCCATCGCCTCGTTGAGGGTCCGGAAGCCAGCTGAAGAACCGCTCCATATGGCGGTTCGCACCGAATGTAATCATGCCAGTACTCGAGACCCCAGAGGGTGAAGCAGCCAATCGTTGGTGTCTCTCCATGGTCAGGTGAAGCCGTCCGTTACATGAGTGTCTCATCCCGCAGACATTCTGTCACAATTGACGAACACTTGTCCAGATTATATAGATAGAGATCCTACGTGAGATCCGACCGCAGTCCACAGTGGGCAACCGGTGATAAGTCCATGCCGAAAGGTAGCGAGCAGTACTACTTCCCCTGGGGAAGCTGCGAATGGCGAACGAACCTGCAGGTAGTTCCATGCAGTTGGCGTGAAGAGCTCCGGAATCCAGAGTCCTCTTGTCGTCGCGCTATCGCAGGCAACGCCCCTGTCCATCCAGCCAGTTTTGGAGTCCAGGCCGAAGTTTGGTTCGGGTCCGAAATTCCTAGTTAGGCCAGGCCCCCCTATGTAGTAGTCATCAATTAAGTTTTAGATGAGCTTCGTCTGAATGTCACATGATTCGGTCATACCAGGCCGAAGACCCGAGAAAGCGTCATGTTGGAGCAGCTGATAGTACCAGGTCCTGGAGGTATGGCCTCCATGCCGGATAACAGACGGTCATTAGAGCTGTTAGGCCCCTAAGTGTGACCCACGGGTTGCGGAGCATATGCCTGGTATTTTTCTTGAAGACGGACATCTTGGTCCTCGGGAGGTGGAGCACCACCTGGACCGCATATTCCCTGAAAGACCCAAAAGCTGGGTTGTCTGAGAGTGAGTCAGATCCAATATGTCCATGTTGGACATGAGTCCGGGTACGATCTGAGAGACCTATGGGACTAGTTAAGGAAAAACTCTATGAATAGAAACGTGTTGGCTCAGTTTGTACGTGAGGGCCACTCCGGAGAGCCGACCCAGCACTATGGATGCCAAATCCATCAGTTTGATGTCCAGGGTGGATAGGGGTCGTTTTGCGGTTCCCAGGGGTAGAAACCAAATAAGCGATGTCTATAAGTCATATCAGCCCCTTGCCAATGGGGAGTTAGTTCTCTCCACTTTCCAAGCTGTAACGCGTCATTCGTTGTGAGGAAAAAATCTGTGTCTGTGTGTCATCAACATCCAGTGGTTAGTCCAGGATAGAGTGCAAACCCTGTGTCAGGTGTTTGCGGGGTCCTTTCCGGACTCAGTCATGAAGACTGGTGCTCTTGATGAGTCCAGGGGTGCTTGGTGTAGCATTTAGGATGGCCGGTGGAGTGTCCCCTGTAGGGTACCAATGGTTTCTGGCAGTGAAGCCAGCGGGGCGACATGAGGACAGGCCCAGTGATCTTCTGGGTATGGGAAATTTGTCCGTCAGCCGTGATTGCATAACTGCCATAGAGGTAACACTGTTGGAGTGATACCTGGTGCTGCCAGCTGGGGGTCACCCAGCGTGCAAGAGGGGGTCACCCAACAAGCACAAGCATACCATGCAGTATAGGCCAGCAGGGGAGGGGGTCACCCTCAGTCTGAACATAATTGGACACTGTAGGTACAGTGCCGTAGTGGTTAGCCGTATAATAAAGATCAGACACTGCAGATCCAGCAGTGCAGATGGCCAGAGGGGGTCAACCTCATATAACCATAACAGGACATTGCAGATCCAGCAGTGCAATAGGTAAGAGGGGGTCACCCTCAGTGTGGGTATCATAGGGGTCTGTACACCCAGTAGTGCAGTCAGTGAGAAGGGGTCACCCTCATTATGGTTATAACGGGACACTGTAGGTCCAGCAGAGTAGTCCACAGGAGGGGGCACCCTTAGTATTTGTGTATAGCAGGGCACTGTAAGAACAGTAGCGCAATCAGTGGGAGGGGTACCCTCCTTTATGGGTATGCCCGGGCACTGCCGGTCCAGCAGTGCATATTGTAGGAGGGGTTCACCCTCGGTACGATAATAACAGGACATTGCCGGTGCATTAGTGTAGGAAGCAGAAGGGGGTCACCCTCAACATTAATCCTATAGGGCATTGTAGAGCCTGCAGGGTACTCATCGGTAGCCATGTTGCCAGAGGGAGGGGGTCACCAAGCCCACAATGGTGTCACATGTCCATTATTATGGTCCAGTAGAGGGCAGTGCCCCAGAAATATAGACGGGGGGGGTCACCCCCTGTAATAACAGGGTTGTAGGTGGAGCCAGTTAGCCCCCCTGAGGGGTAGAGGGGTCCGTACAGATTGAAGCTGACTCACATCTATAGACTACTCAGGTATTATATTAGGATATACTGTTGAAATGTATGTATAGTGGCAAAAAACTGAAGTCGATGCTGAAAAACAGGCCATTAAACAGAGAAAATGACTGAACCTTAAGAAAAGACTTGATTAGCAGATGTCACATGTGGCATAATCTTTTTAAACAATGATTTTTAATTTGAGCTGTAACATGCCCCTTTAAATCTGAAATTCTCATTTATTTAGTAAAAAGCGTGACAAGTCTACTGCTAAAAAAGAAGACATGATCACATTGCATCAGACAGTATAGTAAGATGCAAGTGTGAGCTGTGGGAGTGCCTGGGACAGATCCTGCTATTCAGGATCTGTTACATATGCAACATGTGAGACAGGCACAGTAAGTATAGGGATAGCCGAAAAACTGGGCTATCTCCCCTGATACAGGGAGAGGGGAGGCTGGCCACATGGCCAGCAATCAGCAGGCCATTTTGTTGGAACCGCGGCGGCCATAAAAAACGAGCACGGCCTACCGCGTGGTGATCGCGCAGCACTGCCACGGATGAAAAAGCGGTCCAGCAAGTGGCCAGGGGCCGAGGGGAGCAGGCAGGGAATAAGGGAGAAGGGGTATGGGCGACAGAGCCCAGAAGGGGAACCCAGGGAGGGGAAACAGATTACAGGCAGAGACAAAGCATCATAGCAGGGACACCCATTCCCCATACAGCAGAGTGAGGAAACAATATAAAGTAACCCAGAACAACAATACATCAATCCTGAATCTATGAGATAAATAGCCTAAAAAACAGCAATAGATGTTATAAAGTGAAACAGCAGTTACATAGCATGAAGTGTTATAGGAAATAACACAGAATAAACTGCCTAGCTAAACCCAGCAATAGACTGCCTAAAGAAACACAGCAAACCACTGTTTAAATAAATCCAGCAAAAAGAACTGCCTAAATAAATCCAGCAATTGAGCTGCCTAAATAAACTTAGCAAATAAACTGCTTAAATAAACAAGCATCATGTAGGAGAAAAAACAACCCAGAGCGGAAACAACTCTGAGTTGGTGATGCTCACCTGGAGGCAGCAGCAACAAAAAAAGAGGAAGTGGTAGGTTCTGCTGTCCTGCCATAAAATTAGTTGCCTGTTCAAAATCATTTGTTGAATTTGGCAGGAGTACATGCAGCTTCTGCATTTATTCAAGTTTTGGGATGTTCTGACTTCAGTTAAGTGTCAAGCGTGTAGTAGAAACTCAGTGGAGTGCACGGGGAGATGTTGTGAGTGTTGTAAAAAGTATTACTCTAAAATCTTAAGTGCTGTAGAACATATAATTGGTGAAGAAGAAGAAAATAGAGTCACCAGGTCAGATGCTGGCATGCTGCTTGTTGCATTACAGTCGTTTTCCTTCCTGTGTTTTCTTGGCCTGTGGGAGTCTGTCCTTCTAGAAATTATTGACACACAGGGCTACCTCCAAACCAAGAGATTTAACATACAACAATGTGACATAAAACGCAAGGCTTTAAAAGCAGTTTTAACTGAAAATAGGGACGAATTAGTTAACAATTCAATTGCTTACTCCAAAGAAATTTGTGATGGTCTGGGGATAGTCATGGATCGTAGATGTAGAAAGAAGACACTGATGGCAGGAGAAGGAGAATGACAAGATGCTGAATTAAATTGTCATACAAAACTGAGTTGAGAAGAGGAATGTTTTTTTCCACTGGACAGAGTGATCCAAAAAAATCATCACAAGATTTCAGCAACTTTATGTTTTTTGCTGTAAAATAGCCTTGTTACACCATCAAATCTTTTGAATGATAAATATGAATGTCAACTAAATCACGATCTTACTGACATTAATAGCAAAACTTCCATATTGAGTGAAAAAGACTTCAGAGTTGTATTTCTGTTGCTGCTGCGCAAGACGAAACAGAGAAGTGGAAGGACGGTCCCCTTAAACTTGCAGTTTATTCTAAAATACAGGCTTGAAAACTCAGTTGCAAATATTGTAATACTACTGCGAATTTTCCTCACAATTGTTGCAAGTGTTGATTGCTGTGAGAGGAGTTTTTCTAAATTAATATTAATTAAGAATTTCCTAAGATCTGCAATGAGTACCTTGCGTTTAAGAAATCTTGCCATACTGTCTATAGAAGTGCCACTAAGTGATGAAATAAACTTGGACAATGTAATTGACGACTTTGCTCACAGAAAAGCAAGAAATATAACATTGTAAGATCAACAAGGGAACGCCATAGTATTTGCTCAAAGTAACATAGGGATATGAGGTCATGGTCAGCAGTCACATCTTGGTTCCATAAACACCGATTCAGAGTCCTCTCATGTCAGGGTGATGTCTTACCTTCTCTGGAACATCCCTACTTTGCTTATAGTTTTATATAGTTTCATATATAATTTCATATATAGATTATTTAAGTCACTTGTTTCTCTTCTCCCTTCTTTGCAACTATTATCCGTATAGATGAAAAATAAAAGACCACATAGTTAATTGTCAAACAACTTGGAAACCTAATTGGTTGACTAGAGTCAACATAGTTAGACAACGTGTTCCAGATTGTTATGTGCAACATGAAGTGTGATGAATTTTGTTACTTTATTCTTGCTATAAAACCTTAAAAAAATTCTCAAACTGGAAAAAATATATATTGTAGAATGTTGGAATTAAAGTTTTACATCATGAATAAACATAGTATTTTAATGTATTTTCCTGTGATTTTGACTTTTTGTAATATTTTTATTGTATATTGAGAAAGGCGGCAAACTCAGTGTCCGCCCTAGGCAGCAAAATCTCTAGCTACGCCACTGCTTCTGGCACCATAATGACTTAATTTAGATGAAATTGTTATAGTGAACAAAGGGTTCTTTTAAAGAAATGATAAATATGTCTACATCAAATTTCAAAAAACATAAGTTAAAAAAAAAGTGAATACAGGCAGAGGAGCTGCAGGCTTAAGTGAATATGCCACCACTGGACCACCAGGGCTTGCAGCATTATGTCCTCCCTCCCTGGTAAAAGGTAAGAAGAAGGGAGGGGGAGACATTAAGATAGATTTTCACAGCTCACCCACCTACACACAGCAGAGACCTTATTCACCTTTCACACACAAACACACTGCTCCCTCACACACACACACTGCAACCCTCACACACACTCCCCCCCACACACACACACTGCACCCTCAAACACACACTGCACCCTCAAACACACACTGCCACCCTCACACACACACACACACACACACACACACACACACACACACACACTACACCCTTCACACACACACGCACACACCACACCCTTCATACAAACACACAGAAAAAAAAGTAGAATAGGAAATAGAAAAAAGGAAAAAAATAAAAAAGTATAACTATTTTTTATTTTTTTTAAAAAACCTTTCTAAAAAAATAAAAATAAATAAAAATATCGCACTTGCGCTATAAAATTAGTTACTGTGGCACTGGTGGGCAGTAAGGAAATTTTA
This sequence comes from Pelobates cultripes, assembly GCA_933207985.1. Taxonomy (NCBI): domain Eukaryota; kingdom Metazoa; phylum Chordata; class Amphibia; order Anura; family Pelobatidae; genus Pelobates; species Pelobates cultripes. Next base: position 260,363,551 of record OW240913.1, read on the forward strand.
CCATCAACAAAGATACAAAAGTGGGCGGTAGGTATTAAAAGGTTGACTACCCCTGCTGTAGCTAAAATGGTCATGAAATGTTCTAAAAAGAATGCTACCATCACATTGTTACTGTTCTATTTAACTCTGAGCAAAATCTACATTTTTGCAAAATAGTTTACCCAAATATACATGTGTATTATTTCATATAATTGTAACTTCAGCAGGCTCATTTTCATTCATTGCAATGCAATGGAAACCAATCAATCTAAATAAAAGCATTGGCTTGCGCCTTCACTGTTAGAAGAGAAATACAGGCGCTGAGGGGAGAAAGAGACACAAAGGATTTGGAGGGAGTAAGAGACACAAAGGGGCTGTAGGAAGAAAAAGATACACAGGGGAGGGGGGGTGGGGTAAGAGACAAACAAGGGTGGTTATAAGAGACATACAAGGGGGGTGTAAAGTACACAAAGAGGAAAATGGGTATAAGATACACTATAGGAGGATAGACATTGAAAAGAGGGAATAAGAAATACAAAAGGGGGGAAGAAATTCAAAAGGTGGTTAGGAGACACACATGTTAAATACATCTTTGGGGGAGCAGCAGCAAAATGCATCTTCATCTGTGTAGCCAAAAATCCTTGCACCGAGCCTGGTAATATATGGAAGCTTCTATTTAAGATTGTTTGATTTCTTTGGCATTTTCTGCTATAGATGCACTTATGTTTGGCTTGTGGTGTTAGCTTGAAAAAGACCTTTGTGAAGGTCGAAACGTTGCTGCTCATTTTGTTCCATTAAAATCTGCCTGCGGCTTTAACACTTGAGTGCCTGGATATCTCTTTATTGACTTTACGTGTTTGGATTGCTGGTCTTGCTCCAGAGCACCGGTGACTGCCGGGATTGAGTGTGGTTCTTATAACTATTTTTGCAATCTATTTAAGAGTTAGTCAAACTTTAGCACACCAAATGTTGTTGTTCTACATCTACCCTGATGTTATGCCAGCATCATGGCTGTAAGATCCTTATGGAAGATAGGGTCCACAACATTTATATTTAAAGTGACCCACACCAGCGCTAAGGAAAGAGCTCAAGCTGCCTCACATCAATGAGGGTGTGCAAGAACAGCCAGATATATCTTTTCATGTCAAATAACTTTACAAAGAAAACAAACACCCAGCACAAACCGGCAAGGGACTATAGTTGGCCTTTAATACTATGGTCAAAAGACCTCATTATCAATGGCCAGACTCTAGGCCTCGCAACAGAGGCATTAATAAGTTACATGTCACCTTGCCATCACACCCTCCCTCCACAATGTTCTTTTGTGTCTCTATATGCACCCCCAACTCCCTTTTCATAGGGAAATTATGAGCACATACTTAGATTTACATGCATACATACAGACTCAAACACTAACATTAACACATACATATAAATTCATATCATACTAGCACTCGGGGGTTTCTTAAGTAAATGTTCTTCATTATCACCACAAATCCATAAAAGTCAACATTTCTGTCTATCTTCAGGACTTATAAAAAAACAAAACTACCACAAAAGGCTATACAGAGGACAAAAATAATTTAGTGACCATACACCTGGGGGCTTGTTGCAGTACATAGGATGCATGTGCCTATTTCGTAAAACACCCTCTCTATGACGTTCAAAAGAGACATGCTCCAATCAACTCACTAGACCTTCCCATAGATACCGGAACACATCTAGAATTAGCTGTGTGTAATTATCCCGATACCCACTCGGGATTATATAAGTGCATGTATGTTAATAAATCCAAGCGACGCTTTAGCCAATTTGCCATAGAGATGCTGGATGCCGAAGGACTTAAAGTGCCAACGACTCAAAAAATTGATGAATAAATAAACGTGCTAAACAATGTTGAAATGCATTTAATTAATGGAGGCATGTAATACCCATACTTAATAAAGTGCCATACATAAATAAAATAGTAAACTGACACTTTTAGCTGACACTCTGAGCTGACACTCTCAGCCTGACACTTACTGCCCAAGAAAAATACTTTCAATGATGACTCACTTTAAAGTCAAATAAGTTAGCAAATATAATTGATAAATTGAAAACTGCTTATTGAAATGTCCTTTTTTAATATTAAAAAATGGAAATAAAAAGAGTATGATAAGGTGGGGGATTTTTTTTCTACAGAGATATATAATTTTGACTCCAAAATGAGATATAAACTCAAATAACTGTTCTTGAACGATTTAACCCCAAAGTTGTCTCCAGTGATGATGTCCACGCCACCCCAGGTGTCATCTAGCTTCAGAATTTTCAGATTCAGGAAGCATAGAGTGCAGCTGGGCAGGGGTGCCTCTGATTGGATGAGAGCAGTCAGTTGATGCTCTCAGCCAATCAGTGACTCCCCATTAACTAAACTGACTTGGAAAGAAACATACCTTTCTCAAGCCAGTTTAGTGAATAAAGAGTCACTGATTGTCTAAAATCGTCAACAGACTGCTCTCAGCCAATTAGTGGCGCCCCTGCCCGGCAGCAATCGTGGTTCCTGAATCTGAAAATTTTAAAGTTGGATGCCTCCTGGGGGCAGGGGGGAAGTGGGCATTGCCTCTGGTGACAACTTTGGGTTTAAACTATTTGAGAACGGTTTAACCCCTGCAGGTGTCACCTGGCACCATAACAACTTAATTTAGATGAAGTTGTTTTAGTGCCTGGAGTGTCCCTTTAAATAGTATATGCAGTTCAAATGGCAGTAGATGGCTGCTATCTTAGGAATGTGTACATTTCCATGCTCCTGGAAGTATAGCTCACAGATTTTTACATGAAAGAAACTAGGCATCAGTTGTTACAAAGTCAAAGGCTCTCCGGCAGCTGTCATCTAGGGAGTTTGTAAGATTTTAAAGGTCTAGCAGCAGCTGAAGCTATACATCCTTCCTACTGGCTTAGTAATGTTTTTAAGGTTTTTGCACAACATGTCACTGTGGGGCTTTTATTAAACAAGACATCTTAAATCATTTCCCCAGCACTGAAAAAATATACTGTTTGTCTTACCAAACAAACAATAACAACTGTTGATAGTATTTGTATTGGCAATCTGTATTTGTAATATATTTTACTTTATAACCTATTTAATGGAACACTCCAATCACCATAGTCACTGTAGCCCTCTGTAATGGTTGTGGTGCAAGAAATCACCTGACACCCTCCAATAGTAATATGTCAACCCATTTTAGAATGGATAATGGCTTGAAAACTTACATGTGGTGACTGAGTCATTAGCTTCTACAGGAAACTCTGGATGTCTCTCCCTTGAGTTAAACATGTCCCGATAAAGAGCAATGCTCAGCTGATGGTCTCTGCCAATGAGAGCAGCCCTGGACAGCCCTGCTTAGCTCAGCGAAGCTTACTGGATTCTTCTTGCAGGAGAAACTAGAAACAGAGTGTCTGTGGGCCACCAGAGATATCAAGTTAAGTTTTTCAAATTGCTCTTAAATGAAAAGCAATGGATGTATTCGATGTCATCATACAATGCACGTTGACACGTAACATGAACACCTTTGAAAATCAACAGACTGACAGCTACTAGAAAAGCATTTTCGCACAAATGTAAAAATTGCAAAATGTTCCAGACACCTTCTTTGGAACTAAGCCCATTAGGGACTGGTGAGGACTCAAAATGAGGATATTCAAAAATAATCTTCTACCTAAACCCTTTTTCTTTTGCTGCTTACACCTGACCACATTGACATCTTTAAAAACATACTGCAGAATTGTTTTTTTACATGAGAACAACCTAAACCTTTACTATATGAAATGTCGATGAATTATGGACTATGGGGTCAAAAGAAGTTATTAAAAAAAATATATATATATAATGATATTAAACCTTGAATTAAACCATTCTCTAGCAAAATACACGTGTTGGATACTGGTTTAGATGCTACCCTTACCAGAGTCATGGCTCTTTTTGGTAACTCTTTATTTTGTCCTGACCTTGCTATCACCCACTACAAACAGCAGGAAGCAAAATTGTTTCTACCACAGTAGAATACTTGTTTTTAAACGCGCATAGATTAGGCCATATACCTTGCCGTAAATTACAAACCCAAACATGGTCTTTTATCATAGAACCTACAACACAGCTTTATAGTGCATAATTTGAAGCAACATTAGGTTCATCCATAGAATGCAATAATAAGACTCACTATCCATAGCCTTGTCCCATGCATAGTAGGCCGCTCTTGCTTATCCTGTCCACTGATCTCCACCTTTGAACTCTCTTCCAGTCTTACAATGATGTCTACAGCTATGCCTTTATTTTTGCCCAAGCTCTGTGTGATGGACTGCCAGGCACCCTGTCTGGGTGCCTCCGCCAATCGCTGCTTCCTAGCTGTCGCCAAGTATCATAAGCACCACACCGGACACCATAAGCACCATAGCCCCTTAGCCGCCGCAGCTTGGCTGGTGTCTCACCATCCTTTCCCACCTGTCAGGAATCTTACCTTGAGGGGGTAAGATTCGCAGACAGCTAGATAGCTAAGATACGCAGAGTTAAAGCACCCTTTGCAATTTGACACAAACCAAGAAGACTCAAGGCAGAAATCCCCAAGGTTGTGAAACAGTGTACTTGGGCTGATAAGACACAGTGCTTCCAGAAATGCAGTACAGGCAAGGATAATCCAAGAGTAGTGGTGGTCGAAATCAACAGTCAGGACAGGCGGCAAAAAGGCAGAGTATCAAACCAGGAGTCAGACGTACAGCAATGATTCACAAACAGGAACAAAATGATCTGTCAATGAGTCACAAGCAAAAGGCAGGGTTTATATAGGTAGGTAATAGCCACTTATCTGGAAACCAGGAACAGGTGTGCAGCGGTCCAGGAGTAGATGCCCACATGATGCCCCCACCACCATACGTCACAGTTGGGATGAGGTTTTGATGTTGGTGTGCTGTGCCTTTTTTTCGCCACACATAGTGTTGTGTGCTTCTTCCAAACAACTCAACTTTGGTTTCCTCTGTCCACAGAATATTTTGCCAGTACTGCTGTGGAACATCCAGGTGCTCTTGTGCAAACTGTAACCGTGCTGCAATGTTTTGTTTGGACAGCAGTGGCATCCTCTGTGGTATCCTCCCATGAAATCCATTCTTTTTTAGTGTTTTACATATTGTAGATTCACTAACAGGTATGTTAGCATTTGCCAGTGACTTTTGTAAGTCTTTAGCTGACACTCTATGATTCTTCTTCACCTCATTGAGCAGTCTGCGCTGTGCTCTTGCAGTCATCTTTACAGGACGACCACTCCTAGGGAGAGTAGCAGCAGTGCTGAACTTTCTCCATTTATAGACAATTTGTCTTATCGTGGACTGATGAACAGCAAGGAGATGTCATTAGTCTAGGGGTTCACATACTTTTTCCACCTGCACTGTGAATGTTTACATGGTGTGTTCAATAAAAACATGGCAACATTTCATTCTTTGTTTCTTATTAGTTTAAGCAGACTGTGATTGTCTATTGTTGTGTCTTAAATGATGATCAGATCACATTTTATGACCAATTTGTGCAGAAATCCATATCATTTCAAAGGGTTCACATACTTTTTCTTGCAACAGTATATATATATATATATATATATATAATATATATATATATATATATATATATACATACATGCACAAATACATATACTGCTGTGTGTGTGTGCTGTTAGTGTGCTGTGTGTGTGAGGGTGCTGGTAGTGTGCTTTGTGTGAGGGTGCGGTTTGTGTGTGAGGGTGCTGTTTGTGTGCTGTGTGTGAGGGTGCTGGTAGTGTGCTGTGTGTGAGGGTGTTTGTGTATGTGTGTTAGGGTCGCGGCAATGCTCAGATCTCGCGAGAGGAACCTGGCGGAGCTTCTGTCTATAGCTCCCCGGGTCCTCTTCTGCCTCCCTTCATGCTGCTGTGGGCTGGTGAGGAAGATCTTTGATCTCCCCACCGGCCCATGGAGGCTTAGAGCAGAGCCGGCAATCAGATAGTGCCTGCTCTGCATGAGCCGACAGGGGAGATCCGGAGATCTCCCCTGTCGGCAGGGGTCAAGTCCTGGGGAATAAAGTGTGGGAACTCTTCCAAGATTCCCACCCCCCAAAAAAAATAATAGACACTCGTGTGTATATATATACATATATATATATATACGCGTACACACACATACACATACTCAAACACACACTTACAGACACACACACATACATTCACATACACACACTCACAATCACAGACACTCACACACACTTACAGACACATACACTCACAGACACACACACATACATTCACAGACACACACACATACACACTTACAGACACATACACTCACAGACACACACACATACATTCACAGACACACATACACACACACAGGCACACACACACACACACTCACAGACACTCACACACATACACAAATTATTATTTTTTAATTAAAAATTGTCCACCCAGCCTCCCTACCTGGAGAGCTGGCGTGGACTTGTCCCTGGGGTCCAGTGGGTCGGGCGCCTATCTCCATACAACAAGCAGCGAGGGAGCTGTGTGCTCTCTGCTTCCTCTCGCCGCTCGGGCTGTCTGCTGTAGCTGGGAGCCAGAATATGACGTCATATTCCGGCTCCCACCATCAGCAAACGGCGTGCGGTGAGAGGAAGCAGAGAGCACACAGCTCCCTCGCCGCTTGTTGTATGGAGATAGGCGCCAGACCGGTGGGGGGGGGGTTGTCATGACAGGGGGAACACGAGAGGAGGAGGAGGGCATTTGGGGGCGGCAGAGTGCCTGCAGGAACAGTGGGAACGACTCACAGGCACACCCGGCACACCCCGTGCGCACGCCTATGTGGGCACTCCTGAGGAAGCCAGTCACCACAACATATTTTAGAATCACACACTATCTAGCAATTAATGGATTAATGGAGCAATGGTATGTGTGCAATCTGTATGTATGTATTTGTGCAGACTATAGTCCCCATTGAGAAAGCCTCTCCTGACATAGAGGTCACTCTTAAATGGACACCTTTCAAACCCCAAAATAACTTTAGCTTGCTGAAGTGCTTTATTTGCAAAAAGTCTATCCTATCTATAATCCAGATTTCAATAGAAATTGTAATATTTAATAAATTAAATTTGTAACGCCTCTCTTGCTGTCACTCAGACAATATTACTTTCTGGTTTGGTTAGCTCAGTGGAGCTAAACTAAAGAGGCAGACAATTGTCCAGAGCACCTGCCTTACAAAGACTTTTTATTGAGCTGCATTGGGTCTGTGATTGGACAGCCACTGAAAGTCTGGGCTGGGTTAGAAGAGGAGGGCAGCAGACAAGAGAGTTGCAACTGCTGGAAGCTGTTTTTAGATATAACACCAAAGAAAAAATGCATAGTGTATGTGTGTAGAGTGTGTGTGATAAGGGTAGGGGGGCTTTTTTTTTTACAATATATATATATATATTTGTATTTAATTAAAATAAATATTTATGTCCCCCCCACCCTCCTTACCTTTACTGGGAGGAGGGGGGACATTTCTCACGCAAGATTTGGAGCGTTACCGTGGTAACCATTGCAACACTCCGTGCTTGCGAGAGTAGGACCTGGAGGAGCTACAGGCAGAGCTCCTGGGTCCTCTCTCCCTCCCTCCCCTGCCGGCTGTCAGCACAGTGCCTGCGGACTGGGGAGGGAGATCTCTGATCTCCCCTCTGGTCCACAGGCACATTGCAGGGCTAGCACCTGTATGTGCTGGCAGGGGAGAGGGAGACCGTCGGTTTTCTCGGGGGGGGGGGGAAATTACCCCGTTTCCTCCCCCCCCCGGATCCGCCACTGCATGCAGCACCAGCCATTTTCACCTGTCACCATTTTAATTCTGCTCACCTTTTAATGTAAGGTGTGTCAGATGAAACTGAAGACCTTAAGATAAAGGGATGATCTTGCCTTCCCAGACTCCTTCCAACATATTATTTAGGAAGTATGAGGAGGAGGAGCAGAGGCTGCAATAGAGAATTACCACATGGTCTGTCAGGGGGCGTGGTCTGTCAGGGGGAGTGTCGGCTGTCAAGTTGATGTCGGGAGAGGGGCTGGAAGGCTCCACTAGCTGATAATCTGGAGGGGTGTGCAGCAGTTACTGGAGTGCTTATAATGCTCACTGACTGCTGCCTTCTAGGAGAGAGACAGCTTATCCTGCTGCAATTTCTCCCAGTCTCACTCCCTTTCCCTTTTCAAAATTTGCTTGGGAACAAAAATAAAAATTACCATAGTGAGGATGGCAGCTTGTCACCCCTTGGCATGTGTCGCCCAAGGCGAGTGCCTTGTTTGCCTCGCTGAAGATCCACCACTGTCTATGCCTATACTACGATAGAAAAGGACATGTGAGGAGTGCTTGTCCCATACATCCGTAAAAACTTCAGCACCTAAGAACCTTAAGGGGACAGGTCTTAGGTGTGATGGATATGTCCTCTGGGAATAAAAAAAATAGAATTCTCCTTGATATTACGGCCAAATGTAACAAGAAGAACTTTTCATGCAAAGCCCTGATGGACTCAGGTGCGACAGGAAACTTCATTGATGCACATTTTGTAAAAAAAAATGCTATACCTATCAAGGAGAGATTATGGTCGTTGAGGCTATTCATGGGTGACCTCTCTCTCAACCCTTAATCACCCACATAACCTTGCCCATTAACATTTCCATTGGTGCCTTACACAAGGAAGACTTAACATTCCAAATTAATGCTTCTCCTTCTTGCCCCATCATATTAGGATTTCCTTGGCTTATTAAGCACAATCCTCATATTGACTGGGCAAAAGGGGAAACATTGGAATGGGGCAAGGAATGTACTGAGAATGTACTGTTGCACATTACCAAAAGAGTGGTCATCATTACATTACCCACTACTACGCCTCAGGCCTCCGAAGTTCCCGTACAATACTGGGTATTCGGTAAGAATCAGACCAATATTCTCAAACCGTGCCAGATCATATGACTGTTCCATAAATCTGCTACCTGGCGTTATGCCACCCAAAGGAGCAGTATATGCCTTATCTCCACAGGAGAGTAGAATAATAGAAGAGTATATCAAAGACTCCCTAAGTAAGGGCCACATACGTAAATCATCCTCACCTGCTGGTGCAGGGTTCTTTTTTGTATCTAAAAAAGATGGTGAATTACGTCTGTGCATTGACTACATGGCATTAAACAAAATCACCATTAAAAGTGCCTATCCCATTCCCCTTATTTCTGAATTGTTTGACAGACTCCATGGTGCTAAAGTCTTTACTAAACTTGACCTCAGGAGCGCATACAATTTGGTAAGGATTAAGGAGAATCATGAGTGGAAAACTGCATTTAACACTAGAGGTGGGCACTATGAGTACCTTGTAATGCCCTTTGGGTTGTGCAATGCTCTGTCCGTGTTCCAGGACTTTATTAATGATGTACTCAGGGACTATATTTATTCATTTGTCCTAGTCTATCTGGATGATATCCTTATTTATTCCCCTGACCTTCAGACTCACCGCAAACATGTCAAACAAGTATTGCAAACTTTACTTAAAAATCAACTTTATTGTAAACTGGAAAAATACATCTTTGATCAGACTGAAGTACAGTTTTTGGGGTATAAGATTTCTGCCTCTGGCTTTCAGATGAACCCTCATAAACTAGAGGCTGTTCTACATTGGCCATTGCCCAATGGACTAAAAGCCAAGGTTTATTGGGTTCGCCAATTATTACAGGAGATTTATCGAAGGATTCTCTTCAGTGATAGCCCCCATCACCAATATGACACGCAAGGGAGCTAGCAGTACGATATGGTCTAAGGAGACTAGAGAAGCTTTTGAAATTCTCAAACAAAGGTTTGCTTCTGCTGACATATTGATACATCCCGACACCAGCAAACTCTTGATACTGGAGGTTGATGCCTCCAAAACTGGGGTAAGGGCTGTTCTCTCTCAAAGGGAGAGTCAGGGCGGTGTGGCCTGGAGCTCAAGCTAAGCAGCCACATGTCATTGTAGCTCCGTGCTACACAGGCCTAAAATAAAAGCGTTACTAGCAACCTAATAGCAAAAATATGCCAGAACGATGTCCCAACAAAAGGGCAGACGGCAGACAGATAAAGGAGACAAAGCCAACTTCTTCAATGTCAGAAATGCCCAAATCAAGACCACGGCCCTACAAGTGGAGGCCCAAGATGGTGCCAGGGAGGATTCTGGCGACTCACACGGAGTCCTGCCGGCGGAAGCACCAGTGACTCAGGGTATCCTATAACGTATGTCATCCCTGAAGGAGCTCAGAGCAGACCTCCAAGCCCTGGGCACCAGAACCTCTACACTTCAGGACAAAATGGCGGATCACGCCAAGGCATACAATGACCTGAGAGCCAGAATGGACAACCTGCACAGCACTATGGAAACCTTTGGAAATAAACTCGCGGACATGGAGGACAGGTTGCGGCGCAACAATCTCTGGACCCATGGGATAGCAGAGTCAGTGGGAATGGCAGACTTGCCTGTGCACCTGCAAAGCTTATTCAAAACACCTGTCAGGGTCTTACCTGAGTTGGGAGTCTGTAGCGCAGATATGATGCTCACCCTTGCAGATAGCCACAGGCCGAGGTGGTCAGGTAAGAATTCACCTGGCCTGTGGGTCTGTGCACGGGGGCTGTGCAGGATGCAGTACCAATACGCAGGACAGGCAAGGACTGAACCAGCAGGATGGTCGAGGGATAGCCGAGGTCAAAGGATGCCAGAGGACAGGAACAACGAGGAGTAGCCGAAGTCAAGGGATGCCAGAAGTCAGAATAAACGAGTCAGGAAGCCGGGGTCAATAATGCGAAGCGATGAAACAGGAGCACTGGAACAAACAGGATCAAAGACTTGACACTGAGCACAGGGCGAGGCTGGGTTTATATACCCTGCTGATGACTGATCAGAGTCAGGTGAAACACAGCCAAGTCAAGGTGCAGCCCCCAGAGTAGTAGCCATGTCAGGATGAACAGGACTGGAATCAGTCTTCACTGTAAATAGCTGCTGTGGCTCAGAGGTAGAAAGCAGGACCAGGACTGAGAAGATATTGGAAACAGGGAATTGTTGGCCATTATACTAGCGCTTAAAAAGCGCTTTTAGAGGGTTCCTAGGACCCCCTTTTGATCATTACTGACCACAAGAATTTGGCTTATGGGGATGCTAAACGACTGTCTTCTAGACAGGCTAGATGGTCTTTGTTCCTATCTCGCTTTAACTTTCTTATAACTTACAGACCAGGTCCCAAAAACGTGAAGGCGTACGCCTTATCTAGACTGATACTGAATCAGAACAGGAAAAAAAGACATCCCCTATTATTCCAACTGAGTGTATCATCGCTTCCCCTGTCCTTACCTTGTCATCTCCTTTGCTTGGCGCTATCATGGAGGCTCAGTCTCAGTCTCAGACGCCATGCAATAAACCACTGGATAAATTATTTGTTCCATTGGGTGAAAGAGGGAATGTCCTGAGGGTGTTCCACAACAACGTGACTCCATATCCGCGATCATGAGATCATTTTAGTGGGATTCTCTCAGGAAAGATGTTAAACAACATGTGCAGGCCAGTTTGTGCAGTTTCTAAAGTACCTCATAAGCTTCCATGTGGATTGTTGCATCCACTTCCCGTACCTAGTGTTCCATGGTCCCATTTATCCATGGATTCCATTGTGGAACTTCCTAGTTCTAATGGCTATACCACAATCCTTATGGTGGTTGACCACTTTTCTAAGATGGCTCATTTTGTTCCACTCAAAAAATTGCCTTCCTCCCAAGACCTGGTTCTTATTTTCATACGAGAAATTGTCCGACTGTCATTCCTCACAATGTTGTATCTGACAGAGGTTCTCAGTTTGTGTCTTGGTTTAGGAGAGCTTTCAATAAACAGTTGGGCATTGGATTGTCATTTTCTTCCTGTTACCATCCCCAAACCAATGGCATGGCTGAGAGGGTTAACAAGTCATTAGAATTGTATTTGCGTTGTTTTGTCAATATCACTCAGGATAATTGGTCCGAATTACTACGCTGGGCCGAGTTTGCTAGGAACAATGCTAATCATGACTCTTCTGGTCATAGTCCATTCTTTGTTAATAACGGTCGTCATCCTTCTTGTCTGTTGGCTGTTTTCTCCGACACAGCGATGCCTGCCTTGGATGATCACCTTGCTTCTATCCGTGATGCTTGGACCAAAGTTCACTCCACTCTCGAAACTGTGGCTGATCGTTTCAAATGTCATGCTGATAAACAGTGGGTTGCCAACCCTGTTTACCAAGTGGGTGAGAGGGTGTGGTTATCATCGTGCAACATCAAACTTAAAGTTCCTAGCATGAAGTTTGCTCCCAGATGCCTTGGTCCATTTCGTATCTTTTGTAGAATTAATCCTGTTTCGTATTCTCTGGCTCTACCTGCCTCATTGCGTATTCCTAACACATTTCATGTTTCTTTGCTCAAATCACTTATTTGCAATAGGTATACTGTCCCATGTGTTCCACCTCCCTCGTTGATTATTTCTGGACAGGAGGAGTATGAAATCTCTTCCATAATCGATTCCAGATTTCCTTGTGGTTCCTTGCAATATTTGGTTGATTGGAGAGGGTTTTGGCCTGCCGAGCGTTCTTGGGTTCCAGCTTCTGACATTCATGCTGGCCGCAAGATTCGCTCTTTCTAAGCCATGTTTCCTCTCAAACCTTGTCCTGCCTGCCCGGTGGGCTGTCTTCAGGTGGGGGGTAATGTAACATATTCATCCCCACCTTGTAGCATCTGCAGTAATTGAATTGCTAACAAGCACGGTAGTAACGTTCAGCGACATGTGTCAATGTGTCTCACTCCTTCAGCATAATTTGTTGTCATGACAGTGACGACGTCAGCGTTCTTGTGATGTCACGTAAAGAACGCACATGTACGTTCTAGGTTTAAAGGTTGGGTACGGCCAATCGAGTCTGAGAGAGGCTTATTTAAACTCCTTTTGCCATTTCATCATTGGCCTGTCGTGGTTTCCATTAGTGTTTTTCCGAGAGTGTATTCCTGAGCGTCTATTTCTGGTTATTGACTTTGGCTTCGTTTTGATTTCCCTGTATTCTGGTATCCCTGACTTTTGGCTTTCTCTTATCGTTGTGTCCCATTCTGAGTCTCAGACCTTGGCAAGTATTCTTACTATTCTTTGGTACGTTAAGTCCATTCTAAGGCCCGGTGAAACATTACCTTTTAGTGTGATATAGTTCTATGTGCTGGATCAACTAGTAATCCTGACAGTTGTAGGCCAAAGATGAATTCAGTAAATGCCTGAAGGAATCCATATCTCAGTAAAGGCTCATTGTGTAAATGCAAGACATACTGCAGGTAACCAAGCAATCCTTGATGAAATCAAACAGATGGAAGATTCATGCAGGGATATTTACACTTGTCGTCTATTACCTGGTCTCACATATCAAAAATCCGTGTAGGGTAGCCCACCCCACACACCCCTCTTTATCTTCCGTGATGTTGATAGGACCACTATAGGCACCCAGTGGTGAATGAAGTGGTCTGAGTGCTAGGTCCCCCTAGTTTTAACCCTGCAGCTAAAAACATACATTGAGGGTTAATCCAGCCTCTAGTGGCTGTCCCCCATGTATTTATAACAACTGGTCACAAAATCATTCTTATTATTATTGTAAGTTTAATTGGAATGAATTCAGCATGAAGTGTCTAGTGGCTGTCACTAGTAGACATAGAAGTTGCAAAATGCAAACAATACTGATTCTCTGCAGGTGAAGCATCTATGCCCCACATTCATTTACTTAAAATTAACTGATTTTCTCTGTCCGTAGACTGTCCTTTAAATTCCCCATCCAAATGGCATATTATTTCCCTCCGCAATTCATTTTATTCTCCTTCCGTTGAAGGTTACAGTGTTATGTTATCCAGATACTCCATCCATGTCATCTTCCTCATCCTTCTCTCCATTCCATGTGATTCCTTCCCAATTCAGTTTTACCATCTTTCCTCTACTCCCTATGTCATCTTTCCCCATTCTCTTCAATAACCATGCCATCCCCTCTTCTATTACTCTTACTCCATCTCCTTAGTTTACCTTGCCCGTTCTTGCAATCTAACCCACACCCCCATCCCACCCCAAGTCACCTTGGCAGTTTAGTATCTGTCACTGGCTTAGCCATAGACTCATCTTTCCTCACTGCTACATATAATTCTTTGGGCTATGGTGGCTGCATTGTCTTTGTACAATAGGAGCAGGTGCTGCCTGTTGCATGGGCTTTTGTTCCTATTTACAGTGTGATATATGTGTTATATACCCTGACCTCATATTTCAGCTCTGTCACCCTTGGCAATGATCCACTCTTCCCTGGTACTGAAAAGGTTAATTTTAACTGGTATCCACATGATTCAGTATTGTAATTTTGTTCAGACCCTACACCTGGTCTCAGTAGAATTAGCGTTTTTGATCTTCACCTGGTGTGGCTTTTTTCTGGCATAGTTAGTGGCAGAGGTGTAGCATTTAGCAAAAATCGTTTAGACATTTGATGTTGATGCAAATTGCATTGGGTATTAGTAAAATGTATTTGTGACAACAGCTTTACACAATGTACAGGAGACTAGGAGAGTATATAAAACCCAGGATTGTTGGAGTAGGGTAATCGGGTACTGTATATAGAATAATCGGGTATTAGATATAGGATAACCTATGCTAGAATTTGGGACACCTCGTTCAAGTACCGATTAACACAGTGCACTATTATCGCTTTAGTTATGTCAAACAATTTCTTTAAAACAGACATAAATAATGCAATATTTGTGCAAAGAATTTTTGCAGACATAGTTCTGGAAAAGTTTAATGGAATAGCCACATAGGAAAGTCACCTAGATGAAATACACACATAAAAAAAAAATATATAAAAATGAGGATAGTGTTTCTCAATGTCATTCCTGGCCTGCCATCATTTTCCGTGGTGTCCTGTGTTTATAAAGAGTCAGATGTAACAGTGTACTCTAGCTTGATGACCTATAGTTTTATTTATAAAGTCCCTTATGTCAATGCTAGCTATCCTGTGACCAAGTCAGCTACCATTTTACAGTATTACAGGCTGAGGTCAGTGTCTTTTTCTTTGCTCAGGCTGTTTGCCAGAATCTCAACACCTGCCTTAAATGTGACAGCCCTGTGTCCTCATAAATTATACATCATGTGCCTTCTGTCCCAATGACTTGGGACAGCCACAAAGTTAGAAACTGTTCTGTAATTTAAGAACTCAGACTGTGAGGTTAGACAGCTGAGAGAAAAGCAGACACATCACCACACCAAGGTCTTAGAAACTTTTTTTTTCAGGCCAAAAGAATCAGATCAGGAGGTAACAAATAGTAACTCTAAGTAATATGTTAAGAAGACTATTGGATGATGCATATAATTATCTGTCATTTTGATATGAAATCATTACTGACCAAGGTGTCATGTGATTTATTTGATTAGAAGAAGGGTGTGGAATCTTGTTGTAACATTTTTATTTGCATTGCAAGGTCATTGAAGCATGCGTATTAGATTTAATGGTGTGTAGTAGTTGAGGCTCATCAGAGCAGGATGGTGCGAGACTCTATAAGGGGGTTTAGCAATAGGGAATATGTTATGCAAGGTGCTGCTAGACTCCCTGTTGTCACGGTTGGATTTACCATCTCTGCTTCCCTAAGGCCAGGTTACACAGTGCACCCTAGCCCTTTATATAAACATATATGTAACCTTCTGTTATGTGATTGGATGGATGAATATGAATATTTTGGATTATGATTGCATAGTGAACATGACAAGGTTTATGGTTGGATAGCAATATGTAACCAGGTGGGTGGAGGTACTTGACCGTGTTGTGTATGACTGGGAGATGAGGCTGGGTGGTTAGGAGAATATGACCAGTTCAGAGTATGTGGCAAGATGGGTGGCGATTGGCAATGTGTGACTAAATGGAAGTAGGAAAATTGTGAATTTTTCAGGATAGTGGGTGTAACTGGGTATGTGATGGAGTTATGTGACAAGGAGGTTAGAGTTTGTTACAAGGTGAACAGGTGAAAGTGACTCGTGGTGTATGTGTGTGTAAGTGGAGGTGAGAGCTTTGTGGCTGGGTGTGTTTATATGTAAGTGATAGGGAAGTGTGGGTGACAGGGTGTGTGTATAATTGGGAGGTGACTCTAAAACTACTTAATCTTAATGAAGTGGTGTTAGAGCATGGCCTCTGTTGGACATTTACAACCCTGGCACACCAAGCTGACTCGATACCTCCAAAAATGTTCCAGAACTGTTGAATGCTGCTGGAGAAAGTCTCACTCTGCATCTGACTTCCCCCACTGTGAATTTATGCTGCGATTATACAGTCTGCCTCTTTCCTCTGCAAAAGAAAACTAATTCAAAAAGCTCATAACCACACTCTTCCGCAAACCCAAATGCCTGTTTCATGCTTTTAACTCTCTTCTTCACCTTGTGGTGCCTCCTACCAACTTGACCGTCACAAACATTGCAACACACTTCACTGAGAAGATTTCTACAATCAGGAAAAAGATCTCTCATCTCTCTGCATCCCTTACCAAGTTTTCCCCCAACCACACTGTGACGAGACCAATCTCGCCACATTGCATTGGAGAAGCCTGGTTGCTCACCTGCTGCCTTTGGACTATGGGCCCCATGTTAAAAGACATCTTTTTTCCTGCAGAATAGACTTATTCATGCTTTTCTGCCTGGTGTTCGGTAGATTCAATCTACCGAACAACCGCACGAATGGCTAGACCACCTGGGAGCTGGAGTGTGCCGGCAATTAGCCTCCCTGAAGCTGCGGTAAACCGCAGCTTAATTGATGAATGCTGGGTGGCCGCCATTCGTATCACGAACACGAGGTCGCAGCCATTTTAAACACGCGAACACACAGCGGTGTTCGACACTTAATTCATGGAACTAAAATCGGACACAGTTTTGCGCGAACACCACTGAAGCCGCCGACCTCCCCTTCTTGTTCGGTGAAAGTGCACGAACGGCCCAGTGTTCAGTAGTTTTACTTGAATATGTTATACCCCAGATAGGAATCCCATGGAGCCCATTCGCATGAGAACTGACTGTGTAAAGACTTTGGCTCCATGGCGATTACACTGTATTCGTGTGGTCTGAGCGACATTCGCTTAATAATGTGCGCTCAGACCTGAGCTATCTGGGGACAATAGTAATTCATGTTTTAGTATCCCCACGTGCATAATGGCGATTTGCCTTTGTCTTGGGAGATAATTGAATTACTTCTCAATTATCTCCAAGGCAGAGGGGAGGAAGCCAGGATGCATTGTGGGAATATAATGTGACTCTGTGTCCTATTTGTCTACTTGTCTGTCTTTTGTCACAGTCTCCCATTTGGTCCCCTAGGGGAGTGTCCACCAGGTGGGAGACCTGCATAAATACTGGGCAGGTAGCCCTCATTAAACAGACCACTGCTTGACCCTCAACACAGAGCCTTGTCTCGTCTTTGGGGGGATTTACTGGACGCTGATAGAGACTGATTGCTAGGAGTGTAAGCCGATTGGATGCTTTTCCTATTCGTCTGCTAGCAGCGATTCGTATGGGTCCAGTTCGTGTGTTTGGAGTGCTATATTGTATGCCGTTCGGGAGTTTGGAGCATTCCCTTATTGGTGGTTCGTGAGTTTGGTGTTCTACAGTAGCTGTGCCTGCATCTCTGGAAAGGGGGACGATCGCCTAAACGTTTTTACCCCTTGTGTGCAAAACGGTCAGTTACACACACTCCCTCAGCTGTCCTTTGCTCATTTGCACCCACTACAGCAGAAGAGGTTTCTGCTCTTCTCTGGTCCTCCCACCCCACCACCTGTTCCCTCGATCCTATTCCCTCATATATCATCTGCACTTTGTCTTCTTCTCTTGCCTCTAACAAAAATTTCAATTTCTCCCTCTCCTCTGGCATATTTCCTCTACCCTTCAAATATGGAACCATAACCCTGATTCTGAAAAAGCCCAATCTTGACCCCAATTCCCTGTCCAACTACCGCCCTATCTTGCTAAAGCCATTTGCCTCCCAGATCCTTGAGAAAGTTGTGTATGCAAGATTGACAGACTTCCTCGAATCCAACTGTCTGCTTGACACGCTTCAGTCTGGATTCTGTACTCGTTACCTTGTTGAAACAGCTGTGACCAAAGTATCCAATGATCTTTTTACTGCAAAATCCAATGGCCACTATTCTATACTAATTCTTCTTGACCTTTCTACTGCTTTCGACACTGTTGATCATCAACACCTTCTTCTCATCCTATGTAATCTTGGTCTACTAGATACTCCTGGTGCTCTTCCTACCTCTCCCAGCACTATTTCAGTGTTTCTTTCTCTGGCTCTGTCTCTTCTCTCCTTGGTGTGCTATTGTTCTCAATCTATACTGCCTCCTTTGGTAAACTCATCAGCTCCTTCGTCTTCCAGTATAATTTCTATATGGATGACACACAAATTTATCTGTCCTCCCCCGATTTCTCATCACCCCTCTTGACTCGTGTCTCTGACTGCCTCTCTGCTATTTCCCACTGGATGGCTGCTCATTTCCTTTAACTTAACCTGTCCGAAATAGAACTTGTGGTCTTCCCTCCCTTAATTGTTGCTACTCCCTTGTCTGTTTCCCTCCAAGTCAATGGTGCTACCATTAGCTCTACCTCTCAGGCTCACTACCTAGGGGTTCTCTTTGACTGCGACCTCTCCTTCACCTCTCATGTCCAATCAATCACCAAATCCTGTGCTTCCATCTCAAAAACATAGCTCGCATCCACCCCTATTTAATGCCTGATTTCCCTTTTTACCCAAGTGCACCATTGATTTCACCAATGATCAAGACTGCTAAAGATAACAGCACTGCCCCTGTCTTCCCAGCTGCCCCTCTCCTCCTTTGTGTGTCTTGTTCTCCCCTGGGCCCTTTGAGTGTTTCTTTGTCAACTTCCCTAGCCCCTTTGTGTGTCGTTCCCCCAGACTTTCTAGGTGTCTCTTTCCCCAGCCCCTTTTATGTATTTCTTCCCCAAAACCCTGTTGTGTGCCTATTTCTCCCCTCCCCTAGCCCCACTGTGTGCCTTTCTGTGCATCTTACTGAGAACCCCTTTGTGTATCTCTTTCTTTCCTCAGCCCTTTGTGTGTCTCTTTTACCACTTCAACAGCCTCTCTGTGTCTTTTCACCCAGCACCTTTGTGTGTCTTTTTTCTCCCCCAGTCCCTCTGTGTGTCTCTTTCACCCCATGTGTGTCTCCTCCCAGTCTATTAGTGGTCTCTTCACCTCTCCCCTCCTGTACCTGCTGCTCACTTCCGCCACTTAATCAAGTACCTTACAATTACAAATCTGATTCTGACAAACCTTTTGTGTTTGTGAAATAAGATATTTATGTTCTTATGATAATATTTTATATCATATTTTAATTAATGCAAGATACCAATCACTTGTTTGGTTCTCTCCCAAATCACCACACCATATAACAGTACAATGTAAAATGTAAAGCACCCTTGATTGTAGAGTTTTGTATGATTAAAATATTAGAAAAATTATATAAAGTACATTTTATAATAAAAGGCAATAGAGTGTACTTCTGTATGCCTTCCTTTTGTGTAAATTTGAAAAATAAATAGTTTTACTTCTATAAAATAGAGCCTATGAAGCGACCCTTATATGTGCCTGTTCCGGCACCCTTTAAGTAGCGTCACTCCACCTTACCATTATTTGGTGGGTATTATCTAGCATGCCAATAAGGTGGGCATTATCTTGCATGCCAATATATTGAAGGTGGCTCACAGTGAGACATCTTGCTCACTTGAAATAGATCCTGTAAATCCTATATCTATATATATCTATATATATAAATATGTGGTGTAACATATAAGTAATGCTTTGGAAAACAATAAAAGGACACATATACTTTGTATATTTCTGTAAATTGCTAGAAAAAAAGGAGTATATATAAACACCCACCTTTTGAAGAGAACTCAGTACTGGCTACCAAGTTAATAGCTCCGGTGTTTTTATTTTGGGGTGGGGGGAAGAGGGAAGTATGCCTAAAACCACATATTTTTTAAGAATAGGAAGGTATTTGTTAGAATCAGATATATATATTAGGATGTCACCCGCAAGGACTGTGGTACCTATTTAGAATGTCTTCAGATATTCCAGGAGAGATGTCTGGGTTAGGCAGGTTTTGAATCAAAGGATCTAGGGAAAGATTAAAAAAGAAGGGAGAATGAGGGAATCTCTGTTGGACCCCTTGGTCCTTAACAAGAGTTGATGAGTAAAGATTGTTAATAAAAAGATCGGATGAGGTGAACTGTACAGGTTCTGGATAATTTTAAAGAATGATATTCTGAAAATAAATTGATCTGTATTTCAAAATTCGTGACATATGGAACAAGGAATCCTAGTAAAATTTATTTTGGGTATCTAAGCTTGGGAGCACATGAATATGAGGTGTAGAAGAAGTCATTGTCACAATAGTTGCTGATATGACTTTGTGGAGTACTTCCATAGATTGAATGAATCACAACTGTTGTGGATGTAATATATCTAGAAGAAATATTTGTAATCTTTGGGCAAGTTATTCAGAGAGAAATTAGCCAACGTCCTTATTTCTCCCTGGCTTTAGATGTAATATAGTATAAGATACAGACAATTTGCTGAATGGAATCTGGTCTTTATGAATAGTATTAAAAAGTTATTTGTGGGAGGAAAGAAAACTATTTTTTAGCGTTTTATAATATTCAACTCTAAGGCCATGTATAACGGGAGTCAATTGGGGCATTACGTAGCTCCCTCTGTGTATTAGATGTCCCAGTTATGTTTGAATGAAAGGTGGTTGGCCAATAAGAATTGTTTTTTAATTAAGCAGAGCTGCAAGGGCTTATGGTCATGACAGTTAGCCCTACCCATCATTTCTCTTTTCTTCTATTTTAATAATCTTAAAATATACATATACAATTTTTACTTATTTAAAGATTCGTATGTTTCATTTTAAATAACAAAGGGCTGCAAATGGTAAAATATTGTCCTTTACTCTTACTTTAATTTGTAATATCAAGATGTTTTAATTAAAGCAACAAAACCAGCTGTACTAAGTATATGATGCAGCTTACAAATGCATTATGTGTCAGGAAATTATGTATTAATTTCATTTTTAAAATAGAGAGACAAAATGTACAGTAAGGATTGCAGTTAATGTATATAATAATGTGTTTACAATCATGAAAAGTAACAGTGCATTATCTGCTGTGTCAAATAACTACTGCATCCATTGGTCCCTACACGTAAGAATAAAGAGAGTCTCTGGGGCATCCTAGAGCAATTTATGTAAGGATGACTAAATTAGCATACGAAGAACACACTCCTACAATAAACTAATATGAACGGCTCTGTATACACACTTACATGCATTATGCAACCTATGACTTAATTTATGAGTACCATTGCTGACTGGCATAGATATAAATGCCCTAAATTATAGCCACCAAAATAACTTTAGTTTAATGAAGCAGTTTTGGCGTATAGATCATGCCCCTGCAGTCTTACGGCTCAATTCACTGAAATTTCAGAGGTAAATCACTTTGTTTATGCAACCCTAGCCACACCTCCCTGCATGTGCCTTACACATGCCCCTGCAGTCTCACTGCTCAATTCACTGAAATTTATGAGTTAAATCACTTTGTTTATTTAACCCTAGCCACACCTGCATGTGCCTTACACAGCCTTCCTAAACACTTTCTGAAAGTGAGATGTAATGTTTAAAATTCCTTTCTTCCACAGTCTGTTTAAATAAAAAGTTCTTATCTCCTGCACTGGTAATAGCTTTCTAGACCTGTAACGAAAGTTACATTTACAGAGCAGATAAAAATTTACAGATATTAAAAACGTATAAAGTAAGATAATATCTGGTTTATTTTTTCCCCATTTAGGCTGTGTGAGTCACAGCCAGAGGTGGCTAGGGCTGCAGGGACAGAAACTCCTAAATGGCAGAGAATTAAGTAGTGAGACTTCAGATGTATAATCTATACACAAAAGCTGCTTCATTAAGATAAAGTTGTTTTAGTGACTATAGTGTCCCTTTAACTTTCACACAGTTATAGATATGTATGAGTCTAGGTAGGATAAGTATTTGTTTTGGTCATGTTGATGATGCTGGAAGCTAGTCTGAAAATGTACCATTATTTTAGTAAAATCAAGAAACCGGAATGTGTAAATCAAGACAAATATGATGCACTGCAAACTGAAACACCAGGAAGTACAAACAAGATGAATATGTCAAACTATATTCTTTTATCTTGCAATGTCCGTAGTACATTTAGAAGGTATTAATATTATTTTAAACAATAATTACTTTTGGTTTTTAGACTCTTTTTATCTGCAAAAAAGAGGCACTGCCATGGGGACCAGGTTTGCTCCCAGCTATGCAAACTTGTTTATGGCCGACTGGGAGTCACAAGCCATTTTTGGTAATCATGCGTGGAGAGCGAACCTGGTTTCCTTTTTTAGATATATTGATGATCTGTTTTTTATTTGGAATGGTACTGAAGAAGCTCTAAATTCTTTTATCACCAACCTCACCCTGAATAATAGAGGCATAATACTCACCTGTGAATACAGTAGAGAACAAATCAATTTTTTAGACCTTGATATTTTTATAAAAGATGGTATGGTACATACAAAAACTTTCTTTAAAAAGGTTTGTGTTAACACTGCCATTGATAAAAATAGCTGTCATTGCCAACCATGGTTAGACAGCGCCCCTAAAAGTCAAATTCTTAGACTGAGAAGAAATTGCTCAGAACTTAAAGACTTTGAAATACAAGCGAATCTTTTAAAAGATAAATTCGTCGAAAAAAACTATTCAAAATCAGAATTAGAAACTACAATCATGGAGATCCAAGGGAAAGATAGGAATGAACTCCTAAAATACAAACCCAAAACTACGGACACAGAAATGCCTTTACCGATTATTTTTAACTTTAATAATAAGAGTAATAATGTTAAAAAAATCATAAAAAAACATTGGCACCTTCTTAAACAAGACGAAATACTAAACAAAATTATACCTGAACGCCCGAATATTATATTTAGGGGTGCCCAAAATTTTAAATCTATTCTGACCAATAATTTTACAAGAGAAAAAACTTTAAAAAAAAAATCCCCTATATCCTTTTTCCCACAAATTAAAGGTTTCTGCAAGTGTAAAATGTGCATTGTGTGTAAATCCACCAATCCTGATGTTCCACCCAAAGTAACAGAATTTACATCAAAAAGGACAAACAAGGTTTACAAAATAAATGATTTTATTAATTGCTCCACGAAAAACGTGATATATCTGCTTGAATGCCCTTGTGGCCTCCAATATGTTGGAATGACCACAAGGTGTTTAAAAATACGTTTGAGCGAACACTGCAGAAATATCAAGAATGGATACTTAAATCACTCAGTATCCGTTGTGTGAGCCGTCGTCTACCCACTTCCTGATGACGGCGGCCACTGTCTTGTGCGTGCCGCCGTCATCAGTACACCCGCCCCTCGCTCCGCCCACTGGCGTCTGGACGCATCTGTTATGCGAACAGACGCCAGCTACCAGTTCCCTTTCACGACGCCGGCGGCTGCGCAGTGCCGGCCGGCGTCGAACTACACATCCCACAATTCCTTTCGGTTTCGATGCCGGTCATGTGACCGTGCATCTCAGAGTTTTTTTACAATAACCACTGATCGTTTTTAAAGTTAAATTATATAATTTACAATGTCTTTTTTAGTCCTATCCCCATGCATATTATTTATTATGTTTTACTAGTGTTTTATTGAATGTAATTTTTTACTGCAATCTGATTGGCTGTCCAAATTTTGGCGCCAATTTTTGAATTAATTGAATATGCTATTTAAATGATCTATTGCCAGGTATCAGGTTCTTTACCCATATTGATAACGCCGATTGGCGAAACGCGTTTATGGTTTTTTATATTGTGTAATGTTACAATTAAAGTATATTTTATAATCTTTTATTGTACTACTTATCTTTTAATACACATATAATTATTATTACTACCTGGCATCATTCGCTGGACTCCAAGCAATCCTAGGTGGGGATTATTCCACCAGTGTGAAATACCAGGAGCAGTTGACCTGCTCCTGTCTTGTGAGTACCCATTTTTATTTTATTTTATATTGGATTTTAAATTTTACGCAGAGAACACTATTGGCTGTCTCTTTTTATTTGAGCATCTCTTACACCACGGAAGGAGGAAACACGTGAAGGATAACCATCCTATATCCCATAAGCGGGGATCTAAACCGCTGTACGCCTTCTACACCAGAGCAGGTTCTAGCTCTTGGATATGTGAGTTCGCAATCAAGCTTTTATATTTTATTCCTTTCACATTAAGATATAATGCACCATTGTGGTTTTGTATTTGTTTTTATCTCTTACATACGAGACGATCCACAAGAAAGACAGAAAGCAAGATTATTGTTTCGGACTAAGCACTACGGACATTGCAAGATAAGACCTTCTCTCCTTTATTTATTTATTTTATCTGGACTTTTATACTTATTATCTAAGCGCAGCCCTTTTTCTGTATTTTTTGTGTTTTATCCTAAAGGGTCTTTGAGGGATTCCCTTTTAGAGTTCCTGCATATTTGTGTTATTTAGCGCTTACTCATTTGTTTTTGTTATATTCTTTTATCACCTTGCTTACTTCTTTTAAATGCGGCAAAAAACAAGTTGCAAGAGAGTACTGAGAATGGACAACAGCTCACTTAGCCTGCCCATTGGTGGGTCCATGCTCAGCTCTCAAGCTGGTTTTAGCTCATCTTCAGGCACCGTGAGATCTGATCCTGGACCCACCGAAGGGCAGTCTAATTGATCTGTTGTCCATTCTCAGTACTCTCTTGCAACTTGTTTTTTGCTCTCTTTGAGTTTAAACGGTAATTCATACATGGGCACCTTGCTCACGGTGACTAGAGGAATATCAGGTGTACTAACTGATGATGCCTAACTAGGTTGAAATGATCATCTGTGGTTGCTGTATCTTTTGTGCCGAGAGCGGGCCTGCAAATGACCCTGGTTCTTTTTCTAATAGCAGAAGATTTTAAACCAGCTTGAGAACTGAGATGGGTCCTACCCAAGGGCAGGCTAACTGAGCTGTTGTCCGTTCTCTGCACTCTCTTGTAACTTGTTTTTTGCTTTGTATTTGTAGGCGGATGCAACTTTGCAAGTTGGAAGAAAAAAAACTGTAATTGGTGGAATTAGCAGTACTCCCCTCTTTCAGTAACACCCACAAGAAGATGTTAAAGCTTATTAAAAATATATATCACCACTTATGTTTTCTGTCATAAAGCCCCACAGGAAAGGGTAAGGAACATCAATTGCCGCCATTAGCCAGGATTCAAATTCTGCAGTTTTTTGTGCTCTTCTGAATATTACAGTTCGATATTGTCTGAGTAACTTAGTAAACCACAGAGGACTGAACAGATAGAGCAACAGAAGAGTCTCTTTTATAATTTATCGGCATTCTTATAGATCATATTTATTTTTTTAAATGCTTATTAATCTATATATACAGGCTGTTTGTTTTGGGCTAAATAATTTAATGCAAAAGTAGTTAAGGGAAGTTAATGAAAATATTTCCAAGGTGCCTGTCAGACAGCATTACTCCCCTTCTATAAAGTAGGTAAAGACAAGTCTGACAGTACTTTTTGATGGGATTAAGGCTTTTTTTCTTTTGTTATTCCAACAAATAGGGCACTGTTTATTCTGCTTCCTAGGGACACCTGTCATGGCTACTACTTAGACAGCCACTAGAAGCACTTTCTGTTGTGGTCCTGCAAGCTTTGCACTACTGACGTTTGGTATCTTTATTCATTGTCTCTGATAATCTCATCCTGGGTGTAGTTGCAGTCACTGGGAGACTGTCACTGCTAGTAGAACACTTTTATTTAGGTTTTACAAGGCTACCCACTGATCTAATATTCTAGCGTTACAAATGTTTGTATCTCTTATGCCGGAGTGATCTATATGATATTTGTATAATTTTGTATCTTAATACCCAATATTTACAAAAAGAGTAGGTACGTACACACAAACACATATATACAAGGCTCAACGTGCTTGTGAGTGTTTATTTATATAGTGAAGAAACCCCAAAAGTTGAACTGAAATGGCTCTCATATTAATAATTATTTCTGATAATAATCTAATAATTTTATTTTAAAATAAATGTCCACATCTCTACCGGATCAAGTATAGCCTTTTGAGTTTAATCCGTTAGCAATGTTTTGGGTCTTACTGTAAACCGAGAATTTGTTGAGTTGTATCTGTATTGAGTAGAGCTGAAGAGGCACTATTTTTCCCTGAACGTTAGCTGCCAGCCTTGTAGCTAGTACTCAAGGCTGAGCTAATAGAGCCAATGTATTCCCATGGAAACAGAAGTAAAAAAGACATATATCACAAAAATGTATTTGTTTGGGAGAGTAAAATGACCATATTTTTTAAAGCTCACTCAGCTTTAAAACAAGATGTTATTATAAGTTTATGGTATACACACAATTATATTGCCTATTAATTACACTTTGCAATCTGCTCAAGGAAACTTTTATAATGGTACAGTGAATGCAAATACATGGCAGTTATTCCACATCAGTTTTGAGATCCTATTTTGAAAGGCTATGGCTTTTAGGTGGATATAACTACAACACAGTAATTACCCTTTTAAAGGGATATTCTAAGCACCATAACCACTTAATCATATTGAAGTGGCTATGGTGCATCACATTTCCTGCTGTTGTAACATTGTTTAGTGCTGAACCATTTTTGCTGCGGGCAGCTTGGAACCATCATTTAATGACAAGTGAAGTGAATAACATTAATATGTTGGGATATATAAGGCAGCACGTGAGCAGTCAGTTTAAATAGGCCGAACAGTGATGGCTAGACTGCATCTCTAAAACGGCAAGTTTTGTGGGGTGTAGCCGGTATGCAGTGTTTAGTACCTACCAAAAGTGGTGCAAGGAATGACAACTGGTAAACTGGCATCAGGGTCATGGGCACCCAAGGTTCATTGATGCATGTGGGAAGTGAAGGTTTGCCCATCTGGCTACTGCTGTAGCTAAAATTGCTGAAAAACATAAGGCTGACCATAATAGATAGGTGTCAGAACACACAGTGCATTGCAATTTGCTGCATATATGGCTGCATAGCCCTGTGTAGCGATACTTATCTGATATGTGCCGAACAGTTCACCTCTAGCCACAAGACCAGATTGCTCCACATGGCCGTGTGGCTGAAAACCCGTGGGAGTAATATAGTTAAACTTTTGGCGCCGGCAAATAGCTCCTCCGCATTTGCTGCCGCCAAGTTGCTGATCTCTGCAGTCAAACATTCAGAAGCTGCCCACTCCAAGGGTGCGTTACGTAGTTACATATATAGTTACAGATTTACATAGCTGAAAAGAGACTTGTGTCCATCAAGTTCAGCCCGCCTCACATATGTTTTTGCTGTTGGTCCAAAAGAAGGCAAAAAACCCAGTCAGAAGTGCTTCCAATTTTGCAACAAACTAGAAAAAAATATTCCTTCTTGACCCCAAAAAGGCAGTCAGATTTCTCTCTGGATCAAAAAGCTATTACCTCACCAATTAGAAATTATATCCCTGTATATTATTTTTTTGAAACCAGGGTGCTGCACTCACCTGAACATGCATAAAAGGGGTGCTGCTGGGGCCAGTTTATACAATACACAAAAACTCAAAATCCAGCACACTCACCCATCCACTAAACAGCAACTTCAATGTTGACAGATTTTATTAGTTTTTTTTTTTTTAAAACACCTAATCTAGGCAAAAATAATGGGGATTTAGTTACATTACTCTTGTACATTGTACTGCTGATTTTTTCCCCAAGTTAATCTCATAAGAGCAGACATTAGGCTGTTAGTGTAGTACCTGCCAAAGATGGGGTACATTGATGTTGTGGCAGGCTTATGCAATGTATGATCATATAATGTAACTAAATCCCCATTATTTTTGCCTAGATTACCATATATACTCGAGTATAAGTCGAGTTTTTCAGCACATTATTTGTGCTGAAAACCCCCACTCGACTTATACTCAAGTCAATGTCTATATTATGGCAACTTACATTGCCATAATACAGACCAGGACCGCCGGGCTCATTACAAGCCCGGCGGTCCTGTTGGGGGCTGGCAGAGAGCTGTAACTTACCTTTCCTGCAGCTCTTGGCAGCTCCCTTCTCCTCCGGTCCTGTCAGCTCCCTTCTCCTCCACTGTAAGTCTTGCAAGAGCCGTGGGGTCTGAGCATTACCGTGGCAACGCTTCGCGCGGCAGTCACACCACGAGACTTACAGTGGAGCTGACAGGGGAGCTGACAGGACCGGAGGAGAAGGGAGCTGACAGGAGCTGCAGGAAAGTTACAGCTCTCTGCCCGCCCCCCTCCTACACAGCCCATCCACTGCACCACCAGGGATTGAGAGCCCCCTCCCTGGCCAGCTAACAAGCAGGGAGGGGGGATGAAAATAAATAAATAAAAATTTAAATAATAATAAAATAAAAACATTAATAATATTAAAAAAATTAATAATAATAATAATAAAAAATAATAATAAATATGCCCACCCCCCCACCAAGACTCTGCATCACATACACATAAATAAATATTCAATTAATATAATTTTTTTGAGATCTAATTTTATTTAGAAATTTACCAGTAGCTGCTGCATTTTCCACCCTAGTCTTATACTCGAGTCAATAAGTTTTCCCAGTTTTTTGGGGTAAAATTAGGGTTCTCGACTTATATTCAGGTCGACTTATACTCAAGTATATGATAGGTGTTTTTTTTTTAAAGTAATAAAATCTTTCAACATTGAAGTTGCTGTTTAGTGGATGGGTGAGTGCGCTGTATTTTGAGTTTTTATATATTATGTTTTTGCAAGTATTTATCCAATTGCTGTTTAAATATCTGAATGGACTTTGATAAAACCACCTCTTCAGGCAGAGAATTCCACATCCTTATTGTTCTTACTGTAAAAGAAACCTTTCTTTGCCTTAGACTAAATCTCCTTTCTTCCAGCCGAAATGAGTGACCTTGTGTCCTATGTATAGCCCTGTTTATGAATAGATTTCCAGATAATGGTTTGTACTGGCCCCAAATATATTTGTATAATGTTATCATATGCCCTCTGAGGTGCCTTTTTTTCAAACTAAAGAGAATTACATTTTTTAACATTTCTTCATTACTAAAATGCTCCTTCCTTTTATCAAATTTGTAGCCCGTTTCTGCACTTTTTCTAGTGCCATAATATCCTTATTTTGAACAGGTTCCCAAAATTCAAGGTGTGGTCTTACCAGCGATTTATAGAGAGGCAAAATTATATTTTCATCCTGAGAATTTATGACCTTATTTATACATGACAGTTCCTTACTGGCCTTAGCAATTGCCAAATGACATTGCATATTGCTGCCTAATCTGTTGTCTATAACAATTCCCAAATCCTTCTCATGTGTTGTTATCCCTAATTTACTACCATTTAAGGAATAAGTTGCTTGTGCATTCTTTACCCCGAAGTGCATAACTTTGCATGTTTCTACATAAAATTTAATCTTGTATAATTTAATAACTATGTCTAAATTACTAAATAGTTTACACCTTTAACATTAATATATAATAATAATTAATACATACATGTATTTACTTTATTATATTATGTGTTCAATTGCTTAATAGTCAAAGTATTTTTTTTTTTGCTTCCCATTTTTATAATATTGTAAATGTTTGTTATAATAATATTCAGAAAAATTTGTCAATAAAAAATATTTGACTTGACTGTAGTTACTTACGATAAAATAAGTCTCAGGCAAAAAGAATAAGATTTATTTATTTGATGACTGATGATTTTAGCTAAATGCTTTCATCTGGTATTCTGGTTTACTGGAAATAAAAGACACTTTCAAGATGCACACATATAAGCTTTTAGAAGTGTTCAAATATATTTCTCTAGCAAGGCAAGAAAGGTACCTACAGTGCCTCCACAAATAGTGACAACTTTGGTAAATACGAGCAAAGAAGGCTGTGAAAAATTGTCTTTATTGTTTAACATTTTGATCATAAGTTGCATAAGTTAATTACGTCTAAGGGTCAGAAAGTCTCCCAAATTGGAATCTAACGTCACCTACATCACCACGAGGTGTTTGTGAGGCTTTCAAGAAAAAAGCCTCTACACTCATCCAAAAAAACAAACTCAAGCGTTTCCAGTTTGCCAGACACAACTGGAACTTCAAACTTGCCAGACACTACTGGAACTTCAATGTTCTAAGGTAAGATGAAACCCTAATAGAGCTTTTTGTCAATAAACATTAGAGGTGGGTTTGTTGCATGATTTGGGGCTGTTTTTTGGCCAGTGGACCTTGACATTTTGCTAGAATACATGGTATCATGGACTTTATCAAATATCAACAGATATTGAATGAACACCTGACTGCCTCTGCCGGGCAAGCTTAAAACATGCTGTGCTTGGATCTTCCAGGAGGACAATGATTCAAAACACATCTAAATCGAAACAAAATTGTTTACTGACTGTAAAATTAAGGTCCTACCATCATGGTCGTCCCAGTCCACTGACTTGAAAACTTGTGGGGTGAACTGAAGAGGAGAGTCCACAAGCGTCAACTTTGAAATTTTAAAGTTCTGGAGGGATTCTGGAGAAATTATCTCAGATACCTTACCATGTATTCTCCAACTTGATCAGACATTATAGGAGAAGACACAGCGCTGCTATCATGTCAACACAGGATAGCATAAAGTATTGATTTAAGGGTGCCAATAAATCTGCCATACATACGTTTAACAAAGATTTTTGGGGGCTAAACCTGGATATCTGTTGAGTTTGCAATTGTTTGATATACATGATGGCAAAGCAGATTTTTGTATCCCAATGGATAAATAAGCTTAAGACATTGGGAGATCCTGGTTTAAATGGTAATGTCGACATTATGGCTTTCATGTGATTCTTAACTATTTGTTATGTAAAAAAACAAATATTTTTTATACTCAAATATTAAATGGTGTCAATTAACTAGTTGACACTGCCACATAATTCTGGTGTTGGGGCAATTTTTTAATAATATTGACTTTATTTAATGAATAAACAGTACAAAAAAAAGCCATGAAAAACCTCATCACAAAATATGTAGTCTATGAGTCCATAAGCATTTTTTTTAGGTGTCCGATCAGTTTCTCAATTTTTTTTTATTTTTTTTTTTACATAGAAACACTATCCATATGATTCCTCTGAGTAGGGATAATCAGTCAGGCTACATAGCAAAGACCATATTAAATAGACAATATGGTTCTGTGCGTTGTAGTTCTATAGTAATGACAATGATAGTGATTAGAGGATCCCCTAGCTCAATAACCATTGGAAAATGAATTGCCCAATATCCTGATCCCAACACTAATCAGGTGATAGGGTCTCCAAGTACTTAGGCCGTTAAAAAAAAAAAAAATCTGCCGCCTCCATCCTAAAAGGCAACTTTTTGATGTCCAGTACCAAGTGCAACATTACTAGGAGCCGCAACCCCATGGTCACCAACACAAAAAAGGTACAGGGTTGGGACATCTGTTGGCCCCTGTCCAATGCTGGTTACCCTTACCCTCACTTCACATGGATGAAGGAAGGAGGGGACTAAAAGCATAGATGAGCTTTAAGTGAGAGTGAAAGAGACTTTTATATTTTATATACTATTGCTATTTACACCATGTCCTGCAATTTTTCCCTTTGAATTTGCGAAGGTAAAAAATAAAAGCACACTATAAAATATCATTGTTTTCTCACCTTTAGCTTAATACTTACAAATAAAATAAATTGTAGTAGAGACGATACATAAACAATTGTTAGAATGTCACCAGTTGAGCAATGTTTGAAATTAAAACAATACATTTTAGTATAAATATAGGTTTAGTCATTTTTCTAAATATTGGTCGTTTTCACACTTTGTAAAACCAACAGGAAATTTGTGGAATGGTACATCACACAATTTCTCTACTGACCTCTCAACCTCTATGACAAGTGTCATTGTTTAATGCTACTGCCGAAGAAGCGGTAGCATTATGTTTTGGCTTTTCATTTCTCTCGGATTCAGTCTTATTTTTCTATTCAATTAACTGCTAGGGAGACAGAGAGCTATGTGGCCAGACAGAGAAAAAGAAACCATCTCTATTTATAAGTTAATCAATGCCCAATGACTGTAAAGGGACTTAAATGATCATTAATTAGGAAGCCAAACTTCATCTTGGTATCCTAGAAATACTAGACAAGGCATATAATGTAGCACACAATGTTCTTTAAGATTGACAATACCTCAAATCCTGTGTGCTGCAACTCCCTGTATCACTACTTTAGAGAAACACTGTAATAGAAAGGGTAAAAAAGAATGCAATGGCCATGAATGAAAATTTGGATCTGGTGTGAAAGGGGAAAAAGATAATTTGAATGAGTAATGAGAGCAATTACAGAGTATAAGGTAGGTGGATGGATTTTGAAAAAGGATGATAATAAACAGAAATATATTAATACCAGGCCTCTCCTCTTTTTGGGGGTCCCAGTGATCCAATACCTTTTTTCTTCTCTAATGGAGAAATTCAATTTACTGTCAGTGAAAGATAATTTCTTGTCCCCATGTTACATGCTGGACATGTAAGTTACATGCTCAGCACATAGAACATATTTTTAACTTTCATAATGGTTACTGTTACTGATATAGCTCTCTCATAGTGACATCTTATGCCTGGTCTCACTTTGGGTAGCATTTTCATCAGTAAAATGACTTTATTAGGCTTGTGAAATAATTATGCCATTTAGTCAATAACTAATTATGTTGCGGATTCTTTTGTTTCCTATAGAGCTCTTGCAGAACCCATTACTAACGGACGTCTCAAGTTATGCTAGTTAACAAACAGTAGTGAAGGCGTAACTTTGTTGCAACACACACAAAAAAAACAACACAAAAAATAGGTGTTTTTTCGGTTCACTGAGAGGTATATAATACAGCCAGTCCAGTGAAAGTCTAATCTTGGCAGTGCAGGGCTTAGCTCGTTGGCTGAGCCTAAGCACGATCAGGTGATGCTTTCACAATAACTTCCACAATAGCAGCATGACAAGTGAGGGGTCAGGTCAAAGGTGCAGGGTTGACCTTCATTTTATGTCAAAAATGAAAATGGTTGGCAGTACCAGGGCCAAAGTGATTTTTAATTTTTAGATCAAAAAATCCAAACCGTAAAAATCCTCCTTTCAGCTTTCTAATTTCACATAGGACATTCACACTGAACAACTATCATAATGTTTATTTGAAACTTTGTGTTTTATTACAAATCGAATCCCTAAAGGGTTACTCCAAGAACCATGACCACTTCAGTAATTTGAAGTGCTCGTGATTCTGTATCTGCAGATGGTTAGAGTAACCCTTTAAGCACTGCAGGGTTTGTGGACCCAGGACATACTTGAAACCGAAATAAATCTCAATGTATCCTTCCTGGTAAAATATTTCATAAATAAATACATAAAATAAATAAATACTTGTATGTAAATACAAGTATGTCCTGGATTTGTGGACCCAGGACATACTTCAAAACGAGAGAAATCTCAATGTATCTTTACTGGTAAAATATTTTATAAATAAATAAAATAAATAAATAAATACATACTATAATCTCCAGTCTATCAGGGTTATTTACTAAAGTGAGAATTCAAAGTGAATTTCACATTAAAGGTCAATGTAGAGAAACTGGAAGCACATTTGACTTAGAGAATTTTTCCTGTTTTATTTATTTATTATGTAGCATACGTATAGGGATTGCAGGGGTCGCAGCTGCAACTGGGCTCGTCACTCCAGGGGGCCCGACCGCCTGCGGACCCCTGAGACCGGGTACGAGCCGCCATGTTTTGCGGTCCTGGCCAGAGCGGCAGACCACTGGGGCCGCACGTTCAAGTGGCCTATCAGATGACCCATGCTGTTAGGGCCACCCGATGGGTATGGATTTCCAGCGGACCCAGTCAGCGCTGCGGCACTTTAACAGTGCGACTGGTCCCCCTGTGGTGAGATCACTCCTCCCGGTCACTCCTCCTAGCTATCAGAGAGCCGCGTGGGAGGAAGGAGAGAGAGTCAGAGTGGGAACTCTGACTTCCATCAACTTGAGCCACCACTGGACAACAGGGAAAGTCACCCTCCTGCACCTAAAAGGTAGTAAACAGGAGCGTTACTTAAACATTTTGTATATGTGTATGTGTTTGTGTGTCTGTGTGTGTGTATGTGTCTGTATGTAGATGTCTGTGTGTCTGTCTGTCTGTCTGAATGTATGTGTTCCTGTCTGTTTGTATGTGCCCTTGTATATATGTGTCTTGTGTGTGTGTGTGTCTGTCTGACTCTATGAATGTGTCTGTGTGCCTGTATGTGTGTATGCGTCTGTGTGTATGTTTGTCTGTATGTATGTGTGTGTGTGTCTGTGTGCATGTATGTGGGCCTGCGTGTATGTGTGTGTCTGTGTGTGTGTGTGTCTGTATGTATGTATGTGTCTTTGTATGTATGTGTGTCTTGTATGTGTGTGTGTGTCTTGTATGTGTGTATGTGTCTGTGTGTATGTCTGTCTGTATGTATGTGTGTGTGTGTGTCTGTCTGTATGTATGTATGTATGTGGGCCTGTGTGTATGTGTGTGTTTGTGTGTGTGTCTTTATGTATGTATGTGTCTTTGTATGTATGTGTGTCTTGTATGTGTGTCTGTCTGTGTGTGTCTGTATGTATGTATGTGTCTTTGTATGTATGTGTGTCTTGTATGTGTGTCTGTCTGTATGTGTGTATGTATCTATCTGTCTGAATGTGTCTATGTGTGTTTGTCTCTATGGATTTAAGTGTCTCTATGTATGTGTCTGTGTGTATGTATGTGTCTCTGTATGTATGTGTGTGTGTGTGTCTGTCAGGGGGGAGTTAGTGAGGGGGGGGAGAGGGGGGGAAGGGGGTGGCCCATGTATCAGTCTCACACCGGGGCCCCATGGATTGTGTGTACGCCACTGTATTTATTGCTGGTATTTATAAAGTGCTAACAGCACTGTACAATTAGTGGAGAACGTACAATATACACAGACAAATACAAGAGGTAGAGAGAGCTCTGACTGTAAGCTGATAACTAGCCATTGGAGCTCTTTTATACAAAGTGCTTAGCTAGATAACCCATGAGCTTACTGTCTAAAAACTACTGTGGGCATTTGAGACAAAAGGTAGCAGGGGAAATTTGAAGGTGATGGCTAAAATAATTAACAGAGAGAAGCAGCTATTGGTAAAATGTAAAGTGAATGAAGAGGTAATTGAGTGAGAATCTGTTCAGCTATTACAAGCTTAAATTTGAAATCTGCTTTGAAATGCTGGGGTGGAATATGGCACAAGTAGGGGCTGGGGGGAATGAGACACATGGTGGGTCTTGGCAGTGGGAAAATGAGACACATGGAAGGGCTAGAAGGGAATGAGACACATGGTGGGGCTGGGGGGGAGGTTGTGATACATGGAAGGGTTAGGGGGAAAGAGACACATGGTGGGTCTGGGGAGTGGGAGAATGACACATATGGAAAGGTTAGGGGGGAATGAGACACATGGTGGGAATTGAGGGGATTTACGATACATGGAAGGGCTAGTGGGCATGAGACACATGGTGGGTCTGGGGAGTGGGAGAATGAGACACATAGAAGGGCTGGGGGGGGAGTGAGACACATAGTGGGGCTGGAGAGGTTGCGATACATGAAAGGGCTCGGGGTAATGAGACACATGATGGGTCTGGGGAGTGGGACACATGGAAGGACTAGGGGGGAATGAGACACATGGTGGGTCTGGGGAGTGGGAGAATGAGACACATGGAAGGGCTAGGGGGGAATGAGACACATGGTGGTGTTGGGGGGGATTTACGATACATGGAAGGGCTAGTGGGCATGAGACACATGGTGGGTCTGGGGAGTAGGAGAATGAGGCACATAGAAGGGCTAGGGGGGGAGTGAGACACATAGTGGGGCTGGGTGGGTTGCGATACATGAAATGGCTAGGGGTAATGAGACACATGGTGGGTCTGGGGAATGGGAGAATGAGACACATGGAAGGACTAGGGGGGAATGAAACACATGGTGGGTCTGAGGAGTAAGAGAATGAGACATATAGAAGGGCTTGGGGGAATGAGACACATGGTTGGTCTGGGGAGTGGGAGAATGAGACACATGGAAGGGCTAGGGGGGAATGAGACACATGGTGGGTCTGAGGAGTGGGAGAATGAGACACATGGAAGGGTTAGGGGGAATGAAACAAATGGTAGGTCTGGGAGGTGGAAGAATGAGACACATGGAAGGGCTAGGGGGAATGAGACAAATTGTGGGTCTAGGGAGTGGAAGAATGAGACACATAGAAGGGCTAGGGGGGAATGAGACACATGGTGGTGATGGTCATTCACTGAAGTTCCCACTGTAGTGAACGACCCTGTTTATCTTCAGCTAGGTAGATGGAGAGTTTTCATTTTCTCGACTTTGTCATTGTTGTCCATATTTTGCCAAATTATTTCCATACTTAAATATGCTTTAGATATAAAAACTGCTTTGCTGTTGAATAATCAGTTTAGTAGTCACCGCATTGATGTGCTAATTAGCGCAGCTGTAGACAGACTGCCTACCATTGACATAACTAACTTCTCTTCTGTGATTTACAATTAAACACACAATAACGCTAATTGTGACAGCAGCAGACAGAGTTATTTTATTTACTTTTTATGCAATCAGGTATAGTTATTATATACTGATGGTAACATTTGATTATTAGAATTATTGAATTGCACAACGCTTTCATCGTAAATACAAATTATATTTCAAAATAATTAGTTATAAGGCTTTTGCTATTTTTAGAAAAAAAAACAATACCAAGCTTTGTCCTCCAAACACTTTTTAATTGACCATTATTTTTCTTAACCCCAGACAAAAATATATTGGGTACATGTTATTGTACAGCAGGATAAATAGACTCCTAAAAGGTACTGGGATGAAATAAAAGGGTGAATAGCACAATAGACATGTCAAGATGAAGAACCCCCTTCTCTTCTCTTAGCAGTTTCCAGGCAACTTTTAATAGAAGGTTAGCAATAAGCAAGACAAAGACGAAACACAAAATCATTTCACCTATAAATTGTCTGCATTTTACAGAGCACACAGATTGCGAGGCTAACCTTTAATATATTTTTCTCTTTGGAGATACAAAATTCAGAAAAGCAGATTTGTAATAAAAGAAAAGTTTAAACTTATCCTAATTCGCAAAATGCTAGCTTCTTTAGGATTCTGCAATTCAAGGGAAAGGGGGATAGAGCATACATTTGAGGTTTGTTTTTTTGTTAGTTGTACAAAACATCAAAACATGTATGCATTAGTTTCTGCAAGCTTAATCAATATAAGAACCACTTTAAAACCCAGAAACCTTTAAAACATCTCTATAGAGTGCCCTCTGCTAAGTAAATCTCGATGAAGGCTTATAACTAGAAAAAAAATAAACTTTCTCTCTTAGAGATTTTGAATCTTCATGTGTTACTTAGCAAATGTATAAAAGTGTGTTTTTATTTATAGAACCGGTATACATGCTTGATTGATAGAAATATTTTGTTTTGAGATTATACTTTTGAAGGACTTTTGGTTTCAAAAGTTTAAATGCATCAGTACCTAGTGTGCTAGTGGAACAAAACATATATAGTTCCAAAATATTAGGACTTTATTTTTATAAGTACTCATACGGCTATGCTAGCTTTTGTTTATGCCATTCTATGTTGCTGTATTACACATTCAGTGTTTTATTATCAGTCTGTGGGATTTAGTAAATTCGAATGGGATCCTTTACAAATTTTGGCTATTGTAAAATAACGGTTCAGGGGACACTCTAATGTTATAAATACAAACATATTTAAATGATAGCGTGCTCCTGGTGAAGTGTAGATTCAGTTCTTCCCTGTCTTGCTGTGGACAACACTATTATTTCTTGTGAGATCTTCCAAATGGATTATCTTAGCCAATCAGATGCTTCTGCTTTTACTGCAAGCTACTCGGGGTGGCATGAGCTTACTTGGGGTGGCATGCAGTAGATGGGCAGCATGGTAGTTGACAGAGTTCCAATGTTTTCTTCATTGACCAGCCCTGTGGGCTAGGAGTGGACTAAAGGGACAAGAGCCATGAATGTAGCCCTGTAAAGCTCCAGAGGCAAATTTTGTTAGTAGAAGGCACACAAACATCTCGATCACATGTTCACAGCAGGGTCTTGCCTCTAGGGGCTGTCTCATTTGGCATCCAGTAGAGATGCACAGACTAAGAAATGAAAACACTACAGTTTCACAGAAACAGCAATGCTTTCAAAAGTCAGCTTGCAGTGACCCCTCCAGTTCATACACTGGCCACTGCTCCTGCTAGCTAGTTTTGCCCCAGCAGCATGCACCCTAATACTATTAGTGCAACTACTGATTTACTAAACTTCTGCATCTTATTACCACTTGATTATTGTACTGTGTTTTAGCTGTTAATCCATTCAGTGCCTGTGTGTGCTCATGGATGTCTATGTGCATTAGAGAGTCTGTATGTGTGTCTGTATAATTGTCTTTGAACGTGTACTTTATTGTGTCTGTCTGTGTGAATATCTGCCTGTGGTGCTCTGTTCATGTGTGGCTGCTTCTGCCTTTACATGATTGTGTGTATGTGTGTGACTGCATTCATGACTATATCTGGATGTGTGTAACAGTTTGCATCTGCATGTGTCTATATGTCAGTATGTCCATGTAGAAGTGTATCTGTTTGAGTATGCTTATATTTTTGGTGTGCTAGGCACAATTAAAGGGACACTTTAGGCACCCAGACCACTTCAACTCATTGAAATTGTCTGGGTGCAGTGTTCCTATTGCACTTAGTGCTGCAATGTAAAACATTGCACTTCCAGAGAAACTGCAATGTTTACATTGCAACACTACATCTGCTTCCAGTAGCTGTCTACCAGACAGACACTAGAGGCACTTCCTGGATGCAAATGGACCATTGGTCCGGTAACTGACGCTGGACGTCCTCACGCTCTGCATGAGCATTGATTCAATATTTTCCTATAGGGAGGTCTAATGCGCGTGCAACATCTGCCTGCGCATTAGCATCCGGTTGTATTCCTGGCACTTATAGTATCCTTTTAACTATGTGTGTGTATAAGCACGTCAATATAAGTCTATTAGCATCTCCATATATTTGCATGATTGTAACTAGAGATAAAGAGAAAGTGAAAAACATCAACAGTAATAGACTAATATCAAAGCATACATAAATTAGCAGCTAGATCATAAAAAAGTTCCCACAAATGGATTTCAACAAACAAACTTTTAAATATGTAAAATGCTGGCACTTGTATAAACGTATAACTATTTCCTTACAAAGGGTGATAAAACAATACAATTTTATAAAATGGAAGGAACATAACAATAATTTAGTGGGAACCCTTATAAATATATGTAATCATAGCTGGATATTATACTAGTGTGATACTGAATGCTTTATAAATACTATTTAACTAATCAGCCTAAACATATTATAAATTACAATGTAGCATGTATGAGCTAATATCAGCACAGGAACATTACTTTACGCACATACAGACACTATTAAAACAAATTATTCATAGAAGCAGTCCCCTTTAATCATAGAAGGAGAAGTAACTCTGTATCCAGAAGTGAGATTAGATACTTTGTTCATTCAATGTTGCCACTTTTTATGATCTGTTCAGGCGTAATTCGCCTCTTTCATATTATGTGCACCCACACTTATTATATATGATTTTATTCAGGGGAAACAGGGCTTTCATTTAACATCAAATATTTAGGTATGAAACATAATTTAATATGAATAAAATTTACAAAAATGGGAGAAAATAAGAATTTTTTTAAAAATGTTTGGTTCTATGTGACATTTTAACTGTGAATGTCATAATACTGTTTGCTTTTACTGCAATAAAATACACATATTTGTATTCAGCGATGTCTCATGTGTAAAACAGTACTCCCTATGTACAGGTTGTATGGTGTTTTGGGAAGTTACAGGGTCAAATATAGCATGTTACATTTTTCAGTTTTTTCACATTGAAATTTGCCAGATTGGTGTTGCCTTTGAGAGCGTATGGTAGCCCAGGAATGAAAATTACCCCCATGATGGCATATCATTTGCAATAGTAGACAACCCAAGGTATTGCAAATGGGGTATGTCCACTCTTTTTTAGTAGCCAGTTGGTCACTAATATTTGTGTTCAGTGAAGTCTTCCAAATAAAATAGTACCCACCATGTACAGGTTTTATGGTGTCTTGGAAAGTTACAGGGTTAAATATAGTGCTAGCAAATTAAATTCCCTGGACATTTTCAGCCTGGGTTGTCAGGCAGGTCCAGCAAATTGTAATTAATAAAATTACCTAATTATGTAAATTTATTACATAAATATA
This sequence comes from Pelobates cultripes, assembly GCA_933207985.1. NCBI lineage: Eukaryota > Metazoa > Chordata > Amphibia > Anura > Pelobatidae > Pelobates > Pelobates cultripes. Next base: position 260,404,068 of record OW240913.1, read on the forward strand.
GTCGTAGAATTATAATATATATATATATATATATGAGTGTGTGTTTGATTATATATTTCCTGCCTGTTCTATGTTAAATTTTGTATTTATTGTGTATTAATATTGTTTTTGTATTTTATTGTACCCTAATTGTAACAATGCAATGATTTGTGGACCCAGGACATACTTGAAAACGAGAGAAATCTCAATGTATCTTTCCTGGTAAAATATTTTATAAATAAATAAATAATAATAATATATATATATATATATATATATATACATATTTGTGTAAGGGGCAAAATAGCCGTATATGGAGTAAGGATCCAGCATAAGCATAGGATAGTGTAAAGGGAGCAAGTCGGTTGTGGTGTGCCGATACCGACTGTGGAAGTAGACAAAAATATTACCAGGTTCAATAAAAAGCGTTTTAATTGACCATTACAATACACAGAGATATCTCATGGAGATTGGCAAGAAGCAATCTAACATCATGTTACAATTCCTCATATTTTATACATATGACCCGGAACTGGCCTTGCGTTTAGCTTGAATCAGAACTCCAAATATGGTCTTATTTCCTATTGGCTAAATTCTAGCATAACTGACAAATTTAAGGTTCAAAAGTTTAAGCATCCCATGATCTTTCTAACAGATGACTTGACCACAGTCATGCGTCTTACTTCGCTAAAATATCGCTTGTCTATGATAAAAGTTAACACATATAAGACTTCCTCTTTCACAACTTAAGCACACATTTCACCTTTCCCCCCCTGGCAACATCTGACAAGACACACTTTCAAAATAACCTTTCCTTTTGCAATCCAAAAAACAGTCCAGACATCCATTAATAAATTGTAGCAATAAAACATAGTTTCTTCTTATTTCTTAGAGTAAATATTCTTCTTTGATTATATTTTAAGATGATGAATAAACAGCAAAATGGCTGACAGCATGTCAGTAGCAGGTTACATATGTTCACAGTCCTCCCTTTGGTGCTAGGACTTTCACCACAAAAAGCTCCGTGCAACACTTCCATGTTTAGCGAAGGTCATTCAGTGAGCTAGTGATTTTAAACAGCACTTGCAGGACTTTCCATATAGATGCGCACACGATCAATATCTTCAGAGAAAGCATGTCTGTATTCCAAGTCGGTATGAGTTGTGACCGGATAGGAGACATTTCAACATTCGAAATTGTGCCAGGGGGAGATGAAGGTGAACAGCTCTTGAGGATTAATCGGCACGAACACTTTAGGACATTCACTGCAACATATATAAAGACAAGCATCAATACTACTAAAATAACTCCAATGAGAATACGTTTTCCGATTATTCCCAATCAATTAGTTAAACCAAAACTCCAGTCAAAACCCCAATTTAAACCTCCCGAAGAAGTATTGTGAACTTCTCTAAGTTTAATTTGTACTTCATGCAATTTATCTACATCTGTATGAATCTGACCAGTAACATTATCTATCTTTAAACGACATCTTGTTTTTATCAGTGCACAAACGCCACCTTTGGAGGCCAACAAATAATCTAGGGCAAACCTATTTTGCATAATCATAGCTGAAGCTTGTTCCTGTTCTGCAGACAATTTTTCAATAGCATCTCCTGTATTATTAAAGGCTTCATCTAGTATATCTCCTAACAAGTTTAATTTGTACATTAATTCAATAACCCCCCCATGTAGGTACAAAACCTGCAAATAGCCTATCTTCTTCACCAGATTTTACAGTTCTTTCGGTTTTATCTTTTTTGGAACTAATAACCTTTCTTTTATTCCTCACCCTTCCTTCAGGCAAATTTTCATGAAGGGTTAACGCTGGGATAATATTACCTAGATAACAAGTTTCCACCCAATTACATGGAAGTCTTTTTACCGCCCAACTACCACATAAATAGTATACCCCAAATGGAAGATGAATATCAATAACACGAGAATCTGAGCAGTCAAAAATAGGTTGATTAATATAGGGCAGTAGCATAAAAAGATTGGAAGTTAAAGTTTGAGTATTAAAGTAGGCCCATCTCAAAATAGTGACATTTAAATGTTCATTCTGGTCATAATTATTATCCATGATTTCTACCTCAGAAGTCAAATTTACCCATACATGATTAGTAATCACCGGGATTCTATCCTTGATGGGACATTTTGTCAAAATATCTTCTAATAAGGGTTTCCAACAAAAAGCTTTCAATCTACCAGTACAAGGGGCAGAATTAGTTTCAGACCCACATAGATTATAAAGGACATTGTTTTCAAAAATAACAATAGCATTGCTTATAGGCTTAACAATCTTGTCAGGACTTTTCTGATCCCTGTTAGAAATTACTACTGCTCTGCTAGTAATAAGAAATGTTAAATGAACCTTAGCAGGTTCGCCAGATTTGGATACTTCATTCGGAATAAATCCAACAAACCCCGTTTTATTTGCTCTTATTTTCTCACAAAGACCCATAAAGATTCCATAGACCATGGCACCCCCACAAAAGGATAACCATAGTTCATGGAATGCGGAGCAAACACACAAACCCAACAATGATTACTTTTGTTTGACAATTTATACAATTCAGTAGATGTTTTAACAAAATGATTATCTATCTCCCATGAAGAAAAATACTTGGCTCCCTGGCCCAAGCTACACGTGTATTAAAGAAAAAAGAGGAGCTAACGTAGTGTAGAGGATGAAAAATTAAAAAAAATGTCATAATGACAATCATTAAGGACAATATACGTTTAACCAGTTTGAGATTCATGAAGAAAAACAGTAGAGTTGACTTTGGATTAGAAAGATACTCCCCTTAAAAAGTACCCCTTTTTAGAAGGGAAAACGGCTTCCTTAGTCCTCTATTCTTCTTCCAGTGAAAAAATCTTTTTCAGCGCTTGTCAGTTTACAATGGGAAATGTGGATCCAAGATTTAACCCCTGCGACTTTAACAGCTGAATTAGTGGTTAATAACACTTGACAAGGTCCTTTCCACCTTGGTTGCAACGCGTGCTTTCGTGAATGATCTTTTATCATAACATAATCTCCAGGAGCGATGGCATGCAAAGGTTGGTATTCACTTGTTCGCTGTACAGCTTTTACCTGCATATAGAGAGACTAATCGTTTTGTTAGCTACATGCAATACGTCATTACTAAATCATCATTTATCTCATGAGAATAACATTTTATAGGTACCCGTCCTGTGAACATTGGTCTTCCAATTAGAATTTCATGATGGGATAACCCTGCTTTCAAACTAGAGAGAATCTCATAGACATTAAGGCAAGAGGAAGTGCATCAGGCCACTTTAACTTTGTCTCTGCTACAATTTTTGCAATTTTATTTTTCAATGTTCCATTGGCCCTTTCTACTGCTCCTTCTGACTGAGGATGATGAGAGCAATGTAAATGGTAAGGGATTTGCTAAATTTTTGCTATCTGTTGCACTACTTTTCCTGTGAAATGTGTTCCCTGATCTGAGTAAATGTGCAGAGGCAATCCATACCTGGGTATAAATTCTTGTAACAATTTCTTAGACACTGTAGACAATATCCGCATGGCAACAAGGATAAGCCTCAACCAAACCTGAGAATGTATCTAATATTACTAGCACATACCGGTACTGCATTACCTTTGGTAATTCAATGAAATCCATTTGTAAATTTACAAATGGACCTCATGAACAGGGAGGATGATTTAGGTCTCTGACCTGCATTGTATTGTAAACAAATAACACATGAAGAACACACCAGTGCCAATACAGATTCTAGGCCCAGCCTTGACCATTCAGAATTAAACAATGATGGCAATGCTGGTCTTCCACTAAATATACACTCTCCCCACCAAAATCACTTACTTCTTCTTCCCTCAGTATCACATACAATTCATTTACTTTCAAATGTACCATAGGTTCTGGACCTTGGGTCACTGGTACACTAACAATACATATTCAGACCCCAATCTTCCTCTACATCTAGTCTGTCTTTTTCTTCTAATTGCTTTCTTGCCCCCTTTACCTCCTTGCAATCTGTTGCTATATGACCATATCCATCACAATTGAAACATTTGATAAATGTTCTTTCATTATTCTGTGGGGGTCTTCTGGCTATGTTTTGTCTTGGCTGATGTGCATAATATCTAACAGGAATTTGTTCAGCTTGTAGCATTATGTGCTCAGCTTTTGCATTTTCCTTGATTTGAATAGCTTGTCAAATTTCTGATGCTGCACTTAATACAATATTAAGTGATTTATCCCGTCATCCCAGTAAGGATAACATCAATTGTTTTTTTTTTACTTTAGCATCCAAACCATTTACTAAGGTATTCACTATGAACGGCTTAATTGATTAATTCGTGATATCTTCAAAACTTCCAAAAACCTTAATTGCTTCCGCATATTCATAGGTGTTTTCTCCTTTCTTTTGCACTATGCTATGTATAGTCAATAGGCTGGGTAAAAACAGTTTTTACTTTAATGCTGAGGAATGCATACCAATTCTTAAGGACAACATCACTCCTCTCATCAGGGCAATTTTCCCATATGTGTGCAACTGCTTGTCCCCCCACCCCTGCAGGCCATGAAAAAGGTGACTCGTTATATCCTGCCACCCATTTAGTATGTTCTGTAGGGGTTAATACTGTCTCCATTAACTCATTAAGATCTTATGTTGTGGGGAAATAGCTGGCACACATTATTTTTAAATGTTTTACAAACCCATTTGGATCTAGAGGGGGCAGTAAATGATACCTGTAAAAATGCTATGTCTTGTGGGCTCCACGGTTGACAAATCCTCCGTGGTCTCCCATCATTATCCATCTGTCCCACTTTTCTAATAGGTAAAATCATAGCCTCACTCCCATCACTCTCAGGCAACACATTGCTACATCCTGATAAACCTGATAGTAACCACAGCATGATCAGCAAATCTTTTAGGCAGTCTAATATCCCTCTCAGGTCTACCACCTCAATGCAACATGGCTGAGGCACCAGCTAAATTTTGGGGTACAAGCTGTGGTGCATCATTCATCTGCTGAGGGGCGGTGACCCAAAGAGGGATTCATAATCTCATGATTAATCAAAAAAATCCTCATCATCATTATAAGGCGGAGGATTTTTAACATTTCTTTTTAAATTGTACAGTGAGGGATACAAACAGGCAACACCAGTACCCTCTCCTTTACGTGCCCCTCCTGTTGCACCTGACTGGGGGGAACATTCTTGCTTTTTCTTTTCAATTTCCTCATGCCATAACATATATGCAGACCATTCCAGTTTTGAAAGACTTTTTTCATTTAACAACATTGTTCTTAAACTTAACAACACCCAAGGGTCTAATGACCCCACCACTGGCCATGGATTTATATTATTCTTAGTTAACTTTGCCCATTTCTTTGAATACATAATATTAGAAGGGCCATATTTCTGTTTCATTAAATAAACTGGGGAATCACTGGGTATACTATCCCCATGATCAAGCTGCTTGCCATGATTCAACCTCATTTCTGTTACTTGTACTTTTACACACCACTATATCACCTTTTGAGAGATCGAAAGGTCACAATTTTCAGTCTGTATACTGACTGACAACTGGAGTTTACACAAAAATCTCTTCTCAAATGATGTCACAGTTTATCAAAATTTAAACCATATACACACAGTTATACAATTTTAACACAATACATCTTACTCAAGTGCTATGTTTAACCTATGAGTTTAAACAGTTAATACAAGACAACTTAATTTCACCTTGCTACGTTTAGACTGGGTGAAATTAAGACAATAAAACAAAATAATCTAATCTCGCTTTGCTACGTTTAGACTTGGGAGATTAGATTCATGTGGCTAGCCAATTAATACAAGACAACTCAATCTCACCTTGCTACGTTTAGACTGGGTGAAATTAAGACACTAAAACAAAATAATCTAATCTCGCTTTGCTACGTTTAGACTTGGGAGATTAGATTCATGTGGCTAACCTCAACATTTAGCCACAATCACATGACAGGGATACATCATATCAAAGAGACTCTCACCAACAGAGCTACGTTTAGACTTCTGAAGGCCCACCAAACCCCTATTGGGTCTGCGAAGTTTAGTCACTTAAGTCTTCCTAGGGGACTACCTGTCAGTGCTACCACTGATTCTAGAATCACTCAGACATAGACACTAATACTGCAGTATATTTTACAACAAACATAAATAGTAACGTTACAAATGGTCAATAAAAGGCTAAGAAATCAGGTCACACAGACTAGCATTTACCTGCACCGTTCTTTGTTTCATGGACACTCAAAAATTACACTAATGCCATGTTTTATAAATGGTATGGCTTACCTTTCATATGACCGGTCTGTTTGAGTGCCCACGAAATGGTTGGCAGGTGCAGGTGTTCCGCTGGTGTCTGTGGTATTCTGATCCCGGACAAAGAGCCCCCAACTGTGGAAGTAGACAAAAATATTACCAGGTTCAATAAAAAGCGTTTAATTGACCATTACAATACACAGAGATATCTCATGGAGATTGGCAAGAAGCAATCTAACATCATGTTACAATTCCTCATATTTTATACATATGACCCGGAACTGGCCTTGCGTTTAGCTTGAATCAGAACTCCAAATATGGTCTTATTTCCTATTGGCTAAATTCTAGCATAACTGACAAATTTAAGGTTCAAAAGTTTAAGCATCCCATGATCTTTCTAACAGATGACTTGACCACAGTCATGCGTCTTACTTCGCTAAAATATCGCTTGTCTATGATAAAAGTTAACACATATAAGACTTCCTCTTTCACAACTTAAGCACACATTTCACCTTTCCCCCCCTGGCAACATCTGACAAGACACACTTTCAAAATAACCTTTCCTTTTGCAATCCAAAAAACAGTCCAGACATCCATTAATAAATTGTAGCAATAAAACATAGTTTCTTCTTATTTCTTAGAGTAAATATTCTTCTTTGATTATATTTTAAGATGATGAATAAACAGCAAAATGGCTGACAGCATGTCAGTAGCAGGTTACATATGTTCACACGACGATATGGTAGGCCTGTAAATAAAGAGGGCCCACCAAGGAGTAAGAAAGTAAAGTAAATGGAAAGAAAAGAGAAAGTGTTGAAATGAGGAGTGGGTGGGAGGGTCATTCTGATGCTGACCTCAAGCGATATGAGTCAGGTAAGGGGTGTCCCTTATATAGGGGAGTGAATTAATTTAAGCCCCTCCCACAAATACAGGCAAAACTGCCTTAATACTTGTGTAAGGGGCAAAATAGCCGTATATGGAGTAAGGATCCAGCATAAGCTTAGGATAGTGTAAAGGGAGCAAGTCGGTTGTGGTGTGCCGATACCGACGATACGGTAGGCCTGTAAATAAAGAGGGCAAAAATGAATAATCAAAGATTTAATACAGTCAACAAATATATACAAATTAACCAGACATTTCCTTAAATGCATTACAGTATTTAATTCCTGAAAGGATTTTGAAGGTAGGAATCTAGGACCGAAAGTGGGCACCATTTGTTGTGGGTAGGATAGTATGTTATCTCTACTGTTGGTGCATGTTGACTCATTTCGGAATGTGGTAGAGCCAATAGGTAATGATATATGTGTTTACGTACGTGGGATCGTTGAAGACAATGATCTGTCTGAGTGGTGGTGATGGTAGTGGATTCTCTGGCCTGAGAAAGGCATAAAAGGCAATGTGCATGGCTGGTAATGGCCGACTTGGTAGTATAATTGAATGGTTGTAGATCTAATAGGTCCGATAAGGATGAACAGTTGGATGGCTATTGGTAATTTCTGAGAGGAACGTGGGGGAATGGATTCCTGAAAACCTCTGAGTATATTCTTTCCTGGTATGATAGCATGAAGTTTATGGTAGTTTTGGCCATAGGTTATCATGTGTTCTTGAATGCCTGTAAAATTTATAATTAATGGTGTATGAGATAGTTTAAGTTTAAGGTGGCAAAAATAAGCAAAACTTAGGAGAAATTTTGTGACACAGGTTGAGCTATGTCGTGTTCCAATGAGATTCTTTAAGCCAGGTGAAAAGCTGTGTTATGCGTTCTACAAGTATGGGACGAAAGTGCTAGGTGGGATAGTGCATGCTATGCTGCATGAGTATGTCTAATCCATGATTTTGTCTCTGGAACGAAAGAGTGGACGTGACTGTATGGGCGGCTGTAGGAAGCGTATGATGAACATGCCTGGAATATAAATGAGACAGTTGTCGGCAGGGATGTATACCCCCGTCTGGTACATGAAAGTGAAATGTGATAAGTGGCCAACCAAGTGAGTTCCCCAGAAACATCATGAACTTATGGATGAGTAGTGGCGTTTGTTAATGATATGGTATGTGCTTAGTTGTCTGAGTAACAACGGATTGATGACCCTGACCATGATTTACCCCATGCCACAGCAGCTGCTACAATGGGGTAGATCTCCCAAAGGGGCTGAAGTGGTGGAAAAATTTCCAAACCTGGATGCCATGGCCAACAGCCCCAAAGCAATTGTTCCCGGTAGATCGCTGCCAAACCCGTGGTATACGCTGCGTCTGACCATCTGGTTGGAGAAGTGTCAGACAATCCTGGAAGGAACATGCTTTTACCATGCCAAGTGGTTAAGAAATCCCCCCCCCCCATGTGCAGGTCTGCTGTTGCTGAGGTGTCTAGGCACCTCCTCTGATCGTCATGTTGGAAGTGTGGAAAAAAGGGGAAAGTACTCTGGATGTGAAAGCATGGCAAAATTAAGGAACCTGGTAGGGATCGTAGTTCCTTGCAGTTGTAAGTACTAAGCAGGAGGTAGTGATTGATGTAGTTGAGAATGTTCCCTATTTGTCTTGTGGTAACTTGCGTGTATGGATGCCGACTCAAGTCATATGCCCAGTAATGTGAAGATAGTGTCTGGGCCTTCTGTTTCTTATGGGGTACTGGGACGCCCAAGTGGTCAACCAGACTAAGCTGCCGTGAGGCTTCTAGTGAAAAATATGCTTTCTTTGATTAACAAGAAGTCTTCTAGATAGTGTATGACTGTAAGGCCTCTGGATATGTTATCATAACCAGCACAGAGTATCTGCGAATATCGATAGTAGGCTAATCTGTAGCTCGAAAGTTGAGCGGGGAAAGGATTGCCCAATTTATGCCATGTAAGTGCCAGTGTGTAGGGTAGATGGTAGCCGTTTACTGCGTTGATGATATTGGTCTTACTTAATCAAGCTTCAACCCATGCTTGAGTGATAGCTGTAAAGGTAGATCAATGGTGTTGTATAGTAAGAAAATCCTCGGAGGGTATGAGGGAGTTGAGACTTGGGGTAGCGGAGGTGTGTGTTACCAATAAGTCCATGGTTAGTCTTTGTTTAAGGGAAGATTCCTTGTGACAATACCAATGTGTGTGTTTGGTGCCATGCTGTAAATGGTGGAGATTGGAAGACCCCTCTGCAAATCTTGGCTATGAGTGTGTTTACAGCCAATGGTTTTGTTGTGCTGACTGTAAGTGAGGGCATGCTATATTCCTTGAAGGTGTGTTTATGATACCTGTATGGGAGCCCTTTGAAGCTCCAGAGCTTTAGTAAATCTACTACAAGTCTGGAAGGGTGATGAGTCAGTAGTGTTGAAAATGCATTGGTGTGTACAGATGGTGAATACGTTATTTGTAAGTTGTATTGGGACACATGGTTTGTCATGTGCCCTGAACTATTTGAACATATATGCAACAGTCTGTATGCAATGCAACTACTCATATCAGTGGTCTCTGGTAGTTCAGAGGTGCTGGTACCTGGAGCCTGAGAGTGCTCGTCCATTTGTTTGGGACAAAATCCCTTCTGTATGGGTACCTGCACAAATAAACATCTCCACATATTCCAAATGCCAACCCAACCAAGGGATGGTCAGTTCCCGATTTACCTGGAATCCCTGGATCTGACCATCACAGATACATCATCATACATATATATGCCTTGCTTCCCCAATGTGCTGGGATCATACGTGCAGGTTTAACATCTTGTGTGTCATAAGAATTGATTGTACCAGGTAACCGAGTTTCGGTTGGTGCTGGTTGTACAGTAGCGTGAGGCCCAGCCTTGTGAGGGCTGTGGTGACCAACTCGAGATTGCCAGTCTGTCATAAATTTTTTGGCTCATGAGTTTATGAGTGAAGCTAGCATAGCCTGGGTGTCACCTGAGTTGATGTAGCTGGGCCTTCCCCTGCCTCCGTGTTGTCCGTTGATGTATGGAGGAGTTTGAATAACTGCTTTCCTTGCTGTAGCAGGGTAGGGGATTTGTCACCTCCTTAGGTCGGTGGTAATGTGTGGGATCGTCCAGGATCTGATTGCTGCTGGACTAGCAACATCTCCTCTGCTTGAAGGTGTATCAATTCTAGCCGGGGTGCTAGGAAGAGGTGATTCTTCACCATCTTTTTGAGAAATACTTAAATAACAATAAAGATTGCAATTATTATTTGTACCCAGGGTGCTTGTACTGGCTTGCTAGCTAAGCCGTAAGGCGAAACGATTAGGCTTGGTGTTTTTTGGTGACTGGTGAGGCCCTGCTAGTTGCCAAGTGGCTTGAGAAGCTCTATCTATGCTTGGCGCGAGGGGATTTTGTGTGGCCACCGAACGTTGTGGCAGGATGTTGGCCTCTCGGTGACAGTAACCAGAAAATAGGAAGGGGAGTGACAGGTGAGGCCCTCTCTATGATACAATGCGAGGCGGCTAGCTCACGAGTGGCCCGAGGGGTGTATGCCTCCGAGTGTGAGGCGGGGTGTTGGCCTCGCGGGACCACTAACCGAAGCATAATGCAGAGAAAAAAGGGGGTAATACCTATTGGGCCCTAGAACCCTAATTGCCAGTACACTATTACTATTCCAGGGAAGGTAAGAGATGGATAACTACGTGAGCAGGTGTATGTACCTGGTAGTATGGTATTGAACCTGACAATCCGTATAGGTTTTTTAGTAGTAACTGTAACCTGAATGGATAAAACCGTATGGCATAAGGAAATATGGCATAGACCAAGCTTATCTTAATACGTACAGTATATGTGAAAAGTAAAGTGACGTGATGTGTAAATATTAAACATCGTAGCCATACTGGTTAAATATGTATCAATCTTAACCCATTAAGTGCCGTATGTACAAGTGAAAATGTGGTCTGTCCCCACCTTGTATGTTGTATGTCCCCTTGCTAGGGGAAGTCTGTTGCGGGAGCAGCGTGCTGTGAAAAATGTATGTGAACTATATTACCAGTTACATATAGTCAGCATGTAGGCGAAAATGCCGTGGTTAGTTGGTTTGTACATGAAATGCAATAATGTCTGAGAAGTACACTGAATGACCTGTAGGGGTCAGTGTGTAGGCGCAAATGCAGTGGTTCGTTGGTTAATACATGAAATGCAATAATGTCTGAGAAGCCTGTAGTACACTGAATGACTGGTAAGGGTCAGTGTGTAGGTGAAAATGCAGTGGCTTATGGTTTTGTACATGAAAAGCAAAAACGTCTAAGAAGCCTGTAGTACACCGAATGACTGATAGGGGTCAGTGTGTAGGTGAAAATTGCAGTGGTTTGTTGGTTTATACATGAAATGCAATAATGTCTGAGAAGCCCGTAGTACACCGAATGACTGGTAGGGGTCAGTGTGTAGGCGCAAATGCAGTGGTTCGTTGATTTGTACATGAAATGCAATAATGTCTGAGAAGCCTGTAGTACACCAAATGACCAGTAGGGGTCAGTGTGTAGGTGCAAATGCAGTGATTCGTTTATTTGTACATGAAATGCGATAATGTCTAAGAAGCCTGTAGTACACCAAAAACCGGTAGGGGTCAGTGTGTAGGTGAAAATGAGGTGGTTTATTGGTTTGTACATGAAAATGCAAAAAACGTCTAAGATGCCTGTAGTACACCGAATGACCGATAGGGGTCAGTGTGTAGGTGAAAATGCGGTGTTTGGTTGGTTTTTACATGAAATGCAATAATGTCTGAGAAGCCGGTAGTACACCGAATGACCGGTAGGGGTCAGTGTGTAGGCGAAAATGCAGTGGTTCGTTGGTTTGTACATGAAATGCAATAATGTCTAAGAAGCCTGTAGTACACCCAAAGACCGGTAGGGGTCAGTGTGTAGGCGAAAATGCAGTGGTTCGTTGGTTTGTACATGAAATGCAATAATGTCTAAGAAGCCTGTAGTACACCCAAAGACCGGTAGGGGGTTTAAACGAATGATATGCATGAACATGCAATGGTTTTAGAACAGACATAGACAAAATGCAGCCGTAAAGTGAGGACCTGACCCGTGCATGGTGCCGTGGAACTGATGCCTGGCGTAACGGGTAGGTCAACTTACGGTTTGTGAGTCACTTGGACACCATCCACGGCGATGGATTGAAGAAAGAAGGTGGTAGGCCGGAAAAGCCTGTGGCTGGATTCCTGACACAGCTCTGCTTAGAAAACCTCATGGAGTAATCAGGTAAAATGGCGTCTGGATGACCCGGAAGTGGAAATCATTCTGATGCTGACCTCAAGCGATATGAGTCAGGTAAGGGTGTCCCTTATATAGGGGAGTGAATTAATTTAAGCCCCTCCCACAAATACAGGCAAAACTGCCTTAATACATATATATATATATATATATATATATATATTATTTCGTTCTACGTGTATTTTGATATCAATATATATATATATATATATATATATATATATTGATATCAGAATACAGTTAGAATGAAATTACACACATATATATATATATATATTAATTTAGTTTTTATTATTTATTTTTTAACATATTTTCATATTTATTTATTTTATATTATATACAAATATATATATATATAAATATATATATATATATATATAAATATATAATTAGTGTAGACAAAAAATGTATAGATCCATGCACTCACGCTCACAACATATCTGCCTTAAAGCCTTAGTAATACTTGCCAGGTGCCAGTCCTCTTGGGGCAGTAAATTGACATAAAGACAAGAAAGTCCTGGGCTGCACTCACGGTCTTTAAGATGAAAAAATTCCTTTATTCCATAAAATAAAAGAGATCAAGGTTTCGGTCCACGCAGGGACCTTCCTCCCTCAGGGGGGCTGTAATGGAAGCAGGGGGACTCCCTGGGATGCTAGGTGAGTCCCCACACCGCGATCGCCGGCGTGGGATTGCCGGCTACCGGGTAAGTACAAAGGACAGCGGGGACGTGCTATGCTGTCCGCTGGCGTTTAGAATGACTTGATATGAGCCTGCTTAGCCCTTGCTGGAACCTACAGCCTGGTGTGCATTGGGAAGGAGAAGTGGCTGATCTCAGATTCTAGAGGTGCCTAGGAGTTGATGGCGCTCACGAGCCCCATTACCCCACCATGGACCTTGGCGATGATCCTGGTTCATCCCTGGAAATCTGCACTGACCAACTGAGCTCAAGTGGAGAACCCACATTAGTGATTGAACAAGCAAGTGACTCCCAACAGCACAAGAGAAAGGCAGGGTATCATGCCCAGGCTGGATAGAGTATTCAACATATTCTGGCTCAGACTGGAATTTAGGATGAAGCAACCTGTACCAAGACCACAGAGTGACTATTCCCTGTCCAAATTTGCAGTGGGAATCAGCAGCTCCAGCAGTACACAAGGCCCCAACATGGTGGCGAAGTGGCTCCACTCATGAGAAGGCACCATTCTGGCCCAGCACTGGGACTCCTATGAAAAATATGCTGTTGACAACTGACCTGCACCCTGCTACCCATCAAGCAAAGTCAGTGCCCTGGGTGGCGGGCTTACCACTCCTGTTTCCCTGAGAGTGCAGAAGATCAAAAGTCACAGGAACATGCTCCTACCGTCTGCTTACCCTTCTTCTCTCACAGAGTTGAAGGCCTGCTCTTGGTGTTGAGGGGGACTCGTGGCGTGATCTCAATGTACACCTTGTAGACTGCAGGTATGGTCACGGCCTCAGTGAACTTTGTTATCAAGTTCCAGCAGGCTATCAGGTTCCAGCAGCCCTATAGAATAGGTATCAGCTAGCAATGGGGGGGAGGGGGTTTAACAGTGGTAGCTTGTCTGCAGTGTTTTTTTTTTGTTTGTTATGCCTTTCTGATACTTTATGAGCATTGAGGGGGTGACTCTTGCATTTATTAAGCCTGTCAAGCTACATACCATTCAATATTCACACCTTAAGCTTGTTGATTTTCATATAAGCGCATATGTTTTACTCTTTTTATTTCTGCTAGTTAGACTCCCATAGCACTTTGATATCTGCAACTGTACTTTCATATAAAACAAAATGTGCTGTTGATGCCTGCTTTATTTTTGTGACAATATCCCTGTTATAACTTGGCATATAAAAAATAAAGAATTAAAGAAAAGAAAGGTGATAGGTGTGTCAGTCAGTAATTGCCAACTTACCTTTTTCCTTACCGTTTTTCATTCTTTGAAGCTTTCACCGAGTAGCAGATTAAGCTTTAGGTGTTTGTGAATGAGAGTGAATGAAGCAGGATTGAGCTGTTTAGAATAAGTGACTGTTTGGGGAAGAACGTTTTGCGCAACAGTGGAAAGACAGTGTAATGCATGGCTAAAGTCATGATGTAGAAAGGAGGGTTTTTGCTTTTTAGAGCACTGGATTGATTTTGCGCTTGGGTACAATCTTTCTAGCCATAATGGATTGCACCTAAACAGAAGAGGGTCTGCTTTGCAGTGGGACAGGATGGCTAGGAGGTTGGAAGAGACTCTAAACTAGTGGTTGAGAGGAAGGACAGACATCTGCAAAATGGAGATAGGACAGAAAGTAGGGTCGAGATGGTGGAGGGGCATGTTTAGAAGAGATACAATACAAGTAAGTTATGACTATATTACATGTATGCTTACTAATGCAAGGAGGCTAAATAACAAATTGGGGGAACTAGAGGCAGTAGCGTAAACTAAGCAATGTGACATAATAGGCGTAACAGAAACATGGTGGGATGAGAGACATGACTGGACAGTTAACTTAAATGGTTATACATTATTTGGGAAGGATAGAAAAAACAGGAAAGATGGTGGGGCCTGTTGTATATTAACCACAAGTTAAAACCAAATATTAAGCAAGTGGTATGTGACAAGGAAAAGGGGGAAATTGTTGAAGCCTTATGGGTAGATATCTGCTTAGGGCAAAAGAAGGGAATCGGTTATTGTTTAAAATATGTTATAAATCAATATAAAAAAGCCAATTTCAATAAGATAAGGGCAGCTTTTAAAACTCAATAACTGGTATAAACTGAAAAGAAAACCCACTGATTATAAATGAGGAAAATATTAGAAATATACACTTATCAGTATATAACATTTGGTAACAAATATAAAAGAACCATATTGAAATAAATGAAGCTTACTAGGAAGATAAACCATCAAATTAAATGTAAGAAAAATGTCATTTAAAGGATTTATACCACATGAATTAGAGCAAGACCAAACCCCAAATAATTTTTAAGTACTTAAATTCTAAAAATCCCCAAAATGAAAATGTAGGAACACTGAAACCAGAGAAGGGTGTGTTTGTAAATAAAGATCAGCAAAAGGCAGACATTGCCAAATGATTTCTGCAAAAACACTTACAAAAAAAATGGTCTAAATAATAATTCATGTTCTTTGGTAGAACATTGGCAACATTGGCGTGCCTCAGGGTCTTGACATAGGCATTGAAAGTCATGTGTTAGTGTTTGCAGATAAGACAAAATGACATAAAATTATATAATACAATGTAAGACAGATATTACTTTGATGCAGAGGGATTTAGATAGATTAGGGAATTGAGCACTCGACTAGCAGATAAACATTAATGTAGGTAATTACAACATTATGCACTGTTGGGTGAAATATGCACAAGTAATTTACACCCCAAATAGTAGTGAATTAGGGATAACAACACATGAGAAGATTTTGTGAACTGTTATAAACAACATGCTAGGCAACAATCAGCAGTTACTAGGCTTGTAAGATTTTGTCATGTATAAAAAGGGGCATTAATTCTCAGGGTGAAAATATAATTTTGCCTCGTGTTAAATCAATAGTGAGACCACACATTGAATATGCTGTGCAATTTTTGGGCACCTGTTCTAAAAATGTACAGAGGCAGGCTACAAAATAATAAGGAGAATGGAAGATTTTAGTTATGATGAACAGCTAACAAAATGTAAATCTGATAAGTTTAGAAAAACAGCGCCTTCGAGGGGATATGATAGCAATTTACAGACCAATACAAACCATTATCTGTAAATCTATTCATAAACAGGACTATACATAGGACAGGACACAAAGTTCGTCATTTAGAAATTAAAAAAAGGAGATTTAATATAAGGCAAAGACAAAAGTTCTTTACAGTAAAAAAAATAAGGATATGGAATTGTCTACCTTGAGAGGCTGTTTTTATCATTTTTAATAGGTGGTGTAATTCCTTCTTTATCCAGGACAAAATGTGACTGCCATTGTGGGGAACTTTTTCCTAATTTGTTGCAAAATTGAAAAAGCACTTTAAACTGTTTTTTCTTGCCCTCTTTTGGATCAACAGCAAAAACAGATGCTAGCAAGGCTGAACTTGATGGATGCAAGTCTCTTTTCAGCCTATGTAACTATGTAAATATATACTGATTACAGATCCCTAATACAGAAATTAGCAGTTAGTGTTTTTGCTTGTTTGTTTACTTTTTAACCCATTAATGCTGTAACGGCATTCTATGCCATCCCACATTATGTGTGCTTAAAAGCCATTATGGCAGCATAGAACACCATAAGGGTGCATAGCCCCAGCACCTCCAAATAATCACTTGTCAGTCAGTCCCCCTGCTGGCAGCCAGTCCTCCCAGGTCATGTGATCATGATGAAATGATGATCACATGACCACAAAACAGGTTATGGAATGTTCTGCAGGGAGACTGCTTGGGTTGTCAGGCAGACCCCCAAACTGAAAATAAAGTGAAAAAAATTAAATATACGTATGCCAAATAAAGATTTGTATCATAAAAATGATATATATATATATATATATATATATATATTCATTCTTAGTGTATTTTGATATTAATAGATATATTAAAAAACTTATAATAATAAAAAGATATATACATATATATACAGTTGTAATCAAAATGATTCAACCACCATTGAAAATCAAGTTTAATGTCAAAATTTACAGACATTCAGCTGTTTGCAATGAACAAATGAAACAAAAGCAATTTAAATGCTTCAAGTGGTTTCCACAAATTCAACCAAAAATACAACTTATAATGACTTCTCAAGTCTCAAAATGATTTAACACCTTAAACAGAATCCCTCACAACAGCACAAATATGCAAAACAGGTGTTGTCTCAAACATACTTGATGCAACTAATCAAGAGCTTCATTAGTTGCACCAGGTGTGCTTGAGCTGGAACACTTGAAATATGTGGAATGGCTAGGGATTTGTTGAGTGTCACGTTTGATTGCATGTTAGAAACATGACTAATTCAAAAGAATGGTCCACAAAGTTAATAGAAGAGATCATCGCCCCTCACAAACAAGGAACATGATACAAAAAGATAGCAAAGTCACTGAATACGCCTAGAGGCTCATTGGAAGCATAGTTCTCAAATTCAAAGTTGAAGGAACAGTGGTTACATTAACTGGGTGGGAAAGAAAATGGAAGCTATCAACGGCTGCAACCAGATTTTTGAGAAGACTGGTTGTGAAAAACCATTGAGTGACTGCAAAAGACCTGCAGAAAGGTCCCTTCCCTTTTCTTCTATTGATTGATTTATATATGTATTTGCTTGTTTGTTTAAATTATAATTTTTTTTTTGGTTCAGTGTGATACCCATTAGATGTTTAGGTATTGACTCGGGTGTTTTCTAACCCAGCGTGCTTACTCACAGGACATGTGGGTTCATTATCTGAGCAATGGGGGATATTGCTCAAGATACAGTATGGCAGGGAGTGTGTGCCGTACACAAGCTGTGTCTTAGGCTGATTCCTTTGTTTAGGACCAGCCTGTCTATGTGTGTAATTTAATTTTTTTTTTTATATATACCCTATGTTATGACAGCCCTGATGCACAAATTGGAGAGAGAGCCCTTTTGAGCTGGAGGAAACTGTTAAATTAAGTTAGCATCATTGAACGCCCATTGGATTAACTCACCATTTAAAAGATCTCTAATTCTGGATTTCCTGAAGAAAAACCAAATACAAGTTTGTGCATTACAAGAAACACATTGGATAAAAATGGACAAAATTAATATAAGATCTATTAATTATCTGCTTATTATAAGCATGGCTCTGGAAAAAAAAAAAAGGTGAGGTGGCCTCTATGTTCTCTCAAAATATATCCATAAATATTAAATACCAAGATCTTTATAAAGAAGGAAGATATATTATCCTGGTATGCAAAATAAATAATACACTCTTTACACTAGCTAATATATATGCACCTAATAAGTCTACCATAAATTTTATAACACAGATTTTGAAGGTAATTGGTCAAATCAAACAGGGGGTGCTATTAATGATTGGTGATTTGAACTGTGTAATAGACCCTTTTAAAGACAGGAAGAACTATAATGGAAAAAAGATCAATAAAGGATCTTCAGATACACTACAAAATTTATAGATCAATATAATTTTAGGAATATATGGAGAACGTTTCATCCATTGGAGCCAGACTTCACATGTTATTCAAAAACATTCAATTCCTACTCCAGAATCGACTTTTTTCTTGGGGATGTGGCCATGCTATACCTTGTTAAAAAGGTTGTAATACAAGATGTAACATGGTCAGACCATAACCCAATCATATTGGATTACAAAGACGCTTTTGATAAGTTTCGTAAAGACTGGTGATTGAACGATAATACATTATATAAAATTTATAATATTGAACAGATAAAAAAAAATAACAAAACTATTTTTCTTTGAAAATAATAATAAGGGGACATCAGCTATTGTAGTATGGTGCGGTTACAAAAGCGTAATTTAGAGGCCACTTGATGGGGATGGCTGCCAGAATGAAAACGAAAGAAGGACCCCCACTCTCAGAGCTATACATAGCGCTAAATGAATATAGAAACATAGAAACAAAGAATGTGACGGCAGATAGGAACCATTCGGCCCATCTAGTCTGCCCAATTTTCCAAATACTTTTATTAGTCCCTGGCCTTATCTTATAGTTAGGACAGCCTTATGCCTATCCCACGCATGCTTAAACTCCTTTAGAAGAAACAGAATAAAATAACACCTTCTACAGAAATAGCAAAGAAAATATCAGAAACAGAACAGAACATAAATGTACAATTATCCAATAAAATAGCAAAACCTTTAGAATTTTTTCAATCTAAATGGTACCAAAAAGGCAATAAGTCTGAAGCGCTTATGACTAGCAAGTTGAAAAAGGAAAAAAATAAAAGAGTGATATCTAGAATTAGGGATAAAAATACATACATAATGGCCACAGAACAGATACGTGGAGCATTTGAAAAATTATATAGAGATCTATATAATCTACCACAGGATTTATTTGGTAATGATGAAGAAATAAAAAAAATATTTGAAAATATAAAAAATCACAAAATTCTACCTGACCAATTAGAAGTAATAAACCAACCTATATCAGAAACAGAAGTTATTAAAGCAATAGATAAACTTAAAGAAAGAATTGCCTCGGGCCCAGAAGGCATAATGCATACATTTTATAAAATTATGAAGAACTCGCAAATGTTTTTAATTACATGATAAACACAGGAAGATGCCCTGGAGAGTTATTGAGCGCAAATACCGTTCCAATTCCAAAACCAGATAAAGATCCAGAACTGTTAAGTAATTTTAGACCGATCTATTGATAAACACAGACATCAAAATATTCTCATCGATTCTTGCGGATCGACTGAAAGTTGTCATACCAGATCTTATTAGCAACGACCAGGTTGGTTTTATTTCAGATCGGTCATCAGTTAACAATATCTGGAAAGTAATAGACATTTGGAGGCAACAGAGACTAAAGGGATCCCACTCATATCAATAGAGGCAGAGAAAGCTTTTGATAGGGTAGGCTGGGCCTTTATGTTAGCCACATTAAAACAATTTGGATTTACAGGCCCAATTCTAAAGCGGTATCTGCTCTCTATGACTCTCCACATGCAAAAGTCATGGGATCCGGATTTACCTCTCAAGTTTTTAACATCAACAACGGGACAAGGCAGGGATGTCCCCTATCCCCATTGTTGTATATATTTGTATTAGAACCTTTAGCCATTTCTATAAGACAAAATCTAAAAATTATAGGCTATAGATATCTGTTGGGGTAGATTAAATTAAATATTTATGGAGATGATATACTACTGATCATTGAAGATCCATAGACCTCTATTCCGAAGTGTTAAAAGAGATAAATAGCTACTTTAGAGTATCGGTTTATAAAATAAATTTAGACAAATCAGAAGTCATAGCCAACAACATGAGTAAGAGATCAGTTAATAACCTAATAAAAAAAAAATTGGACTCCCACAGGATAAAAATTGTTTAAAAATACTTGGGTATAACTATTACATCAGAGGTAAAAAAGATAAAAGAAGCTAATTTCTTACCCTTATTAAAACAAACTAATAAAACCCAATGGGACTGGAGGGGGTTGGGATTCTTGTGGTCTGGCAAAATCAATATACTAAGGGCTTATATCTTACGAAAATGGCTTTATTCGTGGAGAATGATCCCTCCTAACTGCCCAGAAAACTGGTTATTAATGTTGCATGCCTCTTTTTTAAAATTTGTCTGGGATGGAAAGAAACCAAGAGTAAAAATGAAAATTTAGCTAGGTTAAGACAAGATGGAGGTTTAAGTTGCCCAGAAATCCATCAATGTTATCTGGCCAGTAGACTGTTTCATATGATGTTATCACAGACTACATCCGCAGAAATTGAAAAATTGTGTTCAATAGAAAAAGATTGTACAGGGGTAGAGAATTTATCCTCTCTGTTCTGGATATTAAATCTCAACAAAAACTATATAACTGACACAATATCCAAATCACATGTAATTAGAGATCTAACAGATTGGTGGGATATATTTAGAAAAAGAGTTGGATTAAAGAACAGGATAATAGATGCACTACCAATCTCAGTGATTATTGATTTGCTAGATAATATTAAGATCAACTCTTGGAAGAGCAAGGGAATAAATAAAATCATAGATATAACAGAGGAATATAAAATCAAGCCCTTCCAGCAAATAAGAGAGGACTTCTGTATCCTACCGAAGGATATCTTTAACAACCTTAGAATTAAAGGGGTTGTCTCAGCTTATATAATTAAGAATAGAGAGTGTAAAACAGATGGGATTATTCAACTTGTCGAACAAAAAAACTGTAAAAATATTTTGTCTAAATCTGTTAAAGTCTTCTATAAGTTAAGACATGATAAACTTTCCAGAGCAATTGAAAAGGGGGAAAAAGATCTTCATATACAAATAGATGAAGAAATTTGGAAAAGTTATTTTAATAAATTATATAAGCATGTCCACTGCTTAAATTTGACAGATTTACAGTTTAAACTTTCGAATAGATGGTACTTAACACCAAATCTTTTAAATAAAATGTACCCAAATACATCCAACAGATGTTAGCGGTGCAATATTGATAAGGGCACTTTATTACATATATGGTGGTACTGCCAACCAATATATATTTACTAAAAAGATATAATTACACTAATTGACTATATGACAGGAAATAAATTAACAATGGATCCGGGAATAATTTTAATAAATTTAAATAAATCAGAAATGAAGACAAAGGATTCAATGTTAATTTTACATATCATTACAGCAGCCAAATTATTGATAGCACGGAATTGGAAAAATGTCCAAATTTCATCCACCCGAGAAGTAATAGCACAAGTAATATAGCAAGCAAAAATGGAAAGAGGCATCTTGGTGAGCTTAGAAAACCGCTATACGCAAATAGATTATTGGGATACTTGGGTAGATAAATTGGAATTTTTAAAATAAAAATGTCATAAAGGGTCTCTCATCCAGGTAAACGGAATGAAACTAGGTGGGGGACAGGGAGATGAATAGTATGGTATGTAATGAGATGGCAATAAGAAAGGAATGGATGGGTCAAACGAGCGTATAACAAAATTAATGATGATAGAGACGAAGAGGCTCTGTCTCTCCAAATAAAGATGGGTAAAACTTAGACAAGTAAGCGAGTTTATAAGGCTTACTGACAGGGACAATTAGCACAGGGATGGGGATTGCTTATCTTATGTAATAGCTTTAAAAACTATACAATGCTAAGGTATCTATCTGAAATATAAAAAACAAAACAAAAAAAGACCTACAGAAAGACTTGGTGGCAATAGGCACTGAAGTTTCAGTGAGCACACATGCCAGCTCCAAGATGTACACCACTACTGACTGACAAGCAGAAGGAAAGTTGGCTCCAATGTGCTCAAAATCATATAAATAAGCCACAGAAGTTTGGGGATTCTGTTCTGTGGAGCAATGAAACATAACTGGAACTTTTCAGCTATATGGATCAGTGGTACACTCTGCCTAAAATTAACCATGGTGGTGGCTCGGCCATGCTCTTGGGCTGCTTTGCATCTTCTGGCCCCTTGAAATTTGCAGTGTGTGGATGGCAATATGGATTAATTGAAGCATCAGGAAATCCTAGGAGAAAACAACATGCTGTCTGTGAGGAAGTTGAAGTTTGGGCATCATTGGACCTTCCAACAAGACAATGATTCCAGGCATACCTCAAATTCCCCCAAGGCTTGGTTCAGTAGAAGTCCTGGAAAATTCTATAGTGGTCATCACAGTCACCCATAGAAAATCTCTGGTGGGATTTGAAGAAGGTGGTTGCAGCATGGAAATCCAAGAATATTACTAAACTGGAGGCCATTGCCTGTGAGCAATGGGCTAAGATTCCTCAGGAGAACTGCCATGAAGATGCTTCCCAAGAATAAGTTGAATCATTTTGAGACTGGAGAAGTTATTATAAATTGCATAAATTGCACCACTTGAAGCATTCATTGTGTTAAGCTATTTCAATTGCTTTTGTTTTATTTATTTTGATATATAAATATAAATATGCCCCTTACACAGCTCAAGGTCTGAACCCTGGGGTGCCTGCCTCCAAGTTTGCCCACAAGGATGCAGTGTGTGTAAAGTAGATATACAGTGTGTTTGTGTATTGGAGGCAGTGTGTATGAAGTGGACACGGTGTGTCTGTGTGTCAGTGCATGCGTAGCCAATGCTATGTGTGTGTGTGTGTGTGTAGTGAATGCAGTGTGTGTACATTGTGTATGTAAATATAAATAGCCAGGGCTTGCACTCCTGGTAATGTTCTATAATGCTCGGTGCTGGTCTGGCAAAATCATGTAGATGTAGCAGAAATGACAGTACTCCAAAGTCTTTGTAGAAGTTTTCAAGTAATATTTAACTTTTATTTAATATATATAAAAGTGTCTGATGATATACAGATATATATATATATATATATATATATATATATACACACACACAATTTGTGTTTGAATGTAAGCATGTTTTTGTATGGAGTATGTGTGTGAATGTTGGTGTTTGAAAGTAGGCATGCATTTGTGTGTGGTGTATGCACTTCCACACACACTTATACACATTCAAACACACAAATACACAGATGCACAGACACACACACGCAAACGCACAGACACACAGATATGCACACTGACATACAGTTACACACACAGTGACACACCAATACACATGCAGACACACAGACACACACAATTACACATTGTTACACATACAATATATATAGATTATGGAGAACTGAATTGTTGGTTGAGGTATATGGACATGGCATGTGCTTACCTCCCTCGAGCCATGCAGACCTTCTCCTTCCACGCTCGATGCTCCACGTGGCCACGTGGCATACTGAGGGAAACCCACCTCCCTTGATCTGCGTAGCCCTCCTCCTGCTGCGGCACATTCAAGTGCACTCACCCCCTCCTGCGGTCTTACTGATCTACGCGACCGCGTGGCAGGACATCTATAAATAGATAGTAGGCATGTCTCTTATGTCACACCTACTCTTAAAGTGACCACGTTATCATTGTGATCCATCCTAATCTATTTTGAGGCACAATGATGGCGTGGACCTATCAAAACATAGGTAAGCCTTCTTAAGGCTTGTTTTAGCCCCCATTCATTGCCCTATTGTGGTTTCTGTATAGATCCTTGCTTTGTGGTCCTAGTGATTCCCTAGGGATTTTCTGTATTTGACCTCAGCTTCGTATTGACCTTGTGATTTCTGTGACCCCTGCTTCGTATTTGACTTGTGATTTCTGATATCCCAACCTTGGCTTCGTATTTGCCTTGCATTTTTTGGTATCCTGACCTGGCTTTGTCTTGACTTTGTGTATTTCTGTATTCTTGACCTTGATTCGCGATATTTTAATATGTTTAGTTTGGCCATTCTAAGGCTTGACAATACACTTTTTGGATCCAACTTTTGTTGGTTTCCACTTTTCCTGCGTGTTGGGGTACAACTCCCGTGACAATGGGCCATGTGTGCTTGTATATTTTGAACTGCTGTATGCCTTACCTAGCAACCCTAACAAGGGTTGGGTTGAAGAATTTAACAATAGATCGGGTACATCTTCTAAGTCTTCCCGATCAAAGCAGGGTTCTAACTATAGATTAGATTCATTTTCTATTATTTTTCATGGTGATCTCAGGTCTCTTGTGTATTTCCTGCCAGAGTCATTGTGAATCCAATCTCTGTCTCTGCTTCCTGCAATTTGTATTGCTGTGATATCAGCAATGAAGCATAGACACCTCTGTTTTCAGTTGAGACAAACTGCTAGTCAAGGTGGGAAGGTTTTCTATGGTGAACCAAATAAGTATTATTCAGCTACAGTCCAATTTTTCTTTTTGATGCTTCTATGAAAAGGTGGAGAAAGCTTATGGTTCTTCATGCTAGACATTATATTGGAATCCTCCACAAATGAAGGCAGACTCTTCCAGGTATTATACACCTTTTCTCCCCAACAACTGGACTTAAAAATCAAAATAATCTTCAACTTGTACACTATACTTCACTCTTCCTCCATCACTGACAGTCATAATCTCTCTGTGGGTTAATATATTTGCTAATGTATGTTGGTTTTATAGTACATTTTTCACACCTCATGACTTTAATAATAATTATTATGATAATAACACAGTGTCAATTTGCATTACCCCTTTATTTTTATTATGTTGATATATGTTGCAAAGCATTCTGTCACTCTTACTGCTTTTCTTATACAATTCTGGAGAGAAAACAAATATACTTCATTACCAATCCTGCACTGTGCCTATGATTAGATGCTACTGACAAATCTGTTTCTGTGAATGCTCTACACAGTCTGTGTATATAGAACAAAGTGCCTACTCTTTCTGTTATTTGGGACATTTGCCAACACATTTTCTAACAGGACTGGAGTATTCCCTTCATGAATTCTTTTGCTTGACCAAATTTGTATCTGTGTTTTAAACAGTTGCTTAAGAATACAAAATATAAATATTTGTTACTTTCAAGCCCTGATATTAAACAGCATTAAGGAAGACCATTAGATTACCACATGGTGCAGATTCAATAAATACATCATAGCACCAAATTTACACCTTTGAATCCTGATTAATTGCTCATATATAATACATTCTCTGGAAGCTGGAATCTCTACAGACGTAAAATCATACAGCATCTGTTGAAACAGATGCATTGGCATGAATCGTCTTTTATCTCATCAGATATTGAAGTAGGCAGCTATTGGTGTCATATTTATATGCTCAGCTCCTATGCCCTTCTAGACCTTTTTTAGTCAACTTTGGCATTGTTTGTTTTACTAAAACACCACTAAGAGCTCTTAAAATGACCTTCATATTTAACAACTCCAGTGCCAGTACTGCCCTCTCGTCAACCTTTCCAAATCCTCATGTGCTGTAAACCAACCCTGATTCTTCATTCTATCCATTCCACTGGTGATCACGATGAAGCTATGTCTTGGCTTTAATCCTAACTCTTTCATCCATCCTCTTTTTACTCACAGTGATTTGTATTGTACGGTAAAATGCATGCCTCCTATTTTATCTCCATTGAATAATATTGTGTTGCTGACTTTTCCATTATGATAGTAATAAAGACTATATATAGTATTAAGTTGTATAACATGGAAATAAGATTACAAAAGCATACAGCCCTCTCACAAAATTAAACAGTTTCCCTTGGATACCTAAATAGAATTTTAGATGACATAAATGAGAAAATGGATAGAACTATAGAACATTTTTGCCTTTACCCCCAATAAGGGTAAAATGTAACTAAATAACATTGCTAGAAAAGGAATGGTCTTTTTCTCATTTTCCAAAATCTCATCTGTGTGACTTAAAGAAAAGAAGAGAAGTAGAAAAGGAAGATCTAAAGCCAGTGCATACCTCCTAAATGGGGATAAGCCTTGTAGTTAACAATAAACAAACAAAGGACAGAGTTGAGGATGCAACACGTGGTACTGAAAATGGAATACTGAAAAGCTAAAGCTAGCAAAACACGCGTCAGGGGCTTCGCTGTTCCCACAATAATTTTCTTTAAAAATTGCAATCTGGAATTTTAGATCCAATATGACTTAGATCCTTTTAGCAAGGCAATAACTTATTTGGATGGCGGCAAGGGAATTTAGGTTTTACCCAGCCTTTTCATTACATGTGTGGTTGGTGTGATGAGCATTTTCCAACAGGACAGGGATTTTTTTCTTAGGGGTAAGGGGTGCACACGAAGGCACAATAGGAAAAGTTATTTATTCCTATTCCTTCCCTTGTATTCCCCCTATTCCTGATGCCCTCTAAGCACTAAATGGCAAGTCATCAAATCCATTTTCCCCTTTATTGCCTTTATCCCCATTTATCCATTGCACTTTGGTTCTGGGAATGCCAGTTAACAGGTTTGGCACTTCTTGTCTCCCTACAAATCAGGAGGATATTTAGCTACATTCTATAACACTATGGTAACAATTATTGTTACTTATACAAACATTTATATGTAGCTACTTTAGACATCAATACTATCACATCAATTTTTGCACGAGTGTGTTCATTAGTCATTTTACACCTAGCCCTCAGCAAATGTCAACTAAACAGTGATTTATTGAGACTTATTAGGAATCATTCTATCTGTGTGAATGTGATTATATTTAGTTACCATTACAAGTTACCAGCAAGTATATTAATTACTACAGTGCACATACACACATAAGGGTGTTCATTAGTAATTCTACACCAAGTCCTCAGCAAACGTCTACCAAACAGCGATTTATTGAGACTTATCAGGAACCACTGTGTCTGTGTGAATGTGATCTTATACAGTCACCATTACAAGGTATTAGCCCAAGTATATTAATTACTACGGTGCACTGATATAGATCCAAATTTTGATCTTTGTTATATTCAGAGGAAGCCCAAATTATTATTACAAGTGCACTTGGAGAAGCGCGAATTAGACACCACACGCGTGTTGGTTATCAAAATAAGCCTCTGTCATTTATTCGTCAGTTGGGTTTTTATACATTAAAAAGTAAGTGCTTACATGCAAATACTCATAGGACAGTAGTAGGAAGGGAGTGAAAGGGTAAAAGGAGTACAGATAAGACATAGGGATGAACGTCATGTACATATAACAAATAAGTTATGAGAAAGAGAAAGAACAAAATGATTTGGGAAGAGACATCTCAGGTGGGGGCTCTCTGCTCCCGGAAGTAGACATATATGGTCTTAAGTGTCGTTTTAAGCATCAAGCATTTCCTGAGTCTAAGTTAGCCAATTTTAATATAGAATATCAAAATATGACACCTATAAGCTTGAGCCTTGGAATCAAGATAAATTCAATCACAGCACATATACACATTAGTGTGTTCATTAGTAATTTTGCACCTAGTCCTCGGCACATGTCTACTAAACAGTAATTTATTGAGGCTTATTAGAAACTACTGTGTCTGTGTAAGTGTGATTATATACATACCATTACAAGTTATCAGTCCAAGTATACCAATTACTATGGTGCACTTGTATAAGAATTTCTTGTTGTGCCAATTACAACATTGAAACTAGTGGGACAGCTTGAGTTGTTTTTAAGATGTTCTTTTGTATTTTTGTCTATAGTACTATTTGTCTAGTTTGTTGTTAGTTTTCGTACCAGTCCTGTTTGGACTTTTTTATATAACGATGTATTAAAAGTTAAGTCTTATAACAGGTGATATTTCACCTTTTCATTACCAAATGTTGCATCCTCCACTCTGTCTTTTGTTTGCTCATCTGTGTAACATTTCCAAATCATATGAATTACACAATCTCTTTTCTTTCAAAGATATGCATTAAAGGGTTACTCTGACCACCATTACCACTTCAGTGATTTGTATGTAAGTGCTTGGAGCCAGTTTGAAATACAGTGTCCTTTGTCATTTGCTGGCGATGGTGTAACTTTACCCCTGCTAGTTTCTTTAGCCAGGCCGGAACATCTCTTTCCTACTTTCCATTTGACCAATAAGAATCTTTCTAAACAGCAAGTTTGTGCAATAAATGCTGTAAGTCAAAGATTGAATTCTTACACTCACTCAATATATGCTCTCCTCTTAAGGACTCTTTGTTGACTAGATGATAAATTCCTCATTCAGTGAAGCATTCTTCACCCTTTCTACTGATCACTTGTCTTGTGAGAAGAAAAAGACAGATTGTTCGAAAGATTGAACTTGATGCATCCCTTTAGAGACTCAATTGCTATATCTTTACTTATATTTTTAATATATGAAATCATGGAATTTTAACTCATTTACATTTTATTATTGACTAATTTCATTATTGTATATTTGCGCCGCAGGTCGATAATACAATTCAATTTTTAGTATCAGCTATTTTATATCATTTATATAACTAGCATAAACATGTAAATTATTATCCATTGCCAGCCAAATTTTTTCTGGCACCATTTGTAAATTTAGACAGGGATGTCCTCTGTCTTCTCAAATAGAATCATGGAAATTTTAGATTCAAAAGATACTTGCATGATAACTCACTCCCTTGGTTTCCTAAGTTTGCCAGGAATTATCTCCTTTGCGTCTTTATGCATTTTAGCATGGAAATTTTGGGCTTTAAGGTTCAGAATGAGGATATGAAATGTTATGACATTTTAGCGCAAGCAATGCTAGATGTTTGCACCAGGAAATCCAAGTTTAAATAAATGCTTAGATTTCCCTCTGTCAACTGGGGATGGATTTACTAATGACTGATCACTAATGAGGTCCTGGAATATCCACATGTGTCCGATCACATGGTCTGTTTGATCAATGATTTCAGACTGGTGTTTTATCCCTGTGTGTGATCATCAGATTCACTGAGAACAGCTTCACCTATGTATGTCAAAATACTCAGCTGAATGACAAAGGAGAAGAAAAATGCATAGATCCCACCTTACAGAGCACTGTAATATTTTATTACAGTAACTCATATGTGGGTTAAAAATACAAATCAAGATTCCCCCCTCCCATGTCCAAGTAAAGTCTCCGGAGGGAGCTGAATAAACTTTTATACAGCTCATATCACCCCAGTAAGCCCTGTCACCCTACTATCACCTTTTTGAGGGGGCGCACATAAGGTTTTGGTTTGCACACAGTGGACTGATGGCCTGTCACAGGCGGTCCAAAGGGGCTACCTTAGAGTACCCCCAAAGTGGGAAGAAGAACAAAAATTAGAATTTGTGAGTTTATGTGCAAAAATGTGCAAATGTAAGAAAGTGTTTGTCAGTGAGGGTTTCTGTCAATATGTATTTGTGTTTCTATATGTATGGGGAGTCTACCCATTTTGTTATATATGTTTGTAATATGGTTTTGGGATTAGCACGGTAGATGTATCTGAATGTGGTTTAGTGTGCAAAGAGTTTGTTTGTGATGTACAATATGTGGCTTGGGGCTTAGTGTGTATATGTGTCCCTGGGCTGTAAAGTGTGAGTGTCTGGTGGCTGTGTGTGTCATAAGGTTGTAGTGTATGTGCTTGTCTATGGGGTAGTGTGTGTTTAGACATGGCAGTGTGTGGATTGTGGATGTAGTTTGGGTGTGTATCTAGAGGCTTTAGTAAGTGTGTTTATAAGGACTATAGTGTATGTGTATAGGGGATATATTATGAGTATATGTATAGGCTGTTGTGTTTTGAGGTTGTGGTTTGTTTTCAGGGGTGTGTGTGTGCGCCTTACTGTATGTGTGTTTGTTGGCAATGTTATATGTGGGGATAAGATTTTAGAGCATTTAAATGATCCATTTAAAAAATATATTTATTTCCCCTTCCATTTGTTATATGTGGCCAGAGAAGGGTGGAATCCTGGCCGGCAGTGCACATTTAACCCTTGCCCCATCATTACTGATTGAGAGAGTTGACATCTTTGATCTCCTCACTGATCCAAGAAAAGTTTGGGTCCATAATTTTTGGTCCAATCTTCACATAACTGAACAGTCAAAGGTATATAGGAGACCAAAACTAGGCATGCATGTGAATGCAATAAACCTATTATTATAATGCATGAGAATAGGGTTATTGCATTTATTCTTTTATACTAAGAATAAAAGAAGATAACAGAATGCTCCGATGTTCTAATTTCCTAATGGTGGCTACAAATGATTAGACACCCCATATCTAATGGTCCATATACATGTATTAAACTGACACACTGCTAAACAGAATATACAGCAAGATGTTGCATTATTTGAACGAAATTAAAATAGCTACTCTTAAACTGATACATTTGTTCTTTTTAAAAAAAAAGGAACTCACGAGTGTGTTTTTGGTTTGGCATATCAAACACATTTAACAGGCTTCATCTAGATCCAGAGCGAAATATGATTGGCATTGTCTGTTTTCAGCTTAATAGTTTTAACACACTACTTAACACATAACCTACAGAAATCTTAAAGGAGAATAAAAGCTACTTGCAGCCAACTTCAGATCTATTATGGGCCATTATGTCAGCCCTTATGACATTACCTCTTATATGTAACGATGTGATGAAATGCTGCCACGGTTACAAAGCCAGGAATAGACTAAGGAAACACGTGTTATCAAAAATAA
Source organism: Pelobates cultripes (assembly GCA_933207985.1). Lineage (NCBI taxonomy): Eukaryota > Metazoa > Chordata > Amphibia > Anura > Pelobatidae > Pelobates > Pelobates cultripes. Next base: position 260,435,147 of record OW240913.1, read on the forward strand.
TGCCACAAGATATTGTGTGTCTATCTATTACAAGCCGTGGTGTATGTATAGAATACTATTTTTAAAAGCAAATGAGAATATATGCATAGAGCGAGGATTTGCAGTACATACATTCATTACTTAAATCAAACACAAAAACCCAAGTATTTTGAAATCGGATCTAGTAGACATAATCACAACGGGGCACTGGGATAAGGTTTCTGCATTTTTCATCTAATGCTATCAATGTCATTGGCTTATATCAAGGGCAATTTTCTTAGCTATAAACTGAGAGGGGTATTGAAATAGACTCATACTGCTGGAATTGTGCTACACATGGCACATGCCAAATATTACCTTTGTTTCTAGTTAATAATTAAAGTTAAACAAGTTGTGTTTCAGTGGGGTTGATTAATTTGACTACCCTTGAGTCATGCATGGTTCAAACTGTACAAATGGTTCCGTGTGTTTTGTTAAAGTAATCTATGTAATCCTATAAATAGGTTGTTTTGCTCAGGATTTCCTCCTTCTCCTGCAAGAAAGAACAAAAGAGAAACGGAAAAGGGCATAAACAAAGATTGAGAAAGAAAAGTTAAAAAAGGAAATAAGAAAAAGTAGAGGAAAGGACAGAGAGAACGTGTGCCAGAGACACAGAAAAAGGGAAATGAATGACATCACTGGCATATTATCATTGGGCTGAATAGAATATATTTGATATGCGAAATAGTAATTAACTTCATTTATTTTCATTTTTTAAATCTGATTACTGGCTAGTTTGCTAAGTAGGTTGTCTGCTTGGATTTTCCCCAAGTGCCTATTGTTTGTGTTTTCCCCTCCCCCACGTTGCTGGGACAACAAAATGGTAAGTTGCGTTTGCTTTTCCTGCAGCGCTTCTCAAAAGCAAGTCCGCATTCAAGTATGTTTCCTGTGTTTGTGAATGCATATGTATGTGAGTTGTGTTTGAGTGAATACACGTGTATATTCCTTACACATACAAATGATTTGGCAGAAACCATTGAACATAAAAGAAATGAAAGGTACAGTACACTGACATACATTCACATTGACAAAATTTACCTACACATATGAAATAATCATCCTTTGGTGAGGGTTTGTTATAGAACACAATGGAGGATGTATATATATATATATATATATATATATATGTAAATGGACTGCTAGCAGAACTAAAACACTTATTATAAAGGGTCCACTGTTATTCTGACTGTTTAAATATATATAATGCAGAAACATGGCAGAGCTGTAATTAGTGAAAGGTTTTGTTAATATTTAAGACACTGAAGGACAGTATAATGGACACTTTGATATGTACGTTTTGGTGCAATTTATTTAATCTGTATTTTTTTTTATTTATTTTTTTTCTTCTTTTGCACCTTAATTTTTTTAATATACCTATTTATTCACTATTTTGTCTGCCATGCAATGTATTTAGCAATTGTTTGCTACTTTTTCCAAAAGAAGAGTGGTCTGTTTCACTTCTCTTATTTCTGCTACTCTACATTAGGCAGTCTTCTGAAATTTACATTTCTGTCATAATTTATTATGAAAAAAGTCACTTTCTAGATCACTTAAGTAAAAAATAATCAAAATAAAGATGGAATTCTACTGTCACTTTTCAGAACACTATCAGGGCTATTTAGTAACGTGAGAATTCAAGGTAAATTCACATTGAATTTTAAATTTAAATTTAATTAGCCAAACTATAAGCACGTCTGACTTAGATAATTTTCCCATGTTGGCTATTTAATACTTAAATTTGAAATTTACTTTAAATTCTCACTTTAATGACCATGTTTGAGAAATATTCCTCATACTGTGTACAGTTAAAATGAACTGGTTTTGTTTCAAATATATGACTTTCCGAAAGACCTGATGCACAGCTGTTCTCAGTCTTGGTTGTTCAAAAACACAACTATCATAAACTACAGCAGCTGTGTCTTTTTGGAGAGGAAGGGGGTGGGTTGATTACAAACTGCAGTGTATGTTTTTAAAGCTTCAGAAGCCAATTCATTATATATTTATAACAGTGGACTAGCACTATACTAATTCATAATTGTTGTCATAAAAAAAAAAAAAAAAAGTTACTGACATTTTTTCACTTTGGGAAAGAGTTAAAGGGACACTCCAGGCACCCAGACCACTTCTGCCCATTGGAGTGGTCTGGGTGCCAACCCCCACTACTCTTAACCCTGCAAGTGTAATTATTGCAGTTTTTTATAAACTGCAATAATTACATTGCAGGGTTAACTCCACCTCTAGTGGTTGTCTACTAGACAGCCACTAGAGGGCACTTCCTGCATCATAGCACAGAAAACCTGTGCTAGAGCCTCGATAGATGTCCTCACGCTGTGTGAGGACCTTCAGCGTTGCTCAATTCCCCATAGGAAAGCATGGAAAAGCATTTTCAATGCTTTCCTATGGGGAGCTCTAATGCGCATGCGCGGCATTGCCGATCATGCGCATTAGGTCTCCCCGGCCGGTGGGCGAGACCGATCCCGCCCACCGGCCGGGGAGACCTAATGCGCATGATACAGAGGAGGAGCAGCGTAATACAGAGGAGGAGCGGCGGCGGAGGAAGAAGCAGCGACGTGGGACATGTCGCTGCCTCTGATAAGTTACTGAAGGGGTTTTCACCCCTTCAGCAACCGGGGATTGGGGGGTGGGAGGGAGAGGGTACCTGCAATGCCAGGAAAACAGATTGTTTTCCTGGCACTGGAGTTTCCCTTTAACTTGCAAATTTGTAATTGGTAAACATAAACCACATCATACTTTAGTGCTATAATGTGCCTTTCCCTTTTTTTACTACAGCACAAACTGACTCACTGATAATTAATAATAGCTGTTTTGATAAGCTGTTGAAGGCAACTGGGCATGTATAGAATGTAAGTCGTTTTTGAAGTCTGGCCAATCAGAAAGCACCTCTGACATGCACAGTATGGCCCTAGAGCTGATTTTCTAAGAGCCCCATTTAATCTCCAGCAGGATATTTGAATTTGATGCCCATTGTATTACAGTTGGAAAATCTCAAAATCTCATCGCAAACTATTTTTTGCTATGTAGCCTAGAGATGGTGCACAGTGCTCATAATTCAAAAGTTGTAAATAAATTCCTGCACATGGAGGACTGTTTTCTGCTCATTCTGGGTACATGAGATTCAGTGGTTGTGAGTTCAATCCCAGCTTTTTTTCCAGCTCATTCCACAAGTGTAATGTAGTTGTCAAATTGATAAATTAATTATCTTAATAAATGTAGAAAATGCCCTTATTGATATTTGGACAAAACAAATTAATTTCACTAATTAAGTTTATGTGGAGTGAACATGCAGGAATACTATCTTGTGTTTTGATCCAGGTAAAATATCATGTTAGTTTTTACCTGATTTACCATATATTACAATACAAAAAAATTAGAAATGTTTTCATACCAAACAAAATTTGAACCCAGGTTAGCAGCACAAAATACACAAATCCTAAACACTAGGCTATAGGAACAATAGTATGGTGTAGATTCATCAGCACTGTATGCCTTCTAGAAATAATTCCTACATGTCTGTTTGTGTCTGATGAAAATGTGTTCCACAAACACTTGCGCTGCTTGTATTTGGGAAATGTTTCCTCAAACCCACCACACTGTATGTGCCTCACGAAGCTTGCTGCCAAACTATCCCAGGTTTCCAGATACAGTTCCATTAATGCATTCCCTTGTATCCTCAAGTCTTCTTTTTTTTTTTTTTTAAATGGGAATTTTCTGAGCTGACAAATGTAATTATTTCATATTACAGCATAATGTATTATATCAGAGTTGGAAAAGTGTAACCCGTTAGCCTTTGCAATTTCCTGAATACAAAGTACTACTTAATATATATTTTTTTTTGTAGTTTCAAGGCTTTATTATGGCAGGAATACATAATCACAATAGTATAACGGTGCTATAGTAGCAAATGTGAGACTTGCAGGTCCCATAGCTGTGTATTAACATTACAATGGAGCATAGAAATGCAGTAATCAGTAAGTCAGAGGACATATGAGGTGCTATACCATATAAACTTGTAGGTTTTGAAGTCTAGCTTGGTTACCAATATACAACATGAATAGTGGGAGGCACGCGCATGCAAACAGTCCATAGGAAAGCATTTGTCAATGCTTTCCTATGGACGTTCTGCAATCTGGAAGCCACTAGAGGTTGGATTAACCCTGCAATGACTATGTTTACATCTGAAGGGTTGAAACCTGGGGGACCTGGCACCCAGAACACTTAATTGAGCTGACGTGGTCTGGGTGACTATAGTGTCCCTTTAAGTAAGTATTCTGATATGACATACATTGCGATTACAAAGTTGCCGATAGGATTTAAGTGTTTGTTGTTGTATCAGCTCAGTGGTGTGTCTAATTACATGAGTGTGTCATTGTTGGTCATGTGTGCTGTGTTTTCAAACGGATACGGAAGGTTCTCTATGTGTGGTTCATGTTACAATTGGTGGGTAGTGGTTATTTCTGTGTGCGTCACAGCTAGTACCCTTTTCACCTACGTTGGTTTAGGGTGAGCTTCCTAAGTTTGGCTTGGTATGTCCCTGTCACCTTGAATGGTGATTATTTAACCTGGCGTCCCCCAATTCCAGTTGGGACCACTTCGATTTGTGCCTGGGTGTTGTTAAACTACTGTCGTGATGGAGGGAGGTCTTAACCAGGTAAGTTCTCTATGAATTGCGGCTTTGTTTGAGATCGAATGGTGGAAGTGTCTGAGTTGTGAATATCTGAAGTTTTGCAGAGGTGTTGTTGCCTTGCCGTCTAGAAGTTCAGTAAGTGGACGTGATCCTGTGGCTTGGAGTGCTCTGCGGATGGGGATGTCATCTCCCTCCCCCCAGATGTCCCAAGGTTGTTGTTGTAATCCTCCCCCAGAAGAGGGTTGTTTGTCATGTGTATCATCAGGCTGGGTTTTGGAGAGACATGGGGAGCCCCTCGGACTGCCTCCCAAATTTTCAGTGTCCCGGCTGCCAGGTATGTTTGAGTAAATCTATCCAGATGTACTTTTTTGATATTCCACATAGTTGCTTTCAGGGAGTGTCCTATGCTGTCTTTATCCAATGTTGTCCAAAGTTTTTGCTGTGGAGCTGTGTGCCATTCCAGCATTATTTGGAGTACCGCAGCTTGATGATATCTGAGGTAATTCGGGGGTGCTAGTAGGCATGGTATTTTGTGTCGTATTCGGGGCTTTCTGTTCCTATATACATATTTCAGTACCGATGTGCGGAGGGAGGTGAAGAACAACATGGGCAAGACTTGAGGTATAGTCTGGAAGAGGTAAAGGAGTCTCGTCAGGATGTTCATTTTGACTATTGCTATGCGTCCAAGCCAGGAGACGTGTGGGTAATGCCATTTCTCGAGGTCCTTTTGTATCTTATGTAGTAAGGGTATGACATTTTTCTGATATAGGTACAAGAGGTTAGTTGTTAACCATATCCCCAAGTATTTTGTTTGTGTGGAGCACCAGTGAAAGGGCAGTTGTGAGCGTAAGGTTTCTGTCTCTTCTGCCGAAATGACTACGCCCAGGACTTCACATTTTGAGAGGTTGAGTTTAAACCCAGCCAATGCCCCATATGTTTCTAGAAGTTCGAGCAGTCGTGGTATAGAAGTCCGTGGCTCACTAACAAAGAACATTAAGTCATCAGCGTATTCCCCCACCTTGTGAGTTTTCCCGTTCCAGTGGAATCCCTTGACTTCTCTGCCCCATCGCACCACCTCCAAAAGGGGTTCCAAAAATAGCGCAAACAGGAGCGGGGATAGCGGGCATCCCTGTTGCGTCCTGTTACTTATTGGGAATCTGTCCGTCAGGGCCCTGTTCACTCTTGCATTCGTGGGAATCATATAGATCTCCTATCCAGTTCATTCACTTGTCCCCGAATCCATATCTGTGGAGTGTTGTTATGAGGAAGGACCAGTCCACTCAGTCAAACGCCTGAGAAGCAACGGTGCTCCTGTCCTGCGTGCCAAGTATTGGATAGAGAGCACCCATAGTGTGCTGTCCCGTGCCTCTCTGCCCGGAATGAACTCCTTATGATCTGGGTGAACTAGGTCTGGGAGCCTCACTCCCAGTCTGACCATGAGGACTTTTGCGAGGAGCTTCACATCGATGTTGAGTAAGGAGATTGTCCGGTAGCTGCTACATGCCCCTGGATCCTTCCCCGGTTTGGGTATGATGGTGATTATAGCTGAGAGCGATTCCTGATGGAAGCGACCTCCAGCTGTCAGAATGTTGAGTGCTTTGGCAAGTTTCGGAATCAGTGTTGCACTGTTTTTCTTGTAGTAGTCCAGAGTGAGTCAATCAGGCCCGGGGCTCTTCCGGTCTTAGTGGACTTGATCGCCGCCAGGAGTTTGTTTTCCGTGATAGGTACTTCAAGTGTCGCTGCGTCTGCCTGTAGTGTGGATGCGACATAAGTCTCCAGGAAATTGTTTCGCTCCTGCTCTCCAGTGCTTTCATTGCCCTCACCCCCTGTGTGGGTGTTATTATAGAGAGTAGTGTAGAATGTCCAGAACTCCAATGTTATCTCCTCCAGCATTAGAGTCATCTTTCCTGCTTTGGTCCTGATCTGATGAACTTGTGCGTGTGTCTGAAGTCCTCGGAGCATGCGTGCTAGTACTCATCCTCCTTTGTTAGCGTGGAGGTAGAACAAGCACCTCGAACGTTGTGCTGATCTGTAGTGTTGGTTTGTTAACAGTGTTAATAATTACCCCCGGTCATCTAGGAGTTCTTTGTATACCGAGGCGACCTGGGAGCGCTTATGTTGTGTTTCTAGGGTATAAATTGTGTCAACCAGTTCTTTAACGTGTCGCTTGGCTTGGCCTCTGATGACCCTCCCTGAAGACCCTGGGCTATCGCATCTCAGCGCAGGGGCGCAGGGGCGCAGGGGCGCTGTGCCGAGCCAAAGATCCCTCAATCTATCTGGGTTAGTGTCACCCAGGAGGGTTCACTCTACTATGCCCCACCTGTACCAAGGGCGAGGGGCAGCCCAGCGAGCCCAGTAGAACAAGTGGTGGGGTGATACGGTAAAAAGTGAAGTAGTAAGTAGATAAGAGGTGAAGTGAGTGAGATCCGTTGGACTCCTAAGGGTCTCCAACCGGGGTTAGGTAGACCTCCCGCAAAGGGAGGTGCTCATGTAACTGCGGGAACAGTTGGCATCCAACCCTACCAGGCTATGCCCTATAGGGTTAAATCAGCAACCGCCCCGCAGGGACGCAATTTACTCTGGTTGGGGACTGCGGTCGAGCTCAACCCGGTTGTAAGTAGGATTAGTAGGGTCAGTAGAAGGGTAAGTATGAGTTAGTAGGGTCCTAGGAACTGATCGTGTGATCCGCGACCACTGGTATATGACTAATGTTTTCCATCTAAGTTACTATCTGTTTACTTTGCTGTGTACTGAAGCCCTCCCGTGGGACGCCCGATGTGCCCTGTGTATCTTCTAAGTGCCTCCAACTGGTGAGGGGGTGCCTTCTTTACTGCCACTTTAGTCAGCAGGGGTAGGGCTGTTTGGGGGAGGGCTGTCGTGTGCAGGGTGTAATCGCCTGTGTTTGTCAAAGTGGTGCCCCCCAGACGGCTTCAATCGTGGGAGATAGAGGGAAACTCAAGGTACCATGAGAGAGGTTTTTTTTTGCTTTTGTTTGTTTTGTGTGTTTGTCCCCCTACCTCTCCCTTCCCCCCTCACTCCCCTCACCATCCACTCCCATTATTAGGGGTTCACTACTTTCCCATATGCCATCCCCCTCCGGTGTTACGTTGTTGGTGAGTGCATGATATGGTTAGCTCTTTCTGGTATTTGTGTGCGCGTTGTATCTGCTCACTTTTAATACATCCCCCTGCCCCTCTCCCACCCCCCCAAGAGCAACAGTCCAGTACAAAAGTGTCCTCGGCGTGTAGGGGTCCGCTGTTGTGTGTCCGTAGTGTTATGGTCCTTCAATGCGGCTTTTCCCGTGTTGCCCCCAATAATCCCTCTCCCCACCCAAAGCTGTGTGATGCCGGTATTGAACAATAGTTCGGGGCAGGAGATAGGGAGTGGATGCGTATGGTCAGGTTCAGTCAGTGAAAGTGGGGGTGAGGGTACTCGCTCTGCAATGCAGTATATTGGCCTCTGTGGGTGTGCCAAGGGGTGTGGCCCTTGGGCTGGTGCTAAGCCAGTGGGTGCTTGCCAAGTAAGTGGGTTAGTGTCAATGGTTCTAGATCCGTGCTTTGCCCTGTTAGATCCCGCATCTGTGTGGGTGCATTCCTGTGGTTGTCGGGCTGGTGAGGTAGGGTGAGGGCTTCAACTTTGAGGTTCAATGAGCTGGGGGGGATCAGTTCTCCATTGGTACGAGGTTTAAGGCTGGTGAGTGTGGTCAGGCGGGGAAGAGGGTGTCAGTTGGTGAGGGCAATCCCAGTGGGCCCAGTCCCGAGTGTTTGTAAGAGTACCTGTATGCTGCTATTGGTCAGGGAGGTCGGTGAGTGGTCCTGGGTTCAGGACAGTCTTGCACGGCGTGGGCTGGATCCTATTCTCCTGAGGCATCTGGCTCTGGTTGTTGGTGGGTGGGCCCTGTCGGGGAGCTCAACCGGCATCGGTGGCATGGTGATTGTGGCAGGTCAGGGCTGCGTATCTAGGGGTCCCAGGACCCAGTTCGGCACCTCCATAGGCAGCATCTCCAATCTTTGGAGGAAGGTGGGAATCTCTTCTGGCCATTGGGTATTTTGCCTGGATGCTAAAGGGGAATCCCCATTTATAAGGGATGTTCTTGTCACTCAGTACTAGTGTTACAGGACGTGGTGCTCTCAGAGCTTCTAGTGTTAGAGGGAAGAGGTCATTGAAGATGGTTACGTCCGAACCTTTGAAATGGCATATCTGGCATGTCCGTGCCCTCTGCATAATCCTCTCCTTAAGCTGGTAGGAGTGGAGGCAGCAAATCAATTCCTGGGGGGGCCTGCGGGCGTGCACGGGCAGAGTGCTCGCGTGCTCTTTCGAATGGGATGAGGTCCGGGCTCTCTGTTCCTAATATCATCTGGAACAATGCGGTGAGTAAACTTTTTGGGTCTTCATCCCCCTGGGGCTCCCCCACTCCCCTCACTCATGTTGGAGCGTCTGGTCCTATTATGAGGGTCTTCTGTGTGCTGTCTTATTGCCAGTAACATTGACCCTTGTCTGGAGAGTGCCGTATCTGTAGCTGTTGTGTATGCGTTGGAAGTCTGCACATGGGTTTCAAGGGCCTCCAGGCGGGTGTTGTGCGCCATCACCTCCATCCGCTTTGGCGATGGACTCGTGGAGAGAAGCAGTCAGATTTTGAAGGTCTTTTTTAGTGACCATAGTGGCTGTTAGCTTCTTGTCTGCCCTGATATCTGCGAGCATGGGGCCCCCTGCTTCTGAGAGCTCGGAGGAGATCGGTGAGGAAGACGCCATTTTAGCGCCATGTGCGGCTCGTGCTGGCCCCTGATGGGGTGTGGAGGTAGTCATCCATCGGGCTGGAATTAGTGTTTGTATGGTCCTCCTTGGGGATCCGGGGCACATCTGGGTATTTGTTGTGTCCCATTTGAGGGGTCCCGTGCTTAGTGGAAGCACTTATTATTGCTTAGTGGCATGGAAATCCGCGATCAGAGGGCCATCTTCGTTAAGGCTCAAACCACGCCCCCACCTAATATGTTTTTTAACCCTTTCAGTGCTAGGGGTGTTCTACTCATATTTCTTTGCAATGTGCGGCCCTTGTCCCCATGCAGTCAAAGTATTAAACGAATGCAGTCCTTTTACAGTTATTTTAATATGTTATACAAGTATAATATATCAGGAGGTGGGGTCTCTAGAGAGAGGATATTGAGTTAAATGCTGTAGGTGGAGTTTGACCCCTGTCCATATTTTTGCCACTTTCTTAATAATATTTGCTATTGCATTGTTCTTATTGTGAGCTCAGGAAATCCTCACCCATCTAAGTTAAGTGGTCTGGGTGCAATGTCCCTGTCCTCTTAAGTCTGCAATGTAAAACATTGCAGTGTTTTGGGTAACTGCAATGTTTACATTGCAGGGTTAAGTCCACCTCTAGTGGCTGTTAGTACGACAACCACTAGAAGTGCTCCCACTGGACTGTCTGGGTAAAACTTGGTCACGTGACTTGGAAGTCCCATAGGAAAGCACTGATTGAATGTTTTCCTATGAGGAAGTTTGAATGCATACTCAGAACTTACCGCATATGTACATTAGATCCCCAATTCTCCTCTAGGAGGGGTCACCTAATACCACTAGGGACAAATTAACATTAGGAAAACAGGTTTTTATTCCTAATGTTATAGTATTATTTTAACCCCTTAAGGACGGTGGGCGTTCTATGCCGTCCTTGGGGACCCGGCTCTAAACGCCGGCGGGCGGCATAGAATGCCCAAGCCGTCCTATGTACTTACCCGGTGTGGTGTGGGGACTCACCTGAGAGCCTAGGGATTCCCCCTCCTTCCTCTTCAGCCCTCTGGAACATGTGATCGCCAGGATATCAACTAAATAGTGTTTATATATATATATATATATATATATATATATATATATATAAACAATAAACAAAATAAGCTCCCAAGAGAAACGTTGACTTATGGAGTAAAGTATTTTTTCGCTTATTTACAAATCCTGGGAGTGCTTATTATTTATTTGCTTTATATATATATATATATATATATATATTACACAATCCAGTGCACTCGCTTATTAACTAAACAGTGATTTCAAATCCTAAATAGCTTTATTTATAAACACCTCACCTAGGTAAAAAATAATGGGGGTTTGGTTACATTATATGATCATACATTGCATAAGCCTGCCACACCATCAATGTACCCCATTCTCGGCAGGTCCTACACTACAGCCTAATGCTTGCTCTTATGAGATTAATCCACTTACTTGGGAAATGCTTCCTTACTGGGACTCTCTGCAAGTCAAGGCTAAATAGGGTCCTGGAATGAGGCACCTGTGACAGGGAGGGGTGCAAAACCCAGGAGTTGGCCGAGACTCCCACAATTATAAACAAAGTCAGAAGGGCTGCACTCACCTGAACATGCATACATTATAGGGTGCTGCTGGGACCAAAATACAAAATACACAATCTAGCGCACTCACTTATTAACTAAACAGTAATTTCAAAAGATTACCAATCCCTCACTACCCTCCTGGCCCTCTGAACCTGAATGTTATCCAGAAACGTACTGCCTAAAAATTAAAAAGTCGTTATACCCCCAGTTTTGCGGGGTTTAGGAACCTTGAATTATTTTTGGAAGCAGCTAAGAGTGAAATAGAAAATATCAATCTTAAATCTCTTCAGATTCATTCAAGTGCAAACCTGCTTAGAAAGGAACAACTTGCCTTAAAATCATTACAAAATAATACCGACATCATTATTAAACCAGCTGACAAGGGGGGTAACATCATAATTATGGATGTGAACAAATATCTTGAAATGGCAGAACGTGTGTTAAGGGATACCGAGACATACAGAGTGCTTAAACGTGATCCCACAAATGAATTTCTGTGTAAATATAAGGAGATCTTGGACGAGGGCCGCAGTGGAGGCTTGCTGTCGGGTGACGAGTATGAATTTATTCTTAACCGTCACCCTAAGATAGCAACCTTCTACTGCCTGCCTAAGGTTCACAAGAACCTGGAGGAACCTCCGGGACGCCCAATTGTCTCAGGCATTGATAACTTGACACAAAATGGCAGTTTGTATATAGATAAAGTATTGAGGCCTTTTGTGGAAACGCTACCCTCCTATATTAGGGACACGAAGCAAGCTCTTAGGCGACTATCGAGTCTTAAATTTCCTCCCACTGTTCAACTATGCAGTTTAGATGTAGAATCACTATACTCCTCCATCCCTCATGATAAGGGAATAAAACATGTGGAATTCTTTCTTGACCAAAGAAGTTGCAGGGATGACTCACATACAACTTTCGTTTTACACCTTCTTATGTTCATTTTGTCGCACAATTATTTTTTGTTCAATGGTAAAGTGTACCACCAGGTGAGGGGTACTGCTATGGGGACACCTTGTGCCCCCTCATATGCGAACCTTCACCTGGGTTGGTGGGAACACCAAATTCGTACTTTGGATATTCTTGCAGATTACCTACCAATGATTTTGTGGTGGGGTCGTTACACTGACGATATCTAAATTGTGTGGCAAGGTACTCCTCAGGATTTTTCCAATTTGGTGACATTACTTAATCAAAATGATGAAAACCTCTGCTTTACATCAGAATTTGGAGGACGTTCCATCAATTTTTTAGATGTAACGATTACCATCAAAGACGATGGTACATTTCAATTCACCTTATTTAGGAAACAAACAGCTACCAATTCCCTCCTGCATTGGAGGAGTTACCATCCACGACCCCTTAAGGAGGGTATTCTGGTTGGTCGATACCTTCGCCTCCGGAGGAATTGTAGCGACATTGAAGATTTTAAGATAAAAGCAAAGCAACTGAGGTTACATTTTAAAGAGAAAGGTTATCCTAACCGTTGTCTTAAGAAAGCATATAAAAGAGCACTTAAAATCGAAAGGCAGGAACTATTATGCAAAGAAAGAGAGTGGGGAGATAGGAACCATCCGAATGATTGCGACATTTGACGCATGTTGGGCAGAAGTATGGAAGTCCCTCGATAGATTTTGGTCTATCCTTTTAAATGATATACATCTTAAGGGTGTTTTAGGTCCACGAGTTAATATCACAGCCAGACGTGGACGTAATATTCGAGATATGTTGGTACCAAGCCACTTTACTACGAAATCACATGTACGTCCCACTTGGTTGGGTATTCCTCCTTGTGGTACATATGGGTGTGTTAGGTGCGTAGCATGTAAGTACATCTCTAAGGGCTCTAAGATAGTGAGTGATACCACAGGACAAGGTACCTTTAAGATTAAGAGTTTCTTTAACTGTAATACAAAAGGCCTTGTCTATTTGTTGACATGTTCATGTGGACAAAAATACGTTGGTAAAACTTTTAGAGCTTTTAGGGATAGAATTAGGGAGCATGTAAGGTCCCCCAGGAATCACCTCGAGACACCTATCTCTAGACATTTGAAAGAATACCATCATGGTGATTCCAATAATCTTCGATTCTGTGGACTAGAATTAGTTAAGAGAAACCCAAGTCGTGGAGACTTTGATAAGATCTTGAGACAGAGGGAGTCTGGGTGGATATATGAATTGAAGACACTCCAACCTGGATTCCTTCTTCTTTTGATCATATATAGTATTTATTTATTTATTTTACCTGCCATCCATAACTATTATAACAATATTTTTTGTACCGCTTGTATATATTGTTTTGGCTTATTTTATTTGATTGAATTAAAAGATTTTTTGTTTTTGGTTTGACTATTTAAGTTTTTGTCCCCTACCTCCATGTTCTTCATCCCCTCCTCTACTGGCATTGATTAGGGACTGCCTGTTATTTGGTTCTTTATAATTTACGTTACTAGGCATATTAAATCGTGATTAAAATTTGAGTAGATTACTGCCCACCTGTGGCTTGTATTTAGTATGCCAAGTCTTGATTTCCCTTGTTTAAGTGGACTTTACACTCGGTTTAGGTTTTTGCTACTCTATGCTCACTTCATGGAGTTGAGCTAATGGGGTTCTAAATCAATTCTTTTTTGATACACCTCTATTTTACTTATGTTCTGGTAGTTCAGACTGAAATGAGCAATTGGAGAGAGCCTGTATATATTGTCGGTTTTGAATAAGCATAATACTTTATACATTTAGTTGTATTCGTAGTACAGGATGGTTCCAGCGCTTATACCCTGAGCATGCAACTTTATTCTGCCTCAGACTAACGCAACACACTTTCCCCATCCTGCACCGCCGGCATGTACACTTTTTCTAAGTCCTGGCGCATGCGCAGACTTTGCGGTTTGGACACTTGCGGCTACCATAACACTCCCAACTTGAATGGGAGAGCGATAGACATTTCTCATTGGTGGACTGCCCATAACCACGCCTCATGATTTAGTAGGAGGAGCAGAGACGACCCTTATAACAGGTGAATGTGAGTGGGGGATTTTTTGTCGCATTCCATGCCCTTGAGAAAGGCGGTTTGTCCGCCGAAACGCGCGTTGGGCTATCTTGATGTTATTATACTCACCTTTTAGCATCACGTTTATTAGTATTTTGGTTTTGTTTTACTCTTAGTGCTGTGCCCAGACACTATACTGACCGGCCAGTGTTTTTCAATAGTTGTGGCACCTATATATAGATTGGGGGTATTTACAGTGGAGGTGCCCCTTCTTTGTCTTGCTGTGGACTCCACTGTGGACTCCTCTTCTTTCCCCCTTTATTTTTCACTACACTCTCTTTTCTGTCCTTTCGATTTCTTATCTTGATGACAAGATCTTAGGGAATTTTTTGAATTTTCAATTTTTGATTATACAGAGATTACCTCTGACCTGGCAAGGGGGGATTTATGTGCCATTTTCTATCGATATTTGTACTAGGACACAGCACTTGGGGAGTTTCTTGTTAATCATTCAAATTTTTTTGTAATCACCCACAGCAACGCTCAGATTTCACGAGAGTGAATTCTAGCCCTGCAGGCTAGAGTTCACTCTCACCACTGAGACCATCAGGAATAGATGGCAGCATGGCTCCCCCCTCCATGGCAACCCAGCTTCCCCCTCCATGGCAGCACAGCTCCCACCCTCCCAGGCAAAAGGTAAGAGGGGGGTATAACTTTTTTTTAAATTAATAAATATATTTAAATTTAGATAAAAAAATATTCACATACACACAGCCCCCTCAGACACACATGCACACAGCACCCTCAGACACACACACACACAGCACCCTCAGACACAGACAGCACCCTCACACAGCACCGTCAGGCACACACACAACACCCTCAGACACAGACGTCACCTTTAGACACAGAAGTCACCCTCAGACACAGACAGCACCCTCAGATGCACAGAACCCTCACACAGCACCCTCACTCACACAGCACGTTCACTCACACAGCACCCTCAGGCACACACAGAGCACCATGGGGCACACATAGAGCACCCTCAGACACACACACACACAGCACCCTCATACACACACAACACCCTCACTCACACAGCACCGTCAGGCACAAATAGAGCACCCTCAGGCACACACACACACACACACAGCACCCTCAGACACACACACACAACACCCTCAGACATGCACAGCACCCTCAGACACACAGCACCCTCACTCACACAGCACCCTCACTCACACAGCACCCTCAGGCACTCACAGAGCAACCTCAGGCACACACATAGCACCCTCAGATGTAGACAGCACGCTCAGACACAGACAGCACCCTCACACACACAGCACTCTCAGACACAGACAGCACTCTCAGACACACACAGCACCCTCACACACATGCTGCACCCTTCACACATACACACCCAACACACGGCACCCCTCACACATACAATATTTCCAAATATACACATGCACCATACGCTTTCCTGGCCCTTTTGTCCTCTGGTATCCCACTTATGGAGACACCTGAGACAAGTGTAAAGCAAACACAGAGCAAGCATGTTATTACATTTGCCTGAACTGCGCAGAACAAATACTGGGCCTTTTTCTCATGCTAGAGCCCTTCAACGGGGCTCTGCGCATTGAACCAACATGCTCACTTGGAGAGGGGGTGTGGTTGTCATTAGTGATGACAAAACACACCCTCTATGGCCCTGCCCCCTTCAGAGGCGGTCCCTAAGATTGAAAAATGCCCAGGCCTAATTTTTTTCCCAGTACGGCCCTGCTAGTAAATACTCCATTCAGAGACTTCTTATTGGGAACGAGCATGTGTTCATGATCCCCGCTAGAGCTTAGTGTACCTGCTGCTTCCGTTAGCTCTGTAGAGCCAACAGAAGCAGGAGAAAACCTCCTTGTCTGTCTGATTGATAGTCAAGTAGGTGTTTCAGCCTCCAAATTGAAAAAAACTTTTGAAATCAGCACTTTTATAAACTGTCACAAATATGACATCCTCCAGACACATAAATCACTTCTGCAACTTAAAGTGCTTTGTGTGTCGACTGTCCCTTTAAAGATTTTTTTTTTTTAAATCCTTTATATCTGATAAGATAGGTCAGTTACTACTTCTCCAGCTAAATATATTTAATATCGGTTAAAGTTTAAAATTTAGATTCCCATCAACGTCAGCCTGTTTCTGCATTTGTTCACTAGAATACAAAGAATTAATATGAGTATAAATGACATACATTCCACAAAATACCCTTGCAGTCTATAAAAGTTAATTGTATCCTTCCTGGAAAAAAATTACATATTATAATTAGCATGACACTGATCAATTAACAGTGTTTGTCACTAAGTAAAGTGTTATTCATTATCCAGCAAACCTGTTCTGCTTGCAGCTGTCAAAGCTGGAGTTGGACAAGCTCACCTTATGATCTTTGCAAAGTCTTTAAAAAAGCTGAAATTCTACATATTGTTAGGAAAGCACAGGTGGTAATTGAAGGGAAGTGAAATGATACAAGCGTGGGAAATAAGGAAATTAAATGAGACATTATTGGTGTTTTCTACTCAAAATGAAAATGTAAGAGAGGGAATGGAAGCTTAAATAGAACAGTTAAAGTTACTAGAAACATACGCTATAAAGTGTGAATGAATACATTTCACCAACTATGCACACCATACAGTTACTCATTATGAAATTTTTGATGTGTTTATATAGACATGCAGATCTAAATTGTAGATTATACTAGCTTTAGTGTAACTATAATCTTAATTTTATTAATGACAGGAGGCAAATATTTGCTTAAAGGACCACTATAGTGCCAGGAAAACATACTCGTTTTCCTGGCACTATAGTGCCCTGAGGGTGCCCCCACCCTCAGGGTTCCTCTCCCGCCGGGCTCTGGGGAGAGGAAGGGGTTAAACGTACCTCTTTCTCCAGCACGGGGTGGGGAGCTCTCTTCCTCCTCTCTGCCTCCTCTCCTCCTCTTCGGCTGAATGCGCATGCACAGCAGGTGCTGCGCGCGCATTCAGCCAGTCTCATAGGAAAGCATTCATAATGCTTTCCTATGGACGCTTGCGTCTTCTCACTGTGATTTTTATAGATGAACCATTAAACTGAAACGACATAAACAGTCGAAAGATTCGGTTATCGAATGAAATGTACTGTGAAAAACATGAATCCCCATAACCAAAGATACACAGTACAATACCAATAGAAATATCACCCCAGACTTTCCCGCAGAAAGGAAATAAACATGTGACATACCTAATTGGAAGCCTTAAGAACAATCTATCAACCAGAGGTGGTCAATTAAATGACAAAAAAGTAAGAAGGGTAGGGTGAAACTGGGAGGGAAATATATGCGTGGGATAGGCATAAGGCTATCCTAACTATAAGATAAGACTAGGGACTAATGACAGTATTTAGAAAATTGGGCAGACTAGATGGGCCAAATGGTTCTTATCTGCCGTCACATTCTGAGATGTTGTCTTGAGAAGAATGCAACAATCGGAAAGGTGACTTGCCAAGCTCTGGATTGTGAATGAGACCGCAATCAGTTCCAAGCAGTTTATGTGGTACTCCACCTCCATCTCCGACCATTGGCCTTCCGTGGAGCTGGTCGCACAAGTGACTCCCCAACTCCATAGACTTGCGTCTGACTCCTGGACGAAATTATGGGCCCGTCCGAAAATTGCCTCGCCGTTCCAGGCTAACATGTGAAGCAGCCACCAGCCCAGTTCGGTCTTGACATCTGGTGTGAGGGGAATCACTTGGTCGTAGGAGGGTCTCCTGCGGAGAAAATGGGCCTTCAGTGAAGTGAAGGGGACCCGGGTAGATCGCCTGGATCAATGCAGAGAGGAGGCCCATAACATCCTCAGTGGGATATGGTTCTGACGCAGGATCCTTCGGATTTCCTTCCAAATGGTTGAGATCTTGGACTGAGGGAGGCGTATGAGGCACTCCCTGCGTCTATTTCGAAGCCCAAGAATTTGATCACCTGAGACAGTGAGAGGGATGACTTTTCCCAGTTGACCACAAACCTATCGACTCGAACAAAGAGACCACAGAGCGCATGTGTTAATTCAGCCTGGAGGGTTCTTCGCAAAAGGTCAGCAGATCATCCAGTTAGATGATACAATGAATGCCCTAGAGTGCCGAGCTGAGACCGAAAGGGAGGCAGGTGAATTGGCAAGGTCTACCTCAAGTGAATCCAGAGGATTCAGAGGAACCGTCAGCATGTAGGGTCCACGGGCACCGAGAGATAGGCATCCTTCAGGTCCAGTCTCATGAACCAATCCCCTGGGCGGAGGAGGTCCCGCAGGAGATGGATGCCCTCCATCTTGAAATTATGGTAAACCACAAAGGAGTTCAGGTTTCTCAGGTTGATCACCGGGCTGAAGTACCTGGATTTTTTCCTCACCAGAAATATTGAGATGAAGAAACCTCCATCTTCTGGTGCCCACTGGACCGTGCCCTTTTGGAAAGGGCTTGAATCTCTGCATCTGTCAGGGACTGCTGCTCCCTTGAAGACACGGGAACCAGGGGAGAGTGAACCTATGTTGGTAGGGAATGAAAATCTATGATATAGCCCTGAACAGTCTGAAGCACCCACACATCTGGGGATACCTCCCGCCACATGTCCCTGCAGTAAAACAATCTGCCCGCATACAACAGAGTGGGAGGAGAACTGGTAGCAATGGTTCTCACCTGTAGGCATCCTTGCTCGCCCGCGAGCCCGACTCCCTCTACCTCGGTCCGACCTTTGAGGGTTAAAGATCCGTGAGTGGTAGGATGGGAAGAAGGATGGTGCATGGGATCCTTGATGACCAGATGGCCAGATATGGCTGGCGACATGACCCCACTGTCATCCAGCCCTGCCAAAAACCCGGGAACTCTGTGGGTGGAACACCCTCTTCATTGAGGACTGGGCTTTGCTCAGAGTGGTGAAGAAGTTCACGTGCTTATGAAGTTCCTTGATGAAGGGTTCCCCGAAGAGAAGACCCTTGGCCACAGAGCCCAGTTCCTTCGATCCCAAGTCTGACAGTTTGGCGTCCATACAAAGGAGGACCGCCTTTCTTCATTCCGTGCAGAGTGCAACATTTGTATTGCCCAGCAGGCAAATGGAGAGCAGAGCCCAGTCCCGTATGGAAGCTGGGTACAGGGCAGCACCCTGTGAAAATGCCTCCTCATCAAGCCATTTACTCCCGCTAGGAGGGCCATGTCGGACACGTTGTCCCACTATACTACAAATGCTTTTATGTCCACCCAGTGGACATCTACCCACATCCGGTGGACGTAAAACGTCCAAAAAACCCTGTCACTTAGACGAGGATGCCTCCAAAACTGTACAATCAGACAGGGAACGTCCTGTCAAAGATGATGTGGTTGCACCACAACAAAGAGCCAGCCACCGGGCAAAATCGGTGAGGAATTAGAAAAGTATAAAGCAAATGATCCCTGGAGAAAAAAAAAAACGGTGGTAACCAAAGAATGTCCGTAAGGGATCTGTACCTTAATGCGGTTCTTTATTAGAATTCAAAAATAACTTTTATTAGAACACTGATCCCAAAAGCTTGTAAAGAAAAAATGGCATATCATATTATGTGTGTGATAGAAAGTATGTCATCTAAAAGTTATTAGTAGATGAACTTAGTTTCAGGGACCTTCTTTAGTGACCCCTGGTGTTTTTTTCCAACAGGGATCATTTGCTTTATAGTTTTTCACATACGAGTGAGGGTTACCCCCTGTTGTGTTTCCTACACACACCCGCTGATTCCCTTTGGGGTATGAGCATACTTTACACTTAGGAATTAGAAAAGGGCAAAAGCCGTAATCGAATCATCCGATTCTGAATCGGAACAAGAGGAGACACTGAGCGAGTACGATGACAAGGACTCTTACAACTCAGGAACATTTTTTCCTGATCACGGTTCTCTTTCGGTGTCTGAGACAGATCCTAAAGTCAGTGGGGATAATTCCACCTTCCTCAACCCACAGGGTGAACCACTTTTTGATCCAGATACACTGCAACGTTCGAGGTATTTGGAGTGGTAACCCTTGGATCATGTGGTGAAGTATGTTGCCGCACAAAGTGGCAAGAAACTACCTGGACAACAGTAAAAATACCTCCTTTTTGGGGACAAATTCTTGAAGGAATTTGGTACTTATGTGGGGACCTTTACCACACTCGATAAGGCACAAGCCAATATGAAAAAGTTATTCACCCACAGAGTTTTTGACGGGGCCGGCAGATATCTGGGCCGCCTGCCGGCCGCTCCTCCCAGGGGCTCGAATCAGGGTTCCCGAAGCTCCATGCACTCACGATTCTAAGTTCCTTATCCTTAAACCACCTTACCATTTTTCTCAGTTCGTGGCAGGCCGTGGCAATATCGTGGAACCAGAGGTTCTTCCTATTGCCGACGTCCTTATGGTAAGTTCACTTCCATCACATTTTTCTTCACTAACAATTTTGGGGGGCAGATTATGCCATTTTGGAAATGCCTGGAGCATTTCGACTTTGGACTCGTGGGTCCTACAAACTGTTCTGGGTTATTCCAAAGATTTCGTACAATAACCTGTTCAAATGTGTCTACCCAACCAAATAGTTTTTTCCTCACACGACCGATCCTTAGTAGCAGCGGAGAAAAGGCACAATCTCAGAGATGCACTCACAAGTACCGGGTTTCTTAAGCAATTTCTTCCTTGTACCAAAGAAAGATTGAGGCATCTCACTGGTCATCAATCTACACCTAAACACATTTGTAGCATCCCACCACTCCGCAAACACCAGGCTGGGACGCTGTCTTTGCTATGCAATCTTGGATTCCTCATCGATGGGGACAAGTCAGTCCTTGAACCCTCCCAGTCCATGGAATTCCTGGCACGTCCTGTTTTTACACTGAGACAACTAGCCAGGATCATCAGACTTCTCTCAGCTTCAAACCAGGCCATTTTTCAAGTTCCGCTTCATTACAGAGCCCTTTAAAGCTTAAAAGCAAAACACCTTAGTTTGGGCACTCTTATTCAAAAGTTTATGGAATTTTTGGCTTGAATCTCTGTATCTATCAGGGACTGCTGCTCCCTCGAAGACACGGGAACCGGGGGAGAGTCGGTAGGGAATGAAAATCTATGATATAGCCCCGAACAGTCTGAAGCACCCACACATCTGGGGATACCTCCCGCCACATGTTCCTGCAGTAAAACAATCTGCCCGCATGCAACAGAGTGGGAGGAGAACTGGTAGCAATGGTTCTCACCTGTAGGCATCCTTGCTCGCCCGCAAGCCCGACTCCCTCTACCTCGGTCCGACCTTTGAGGGTTAAAGATCCATGAGTGGTAGGATGGGAAGAAGGATGGTGCATGGGATCCTTGATGACCAGATGGCCAGATATGGACTGCTCATCCAAAGAAGAACTCAATTGGTGGCTACAGCACATGGAGGCGTGGAATTGACAAGCAATCTTTGGAACTGCTCCGGATCTCGTCATGGAGTTGGATGCAAGCATACTTGGTTGGGGCGCTCACTGCAGTCCTATTTCCACCGGAGGAAAATGATACCCACAAACAGGGATTGCACATCAATTGCCTCAAACTACTGGCAGGCTCGTTTGCACTTCAGAGTCTATTAGGAATGTCGACCAACTGCTCCATCCTTTTACGTATGGACAACGTTTCGGCAATCCGCTATATAAACCATTTTGGTGGCACAAGGTCCACGGTTTTGGCAGACCTGGCCATGGAATTCTGGCAATTCTGCCTGGATCGCAATATCTCGGTTCAAGCGGACTCAATTATCTATCAGGCAGGGAGGAGAGATTCGTTTACCCCTTCATGAAGTCTTGGCTCATGTTTGGGTGATTGGAGAACTACATTCACTCTGGGGATTGCTATATTACAATACTCCCCTGAGTATAATCACTAGCTCTTATAAGAGCTGTTCCTGATACGCTCTCTGGACGAGGAGAGGTCTACCCACTGGAAGCTGGATCCTGGTCTTAGGTTCAGGGTGGGTGGAGGCCGGCGAGACCCTAACCAAGCTGCGGTGGTTCGTGGGGTCTTTACTGCTGATGGTGTCTGGTGGAGAACTTGGAATCCTCGGTGAGCACTATAAGCATCGATTGACGGAGGTAACCGGTCGGGGTGCCAAGCGGTCCATCACACTCCATCACACCTCCTTGATCCTCATATCTTCTTTCTTGCCAGCTTAACCTTGGTTCCCTACCCTCATGGAAATGTCTATAGACTATCTGAGGTTACTCCTTACTTCACCAGACCTCTTGCTGGACCCCAACGGGAACTCACACTCCCTTCTATTACAAGGGCATATCACGTTACTGGCATGGCTCCTCTCTGGGGACTCTGCTTTATCCCAAATGTCCCACAGTCAACTCTGGACCTCCTGGCAGGCGCTTGGGCTCCAGGAACACAAAAGTTTATGGAATTTATGGAATTGTTGGTGCAAGGAACAACACGTGCATCCCATTTTGGCACCTGTGAGCCATGTGTTGACTCACTTCACTGTCTTACCATGGCCTAGCCTATCGTACGATAAATTTATACTGATCGAATATTTCTGCAGGCCACCATGGCTTGGACGGCTCCCCAACAGGAAAACATCTCTTGGTATGCCGCCTTCTTTGCGGCATCATATTTGCACACGCTCCTCACCCTAAATACTCCTCATTATGGGATGTAAACCTTGTCCTCCGACTCATCGAAAACTGGCCAAGGAATGAAGACCTTTCACTCAAACAACTCACGGCAAAGCTGGTGATGCTGTTTTGCATGAACTCCTGTAAACGTGTGTGACGGACCGACTGCACCCTGACCGGGTACCTCAATTGCTGCTTTCTAGTACTGATTAGTACCATAAGCACTGTGCTGGAGCACCACAACCACTGCAAACCCCATGAACCACCGCAGCTTGGTTGGGGTCTTGCCGTCTCCTACCCACCCTCTACCTACGACAACGCTCCAGGTTCCAGTGGGTGAACCTCTCTCACTTCAGAGAGTCAAGCAGGAACAGCTCTTACAAGAGCTTAGTGATTATACTCAGGTGAGTATAGTGATTATAGCAATCCCCAGAGTGTAGTTCTTCAATCCCCAAACATGGGTCGAGACTTTACAAAGGTGCAAGATGATCTGAGAGTTTAATGGTACATGTTGGATTTTTATACCACTTTTCAGGCCAGAGGTCCTGATGGGGCACAGGGCACAAATTGTACAGACCAATAGAAACAATGTAACAATGCCTGACACTCCCACATACAGCACACAATCCCTTCCCTCTGTCTGTGATACAATTAAGGTAGATAATGTATTAACTGATTATCCCCAAGACAAAAAAAAAACATATTTTACAAAACCCCAAAGTACCCCAAATAACAACATATCCCCTGATCTGGGTGAACAACATACCCAAAAATCACCCAGATCAGAGCAGGGGTTCAGGAAATTCCTGGAAGTCTTATTTTTGACCCACCGTGCACATGGTCCCATGCCCAAAACAGTTCCAGAGAATTAGGGCTAACAGTCGGTCTCTGTGTCTGGAGTACAAAAGTACATGCTTCACATGAACAGAGCCTTTTAAAGTGCATTTTGCAAGGTATATTGCAGGGCCCATGGTCCTGAGGCAATAAGCTGGCCAGCAGGCCCCTCCAAGAACCATCACTTTATGTCATGAAATTAGTAATATCTGGTAATTGTCTGAAGTATTTCAGCCACTTTTGGGTAACAGAATATTAGTATTCTGATTTTCCAGAATAATGGGAAAAAAAAGATTAGAAATGATGGATTTACTAAATGACAAATACCTATTTCATGAATTAAAAAAAAAAGTTTGAAAAAAACTACTATAATTAATACATCACAATGAATTTAACTGTAGAAATATTCACATTTCTCATTCAGCTAGTTTTGTAAAAGAGCCTATTATCACCCCAAGACCAGATGTTTTAGTTTTACTGAGCATGTTTGATCCCTGCACCTGTCTTAAAACAGCAGTTGCTGGATTAACGTGTGGGGCTGAATTAAACAATGTAGACAACTGTTACCGAACAAGTGATTGGTGTGAAAGTGAAGAAGCCATCCAGAGAAAGGGCTCACTGTTTTAACACAAAGCTGTTCACATCATTACAAACTATATAACTTATTGAAGGGAGTAAGTAGACAGCTCTGTCAGTGTGCATGAGAAGGAGTTGGTATTTATGTAAAAGGATATAGATTTCAAAATGGACATTGCTGGACCTACATATGAGAAAAAAAGGGAGCACATTACATCATCCATCTGTAGGACAGCCATGCAATTACTGGAAATTATGTATTATTTATGGTGGATTATTAAGAAAGGAAGGACTTGCCCTTATCCCCACAGCAATTTTTGCTATGTGACTCTTAGGAAGCAATGCCTTTTCATTCACGCTGTTTTTCAAGGCCTCATTTGACCATGAAAAAAATATACACAAGCAATGCAGCTGCTGACAGGTATAACTCACATTATGTGAAGCATTGCAACTCACACAATGTGCAGCCTTTAACTGGGTTGGCATAATGGGAGTTGGGCCTGTAGTAGATGAAGGACGTTTTAAATGGCTATTTTTGGTTTTAATTCTTATCTTTAATGAAAAAAATAACATAAGCAGTATAATAATATCACTTCCCAAATGAAACCCCATATGTTGTGCATGCCTCTAAAAGATTCCAGGTCTCCCCTCAAATTTGAATCACAGGATAAGGTTGTAAATTTGTTACCACTCCTGCGACCATACGCTAGTATGTAGTAATCGAAATTAACTGACTATTAAGCACAGTCAAGTATTTTAGGAGACAAGTTTAAAAGGTCTTAAAGGTCACTATTCTCTGAAGCAAGTTCTAGTTGTAACAATGGCATCTAAAAGGAGCGAAGAAGCAAAGGAAACCAAAGAGGCAAAAGATGTTAAAACTGTTTAAAAAAAAGATAAAAAGAGAGACTCTTATTATCGCAAAGATAAAGAAAAGAAAATAGCCTCTTTATTCTCCCCTCAAATGTTTAAAAAATAGCAACATTTATGCAAATCCCCTTCACAGGAACTAATTCCCTTGAGCGATGGTGAATCTGAGGGAATACCCACTCAAGTGGATTGGGAACCGGTCAGTGGTACTCAGTTAACGCAGGAATATTTTCAGCTTTGTCTGGGAGCCCAGTTGACTCAATTTAAAAAGATATTGGATCATCATTTCAATGAATTTAGTGCAAGGCTAGGGACACTTGGGGGTAGGACAAAAGCATTTGAGAAACGAAAAGATCACCTAGAATTCGAACTTAAAGTGGTAAACAGAGGCGGCTCTCTAATTAGGTGGTTTAGGCGGTCGCCTAAGGCCTCACGCTAGCTGGGGGCTTGCGGCCGCCTAAACCTCCTGTGGGCAGACTGTGTCAGGTCTTCGGTCAGTGCGAGGCCCCTCCTGGCTGCCCGGCCAGCCACCGCAGACACCCTCAGCATCACCCCCCCACCACCCTCAGCATCACCCTCCCTCATCACCCTCAGCATCATCATCCTCACCACCCTCAGCATCACCCCCCACCACCCTCAGCATCACCCTCCCCCACCACCCTCAGCATCACCCTCCTCCATCACCCTCAGCATCACTCTCCCCACCAGCATCCCCTCCTCACCACCCTCAGCATCACCCCACCACCCTCAGCATCACCCTCCTCACCATCTCCAGCATCACCCTCCCCACCACCCTCAGCATCACTCTCCCCACCACCCTCAGCATCACCCTTCCCCACCACCCTCAGCATCCATCCCGCACCACCCTCAGCATCACCCCCCACCACCCTCAGCATCACCCCGCCACCCTCAGCATCCCCCCCCACCCTCAGCATCACCCCCCACCCACCACCCTCAGCATCCGGTTCTCCACCACCTGGCATCACTTACCTCACCACCCTCAATCACCCCACCACCCTCAGCATCACCCACCATCACCCCTCACCATCAGCCCCTTCACCATCAACCGCCCTCCCTCGCCATCAACCTTCCTCCCTCACCATCAACCCCCCCTCCCTCACCCTCAACATCAACCCCCCTCTCTCACCATCACCCCCTCCTTCTTACATCTCCCCTCTCCTTCTCACATCACCCCCCCTCCCTCTCACACTACCCCCCCTCTCATTCTCACATTACCCCCCCTCTCACTTAGGCCGTCGCTAGCGGGCAGGCAAACCAAGCAATTGCTTGGGGCCCCGAGCTGGCCCGGTGCCCCAAGCAGAGCCGGTGCTTGCTATAAGGCTGCAGCCGCCTGAGCGCTCTGTAAAGAGTGAGAAGAAGTGGAGATGAGGAGAACACGGGGAGGGAGTGAGAAGAGACTGGTAGGGGAGGGTGGCGGGAGAGGAAAGACCACTAAGGGGCAGGGCAGAGCTCTAAGGGATGGAAGAGAGAGCTCTATAGGACAGGGGGCAGGACAGGGAGCTCTTTCACACTACGTGCACAGCAGTTTTAAATAATTTGCACATGTTTGTGAGAACTGAAAAATTTTAATGTGACTGTGTATGTGTGTGTGTTTTAAGAATGTTGGATTTAGTTATTGTGCACTTTTTTAATGTATATTTGATTTTATGGTACAGTGGTGTTTTTTGCAAATGTTAAATTGTTGAAAATGTTCAAATTTTATGCACATTATATGCAACAGCAGTATTTGTACTGTAAACCTTTTTTATTTATATAAAGTGTGAGTGAACTTAAACTGTATGGCTATGCTGTGGTTCCTGTAGGCTTCGCGTGCCTGTGGGGGGGGGGAGTTGGGGGGCCTCCATGTCCATTTTGCTTGGGGCCCCCAAATTCCTTCAAATGGCCCTGCTCTCACTCTCATTTACCATCACCCCCCTCTCCCTCTCACCATCATCTCCCTCTCACATCACCCCCCACACCATCACATCCCTGTCATCATCACCCCCTCTCACAATCACCTGCCTCTCCCTCTCGCCATCACCCCCCCATGCACACAACATGCTTCAAGCAGCTACCCCATACACATAGGGTCACAGACAAAAACGCAAACATGCTCACAGAGACATACATTCACACACAAGGATACTCTCTGTCAGACACACTCTCAGGCACATACACAGGTAAACTATGCATCAATGTGTATATGTGACACTTTTATGTTAGTGGGGCCTCATGTTTGAGTTTCGCCTAAGGCCTCATAAAGTCTAGAGCCGCCTCTGGTGGCAAATACTCAGATTCAAGATTTAAAGTGGAAAGTTGTAACTTTAGAGTAAAAAATAACTGAAAGTGAGGATAGAGCACATAGGAAAACTATTTGTATAAAAAGGCGTATCTGAAAAAATCAAACAAACAGATCTGCAAAGCTATCTCTTTGAGTTATTTAAAGCGATGGGGATCCCTGAAGCCCAAGGGGAAGCAATTATAGAACAGGCGCATAGAACCTTTAAGCCAAGCAATATAAAAGATGACCTCCCTAGAGATATAATTGTTAGGATTACATCCTATTTCGTCATACAATAAATTGTAGGGGTGATGTGAAGAAAATAGATTGAGTTCGGTATTTTCTTCTGTGTTTGTGCTTTTCTGCTCCATTTCGTTCACTTTGGATTTATTGGTTCAGCAGTTTAAAACTACTGAACACCGACCACCCTCCTGGCTCATTAACTTCAAAAGAACCGTCTATTAAGCGCTCTCTGGGCGGCCGCCATTCGTAGAGCCGAATGCCAGGTGGAACAGAAAATGGCGGCCATCTTGTTTGCACGAAAGGAGGCAGCGGGACTTGGTCGTCGAGTGTCTGGAACTAAAATCGGACACTCGATCTCCGGAACCACCACTGAAACTACCTAAAGCCTGCTTCCTTTAGTTGCCGAACAGCCAGGAGAGCGCCATTCGGTTGTTTGGTTCATAATAACAAGGGGAGCAATCGCTCCTATGAGCCAGGAGGATCCATTCGGGACTTTATTTGTTTTTATGCCATTTACTGAATTGACCAACAGCACACGCTGAATTCGTGGAACTGTTTTGGGCAGGAGCCTTGTGTGTGGTTGGTAACTTATGACTTCCATACTTTTTGAGAACCCCTGAACCGATCTTGGTGAAATTTGGATATGTTGGTCCCCCAGATCGGGGCTAATTTGTGGGGATACCTTGTGTGGAAAGGGGTGTTCTAATTTTTGGGGAAATTGTGTGCCCTCTGCCTGGAGATAATTGAGTTATTCCTTAACTTATCTCAATATCTCCCAGGCAGAGAGAGGGTGGGTGTTACTGTAAATTTGTATGTTGATTGGTTATTGTCTTTGTTTACTGTGGGAGGTCCTCTTGCAGGAGGATTCTCATAAAAGCCAGTGTGGCCTGAATAAAAATCATTCCTGTTACACCCTTCATGAAGTCTAGGCTCATGCTTGGGGAATATTCTACTTGCTGGGGGAGAATCGTCTTGGAAGCTGCATTCATCTACACCATTCCTCTATCTCCTAACTGCAATTATAATTACTTATGCTCAGCTATTGGGAAAGGAATAGAAGACCACAGTACCATAACCACTGTAGGTCTTAACAGGCGATGAGAGGCTTTAAAGCAACTGAATTTTTTTTTAGTAATTTAAATTTTTTCCATTATTTATCAGCTATGACAAGAGCTAACAGAAGGACTTATGTTTTTTTCATCAAAATTTTAAGAGAACAAATCAGATACAATTGGGGGTATCCTCTAATTTTTTTTGTTAGATTTAATGTTAGAACATTTATTATTAACGCTAAGGATGAGGCCAAAGACTGGATGTCTAAGAATCTTAAATAAGTAGGAATGCAGTTACACCGACTTTTTTTTATTTTTTTTATATTAGTTTAGAAGGGTATAGGGTCCATGGAATATGTAAGGAGGGTTAAGGAGGATATGTTTTAAAATTAAATTTAGGCTCACAATATTGAATATACCTCAATAATAAAGGGAATACTAACTCTGGGTAAGAGTTGTAGTGGTGGCACATGGGGAAAGAGTGTTCATGCGGAATCTAAAATACACACAGATTAACTGATTGATTAACAAAATTATGTATACATTGAATATTGGAGATATTGAGGTATGTCACTGAAGTATGAGCGTTTGGCTTTTTTTGGAATATATACATGAGTTAAAGTTAAATCCTGAATAAAAGGCATGTCACTTTAATCATGAAAGTTTTCACCATTTGTTTGGGTTATCATTATAACATTGTAACGGTACTATTATTTATTTTAAAAGAAGCAACATATAATGCTGTGAATCACTTTATTTTGAGTGGCACCTAAATTCATGGGGTTAAAATAAAAAAAAAAAGTTAGGAATTTATTTTGAATAGGGGAAGATGTTATAAACTGTTTATCTCTCCCTTCTCCCTTCCTGTTTCAGGATCAGGAAATAACCCCCCTTCAAATTTTTAATATCTAGTTAAAATTTCACCCGTTAGGGTCTTTCAATAGGGACACAAAGGATGCAGTCTGGATGCATCTGTGGGATAGGGATCCATAAAATAGAATTGGATCTAGGGGCTGCTCGCAAGAGCCAATTGTGTGTTAATTATTGTTTGGTGTTAAAGGGTGGGTTTGAAGCGACCTTAGTGCGATATGAAGTGGTGTGGGTAATCTTAAATGTTTAACCCTGAATGTTCAGGGACTTAATAGTCCTCAAAAGCGTCTCACTATGATGGATATGTTGCATATAGAAAGGATTGATAGTGCAGCTATCCAGGTAAATTGTGATTTTGGTTTTTACCCAGAGAGGTTTTTTTCATCCATGGAAGATAAGAAACAGAGGGGGAGGGGTGGTAGCGATTTTCTTTTTTAAAGAGATCAAATATGTGTGTCTTTCTAAATTAAGTGATAAAGCGGGGAGATTGGTTTTCGTGGTCTGTAGGCTTAATGATAATTTGTTCTCAATATTGAATTTATATGGTCCTAACAAGAAACAAGTATATTTTGTAAATAGGGGTTTAGATCAGATCCAGAACCTGATCCATGGCACATTTATAGCCTCCGGAGACTTTAACTGTGTAGTCGAGATAGGTGTGGTCCCATAGATAGGCATTTAAACCCTGTAGTTAAAGGTCTGGCTCGAGCTTTCCAAACCACTTTTGAAAAATGTAAACTTCGCGACACATGGCGGTCACTTAGGCCGAAAGATAGAGATTTCACTTTTATTTCAAGTCGTCGCTCTTCCTATTCAAGAATTGATCTAATATTGACAGATCAACATTCTTTCACATAATGTAAAGGTATCCAAATAATCCCAATTGCATGGTCTGACCATGACGTCATCATTTCAGAAATGCAAGATTACTATAAGAGAAGCATCAGAACTTGGAAAATAAACAACCTTCTATTAAAAAATTACAATGTAGATACTTTGTTAAAACTAAGAGAATACTTCTTTAGTGAAAATCAAACAGGTGATGTAAGCTTGCCAACTGTCTGGTGTGCGTTTAAAAGCGTTAGGGTTATTTAATTAAGAGCAAAAAATGGGTCGCAAGAGTATTCTGAGAACGGACAGCAGCTAAAATAGCCTGCCCTTCGGTGGGTCCCCGCTCAGAACTCAAGCTGGGTTTTAGCTCATCTTGCGCCATTACAGAGAGAACATATCGGAAGCATATTAGACTGGTCCCACCCATATGGGCAGTCCAGATCTGAAATGCCAGCAAGTTCTCTCTGCACAAGAGATACAGCAACCCCAGACGATCGTTTCAGCCTTGTTAGGCATCGTCAGTGAGGCATAGCTGATATCTCTCTAGGCACCGTGAGCAAGGTGTCCACGTCTGGATTACCCTTTAAACTAATGGAGAGCAAAAAATTGGTCGCAAAAGTATTCTGAGAACAGACAGCAGCTAAATAGCCTGCCCTTCGGTGGGTCCCCGCTCAGAACTCAAGCTGGTTTTAGCTCATCTTGTGCCATTACAGAGAGAACATATCTGAAGCATATCAGACTGGTCCCACCCATACGGGCAGTCCAGATCCAAAATGCTAGCAAGTTCTCTCTGCACTAGAGATACGGCAACCCCAGACGATCGTTTCAGCCTTGTTAGGCATCGTCAGTGAGGCATAGCTGATATCTGTAATTTCCTATAATATCTTCTTATGCATTATTTTGTCAACTGTGGTAGTGATTTTAATGGCTGTGACTTGCTTACTGTTTACAAGAATGGAATGGGAGTTATGACTCCTCCATTATCCATGAAGTCGAATCTTTTCCTGTATGAGAGCACACTAGGCAAGCATCCATCTAAAAATATAATACCCCCTCCCCCCGTTAAACATTATCAACTGCATCACTATCACTGCTTATGTGAGAATACAGTGGGATAAATGTTGTACCGACAGGTCTCTTTAGAGTCAAATCATCAACCCTAGCTTATACAATCCACTTAATACCCAACTCTATTCAACTCACAGATAGTCCTACATATCTACCTCTGGATAGAAAACA
Source organism: Pelobates cultripes (assembly GCA_933207985.1). Taxonomy (NCBI): domain Eukaryota; kingdom Metazoa; phylum Chordata; class Amphibia; order Anura; family Pelobatidae; genus Pelobates; species Pelobates cultripes. Next base: position 260,466,599 of record OW240913.1, read on the forward strand.
ATAGAACACTTGGCTCAAGATTGTCTGTCGAATGTGAAGGCAAATGTTGGTGAAGTGCAATGGTAAGTCATGTCATTTAAAACCTAGATTCAATAAGAATCTCTTCTTGTAATTTTATTATGTGAACCTAAACGTTGGGGTGTGGGAATAGAAGGGATTATGCATTGGGTCATTGGTGGTTACTAGGTAGACCATGAGTAACCCATTAGTTTTTTCATTGTATATTTACTGAAGTTGTAATGTAGGGTATTGAGACACAAACCATTTAATGAGTGTCATTTTATAATTCACATACTTAAGTGTTCATTTACAAACTGTTTTGAGATTCTGGATGGCTGTTTCAGTGTATTCATTGGGAGATCAAAAGGAGCATGCAACTTAATAAATTAAACTTGGACAAGTATGTCAGCTCAGTTTTTGGTGTGAGCAACAAGTGTTTGGCATTAGAGACTTTCCTACAAGTTAGTTATTTTACTCTGTGTTAAACAAATCTCTCTCTAGACAATCTAAAGCCAACTTAAAGGGACAATATTGCCAACAGAACAACTACAGCTTAATGTTCTGGTGACTACTGCCTCTCAATGCAGGTTTTTAAATGTAAACATTGCCTTTTCAGATAAATAGTAGTGTTTACATTACTGCCTAGAAACACCTCTAGTGGCAGTCACTCAGACTGCCACTAGAGGTTATTCCTGGGTCAGTTTTGCACAATGTGCAGCATTGATGTTCAGCATCTCCCCGCTCTGCATAGAAATGCTGACTGTTCCCCATAGAGATGCAATTAAACAATGAGGAGATGCTGATTGACACAGTGCAAGCGTTTTCCTGTGCTTGCACAATAGCCTTGCAATGCTTTCCTCTGGAAAAGCAAAAGATTGGCTGAGGTCATAATTCTTGACAAGCTCAGCCAAGGGGGTGGAGTGGGGCACACCTTTGTGGTGCTAGAAAAAGGGTGAGTTTTACACCTTTTTAACAAGGGACAAGGGGGGCTGGTGACCTATCTGGCAATTTCAAAATAAAGTTTGGATTCTGACAGTGTAGTGTTCCTTTAAATTATAGATCCCTGCAGTGTAGAAATTGGTAGCTACATCTACCAGATTATTTACTAGATTATATGTATCATTTTTATTACTTTAAGTATATAAAATTCTATATTTGGTGTAAGTATTTTCCAGTCAGTTAATTTATTCAGTGAGCAAGCATCAATAATATTAGGAAAACTTACTGCATATCTCAGTAGTATGTCCAATCGTTTTTTGCATTTCGCGAATGCCTGTTTTTCATAAATGACATTTAATACTTAGCTAATTGGTTTTGTAAATTTGAAACCCAGCATTTTAGAGGATTCCATGCCTTGAAAAAAAAAAAATTCAGTTTTGATTCATAGAAAAATGGGATAAACATACATTATTAATGTCTGGAATAGAATTTATCTATCGGTTTGTAAGATACACCTAAATGAAAAAAAATGTGGTGGTAATTGCTTATTAATATTTACAAAATGTGATACAAACATGTTTTGTGCAAGCAACAGACTTATTAATGTAAGGCAGTTAATAAGTATGACATGAGTAATGATAATAATGATAATATCTTAAACATCATGATATAATATTTTAAAAAAGTAATTTTAACAGCTTTCATTTAAAAATAACAAATATATAACAAACAATTAGTAATACTGTGATAATCTAAATAAATCATTTTTAAATAGACATTAACTAATGTTATGTTTAATACGTGATAAATTGCTTTCATGTTTTTCTCAAAATTTGAGTTTATTTTCCACCAAGAGCTGTATGCTGAATGTGTTTTATTTTACAAAGCACAATAAATATTTAATTCTACCATTCATTTCTTAACTTTGTTTTTATTCTCAGCACTGATTTGTAAGGCATTGATTTGGTCTAATACTTTTACAGTGTGTAACAATAAAACACATCCTCTTTTTTTTTTTTTTATTAAATATCTGGTGTTTTGTTTATTACTGACAACGCTTAGTATGAATAGTAAGCATGTTCTTATCCCATTCATAATAGAAAACTGTTGGAAGACTATTAACAATGTTTAAATCATTGGAGTTTCTGTGAAGCCATGTGGCCTTGGATCTTTCCTTCTTTAGAAGCTTAGTAAATGGATAGCAACTCATTCAATCTTTGCTGTTATGTTCATTGTCATTATTCCTTGATATTTTTTCAAGGACAAATCCATTGGAAGCACACATTGTGATAGAAGACCAGGAGACTTTCCTTTGCTGAGATGTTGATTCAATTTATGCTTTCATTTCTCAGAAACTAGTTGAATGGTCCAAAATTTAAGAACAAGAAGCGTGTGGAACAACGAGATATAAGCAACATTGCCATCTAATTTAATTTAATGTGCAAACCTCATCAAACTCTATCTTGTATTATAGCTTCCTTGAGAACTTGATCTCTAATTTTGTTCTGATCTAATATTTTTAGAAGAGAAGAGAAACATGCATTATTTAACTCCTAATTCATTTTACTATATTTCTCATTTCAAGAAAAAAGTGAAAAAGGAATTTCAGTATTAAGAAAACAAATTATTGTATTTATTAATCCATTGACTAACGCATTATTTCCAAGTAATGATCACAAAAATCTCTCCTTTTTTTAACTTTATTCTGAGTCACAAAATTCTTATGGAATATTTATTTTAAATGCAGTATATAGAGCTAGCTAGTGAATGAGATAGGCAAAAAAAAAGAAAAACAGGTTGAATATTGCCAGTCTTGAGCAACCGTGTGTTATACAGTTTTTTTGTAAATGTTTTCATATTATTATATTGCAAAATAGGAAAAAGTCCACCAATTTTCATGGAAAAAAATAACTTCCTACTTTTATAAGTTAATCAGCTAAGAAAACAAAAAAATGTACTGTAGAGATAAAAAAATAAACAGAATGGCAAGAGAAATAGAAAAATTCAGTGATTATTTACATTGACTTGTCCCTGCAGATGACAAAAAACAATAGTTGTCTATATAAATAACAAGAAAAGATCACAATATACATTTCAGTGATGTAGAGGTTATACATATGAGTGACAATTATTTTGGCCTTTTGGCTTCTGTTTTCAACCCATATTTTAATTATATGTTTGTGTTCAGAATATAAGACATACAGACAAAAAAGTGATCACATGATAAAAACATGTAAAAAAAAGTGGTAATTACCTAGTACATGAATTATACATATTTAGAAAAAAAAAAGGAAAATTAAAAAATTGCATATTTGTTTTTTTATTCAACAAAATCTTGGATGACAAATTCCACATCTAGGTATTGCTTGGTGGTAAAAGGAGCAGGGGCTTTGTCCTAAGGGTAAATGTTTTTTTCTTTCTTTTTTTTTTTTTTTTTACATGAGTGTGTAATTGTCAGGATTACAGAATGATCCAGTACGTAGAGTTGTGTAACACAGAGGACTGATAGGTAACGTATACCGGACCTTAGAATGGCCGGACTAACATACCAAAGAATAGTCAGGAATAGCCGAGGTCAAGGGAAACAGAAAGAGGCACAACAATAAGGAAAATCCAGGAGTCAGGAATGCCAGAAAACAGGGAAGTCAAAAACAATGACCAAAGTCAAATAACCAGAATTACCAGAATCAATAACGCTCTCTCGGACAACCACAAGGGAAACCACGACAGGGCACTGAGCAGGATGAGAACTGGGCCTAAATATCCCTCCTCTAGATCTGATAGGCTGTAACCGGCCTTTGACCCCCAAAACAGTTACAAGGTTCCCATTTGCATAATTGCTGCTCAGCATTAACTCTTCTGTGAATTTGGTTGCTGCTCGGCACAACTTTTCCTGTGTGAACAGCAAATGTCATTAACCACATTTTTATAAGCGGATGAATACGTGACAGTAATAATTTCATGAAAAATAAACACATACATAACATGCAAAGCTTAAAGAGGTGAGCCAATTAGGTGACGTATTTATGTAGTCTTTATATTTAGGGAACAAACCAAAGTAGAGTACAGGATCAATTTCTGCTAATTTTCTGAAAACATTTATTCCAAATTAATTTGTTCTTACATGAATAATTATTAATCCAACAAATCCCTTTCTCCATTTTTAGTTGTAAAATAAGGTGTGTCTTCCAATATGAACATGATATATTATATGACTGTCTCCAAATCACTACAGTGAGTAGTTAGATATATTTGATCTTTTCTTAAGATTGGCCACTGGAGATTGAGGAGGTTACTTAAAATGGGTCTTTCCAAGAGTATGTTACCTAGTATAGCTAAAATTCTAGAGCCCATATCCATATTTTGTTTATCCTTGCACATTCCCACCATATGTGTAAATAATAACTTTGAGAGTTACCACATCACCAACAAAGGTTTGACATTTTTAAGTCTATTTTGTCATTCTTGTAAGAAACAAATATTGGCCAAGTAATTGGCTATTTTAAAGAAGATTTCAACTCTTATTAACCTCTGTTAGAGCCCCGCACCATTTCCTATAACTGACCTAAGTAGTCGAATCCCTCTCCCGTCTTTTAATTGCAACTGGGCATTCTTTGGGAGTCATCATCATTGCAAGGCTGTAACATCTTTAAAAAATCCTTACCGTCCTTTATTGACCAAAAACACTAGCCAGACCTTCCCTCACTTTATTGGACCCATTAAAGAAATGACTCAGCATACAAAATTTTATCTCTAGGTATGTAAATATCCCTGAGTATTATAGCTCAAAGTCCTCCACCAAAGATGCAAAAGGCTTAATGTTTCCCTATTCATGATATTTGTTACTCTATTAATATCCCTATTATTCCATCTGATCGTAGGTAAATGATCAATAACATGTTCTAACACATCTAGCTCCAAGAAGTTGGGTATCCTATCCAAACATTCAATTCCCTTCTGATTTTTTTTTCCACATTGTGAAGATATGTTTTGTAATCTTGTTTTGCCTCTGTTTTAATAAGGTTTAATAACCTATTTGCAATATACTTATAGACAGGTCTCCATTTAATAAATACTCTTGTTCTGTTCTATACTATCCTTCATCATTCAGAGATTTTTTTTAGTTAGAAGATGTAGATGGTATAGAGCACTTGCTTCACAATATTTGTTAACAATTTGATAATTAACCCCCCCCCCCCCTCCATTTGGACTTAGCACCAGGCATCCAAGCTCTCGCCAAAGAAAATTTTTAAAACTAGAATGAATTAGTTCCAGCCATCTGTCTGGAATTTTAAAGGGTAGCATACTGAAAAGGTATGTCCACTTGGTGAGAATATAGGCGTTTATGTTATTAATTATGCCCATCCAACTTCTTATATTTTGACCTAATTTTTTTTTAAAGGTTGAAATTGTTGATTTAATAATCTTTAAAACAGTTATTCCAACAAATTTGCTTTATATTCTTAGGGAATAAGATACCTAAGTAGTTGAGCTTCTTTTTCACTTCACTATAATTCTGCTGATGATGAATATTTTCTGTCAGAGTCTGATTCACCTTGGTAAATAGGGCCACGGTCTTATCAATATTCAATGTATAATTTGAAATCTTACTAAATTATTATTATTATTATTATTATTATTATTGCCATTTATATAGCTCCAACAGATTCCGTAGTGCTTTACAATATTATGAGAGGGGGGGATGTAACTATAAATAGGACAATTACAAGAAAACTTACAGGAACAATAGGTTGAAGGGGACCCTGTTTAAACAAGCTTACAGTCTATTGATCTATTTCTTTCATAAGACAATTTACCCAGCTTACAGGGTCGTCCAAAGATTTTAACATTTCATCTGCATTTAACAACGTTTCAGATCCCCCAAAATGTTTATTGAGTATTATTTCTTCTTTTTAGTGCAAGTGGATGGATCACTATATTATGGAGAATAGGTTACACTGGACACCCTTGACTGGTGCCATTCTCTAAATCAAACATAAATCTGAACATACTACAGAATGAAAAGTAAGAAAGAAGGAAGAAGTGTAATTAATGCCTATGTATACCTCCTGAATGGGGGATAACCCCTGTAGAGAAATGAAAAAAGAAAAGAAGCGGAGGAAACAATATTATATATAAGCAATGGAAAACTTAGAAAAAATTAAAACATAACTTTTAATAAAAGTATAAATCCGTAAAAAGTCTCATAAGACAAAAAGACCCACTACAACATAAAACTAATAGTACTATGTACACATACACATAACATAAAATTAAAAGTAAGTGGTCCACACTGCAGGAAAAATTGTAAATGCCCCTAAAAAGGATTTAATGTAGACCACCAAATCATATATCAATTAGACTGTTTGATAACAGGATGTCATCTGACAATAGATTAATTTTAAGTACTTACTAGGTGGTCAACAGTAATAATTCTGACTCTATTGGCAACTATGTATCTCAGTAGCTATAGGAATGTAACCAAAATGTAACAAAAGTAACTATCAGCTTCTATAGTTAGAAGGGTATAAATAACTGTTTGGTAAAGAGTCTGATGCGGAAGGTTAAAATTCCTATAGTTTTACCAAGTATACAGCAGGATAGGGTGAGGGGAGAAAGGGAAAGGGATTAACAAAATAACTGTCCCTATTGTACCTTCGAGGGCTCCCCTTACCCGCTCCTGGAATGAGTCTAATTAAAAGTAAAAAGAAAGATGCCAAAAGACAAAAATAAATTGAAAGAATAATTCTTTGAAATCAGAAATAACTGCAAGCAGTATTGTGGACACAACAATGTCCCAGAGCCCCTGACGCACGTTTCGCTAGGTCAGCTCATCAGAGGGGAACCGGATAGTGAATTTTACCGTTTTTTAAAGGGATGGGCTGGGAAGCTGATTGGAGCACTCAAAATTCAATCACTCAATCAGTTTGTCATATGATCAGAGAGGAATATGTTAAAAAGAAAAGGTATGTGAAGTATCACATATCGAGGGGAGGAGACTGACAAATGTATTGTTATAATATAAGACCCCACACATTTGGTCTGGATATTAACTGCAAAAAGCAGTTAGATAGTTTCACTTCTTTCTGTCCAAAATGATCTGCAAAAGCAGAGGAAATATCCTTAACAAGATTTGATGTATATATATATATATATATATATATGAATCATATTTTATTTATTAAATCCTCAATTAAGATATGAATGAACTAAAATGAAAATCAAAATTAAAAATAAAAAATAAATATAAATAATAATGAAACACAACTCGTACATTTAGTAAATTGATGATGTAGTGGATAAACAGGTAACAGCTAGTACATTTGGTGAGTTGATGATATTATAGATAAATAAATAAGTTTACCCTACCCATGTATTTATATAAATGGCAATGCAATAAGCCATATCCACAACAGGCAGTAAATGAGCCGATAGTCCCAGAGATGCAAATGGTAACTAAATGGCAAATCAATATTGCAACATCCATATAATAAGATTTTATGTATAAATATATATATATATATATATGTGAATCACATGTTATTTATTAAATCCTCAATTAAGATATAAATGAACTAAAATGAAAATAAAAATGAAAAATAAAAATAAATATAAATAATAATGAAACACAACTCGTACATTTAGTAAATTGATGATGTAGTGGATAAACAGGTAACAGCTAGTACATTTGGTGAGTTGATGATATTATAGATAAATAAATAGGTGTACCCATGTATTTATATAAATGGCAATGCAATAAGCCATATCCACAACAGACAGTAAATGAGCCGATAGTCCCAGAGATGCAAATGGTAACTAAACGGCAAATCAATATTGCAACATCCATATAATGAACGAGTAGAGAGATTGCCGTGATTATTATGCTGCTAATTATAGCATCACAAAAATACCATTAGTGTAACAAACGGTATACATAACTATACAGAAAGTAAATCAAGGTACAGTCCGTCAGGGGACAGTCAGTTACATGATCGTAGGTTATCCATATAGTTTATATTGATCTGCAAAAGCAGAGGAAATATCCTAAATGAGATTAAAGGTGAATCAAAAAGTTATTTATTAAATCCTCAATTAAGAGATGAATGGGCTAAGTTAAAAATAAAAATAAAAAATAGATAATAAATAATAATGAAACACAGCTCATACATTTAGTAAATTGATGATGTGGTGGATAAACAGGTTACAACTAGTACATTTAGTGAGTTGATGATATTATAAATAGGTATAACAATGCATCTATATAAATGGCAATGCAATAAGCCATTTCCACCACAGACAATAAATGAGCCACTAGTCCCAGGCATGCAAATGGTAAACTAAACGGCGAATCAATATTGCAACAACCATATAAAGAACGAGTAGATAAATTACCATGATTATCATGCTGCTAATTATAGCATCACAAAGATACCATTAGTGTAACAAACGCATACCTATACAAAAAGTAAATCAAGGTACAGTCCGTCAGGGGACAGTCAGTTACACGATCATAGGTTGTTCATATATTAGATGCAGATAAAGCTGCATGATATAATAAGATTATATATAATAACAAAAAAATCTCCTAAATTCCTATAATCATAATAATGTTATAGAATGATGTATAAATATCAATTATGGATAATAAGAATATATCAATAACAGACCTTTAGTGGATGACATTATATTTATAAATAGATGAACAGAACAGTCTCTCTATGTGTCGAATAGATGGCAGTTCTAATGCTAATTAATAATTTCCCAATGATATTGTTAACAAAATAAAAGAAGGAACTGTATTTGTTTAGATGATAAAGCTTACATTAGCCATGAATGAAGGGAGTGAAGTTAAACTCTTCGTTTAAACCTCTAGAGGCCAGAGTTCGAAACATATGTATCCATTTGGATTCTTGCTTCAAAAGTTTCAAATTAAAATTCCCTTTCCTGGAATTCATTGTAATCATTTCCAGTGCTTGGAATTTAAGATTTGAGACATCACTGTTGTGTAAATTTCTGATATGATTAGCAACAGGGGTCGAGATATTTACATTATTTACTGTATTTATATGTTGAAGGATCCTTCGCCTGAATTGCATTTCATCTGCATTTAACAACGTTTCATATCCCCCAAAATGTTTATTGAGGATTATTTCTTCTTTTTAGTGCAAGTGGATGCATCACTATATTATGGAGAATAGGTTACACTGGACACCCTTGAATGGTGCCATTCTCTAAATCAAACATAAATCTGAACATACTACAGAATGAAAAGTAAGAAAGAAGGAAGAAGTGTAATTAATGCCTATGTATACCTCCTGAATGGGGGATAACCCCTGTAGAGAAATGAAAAAAGAAAAGAAGCGGAGGAAGCAATATTATATATAAGCAATGGAAAACTTAGAAAAAATTATCCCAACTACTCTAGCTGACAGACCTTGATAGAGAGTTTTTATTGTCCTTAACAGCCACCTATCAAATTCAAAGGCCTCTAAAGATTTGAACATGTATCCCCAACACACAGAGAATAATCATGATATTGGTAACAGAGAATTGTTGGCCATTATATTAGCGCTTAAAGAATGGCAGCATCTTTTAGAGGCTTCCAAGGACTCCCTTTTGATAATTATTGACCACAAAAATCTGGCTTATATAAGTGATGCTAAACGACTGTCTTCTAGACAGGCCAGATGGTCTTTGTTCTTATCCAGATTTAACTTTATTAGAACTTACAGACATGGTCCCAAAATTGTGAAAGCGGACACCTTATCTAGACAGTTTGACACTGAATTGGTACAGGAACAAGAGACATCCCCTATTGTTCCACCTGAATGTATTATTGCTTTCCACTGTTCTTTCCTTGTCGTCCCCTCTGCTCGGTACCATCATGGAGGCTCAGTCTCAGGCACCCTGCAATTAACCTCGAGATTGTTTGTTCCATTGGTTGAAAGAGAGAATGTAATGAGGGTGTTCCACAACAACGTGACTACTGGACACCCGAGCATTAATAAATCCATATCCGCTCTCCTGAGATCTTGTTGGTGGGATTCACTCAGGAAAGATGTCAAGGAATATGTGCAAGCCTGTTCAGTATGTGCAGTTTCTAAAGTTCCTCGTAAACTTCCATGTGGTTTATTACATCCTCTTCCCGTACCTAGTATTCCATGGTCCCTTTTGTCCATGCATTTCATCGTAGAACTTCCTAGTTCTAATGGCTATACCACAATCCTTATGGTGGTTGATTGCTTTTCCAAGATGGATCATTTTGTTCCGCTCAAAAAATTGCCATCCTCACAAGACCTGGTTCTTATTTTTATACGAGAAATTGTCAGACTACATGGCATTCCTCATAATATTGTTTAGAAAAGAGGTTCTCAGTTTGTGTCTCGATGTTGGAGGGCTTTCAATAAACAATTGGGTATTGAATTGTCATTTTCCTCTTCTTACCATCCTCAAACCAATGGCATGGCTGAGAGGGCTAGCCAATCATTGGAATTGTATTTGCGTTGTTTTGTTAATGGCACACAAGATAACCAGTCCGAACTACTTCCCTATGCCGAGTTTGCTAGGGACAATACTACCCATGACTCTTCCGGACCATTTTTGTTAATAACGGTGGCCATCCTACTGTCCTACCAGCTGCTTTCTCTGACACAGCTATCCCTGCTCTGAATTATCACCTCACTGCTATTCTTGAAACCTGGACCAAAGTTCACTCCGCTCTCAAAACTTCGGCTGCTCGTTTCAAATTTCAGGCTGATAAACGGCGGGTTGCCAACGCTGTTTACTAAGTGGGTTAGAGGGACTGGTTATCATTGAGCAACGTTAAACTAAAAGTTCCTAGCATGAAGATTGCCCCGAGATTCTTTGGTGCATTTCGTATTATTCTGAGAATTAATCCTGTTTCCTATTCTCTGGAACTTCCTGCCTCCTTACCTATTCCCAATACCTTTCAAATTTCCTTGCTCAAACCACTTATTTGCCATAGGTATACTGTCCCAAGTGTTCCCCGTCCCCATTGGTTATTTCTGAACAGGAGGGGTATGAAGTCTCTTCCATAATCGATTCCAGGTTTTCTTGTGGTTTATTGCAGTATTTGGTTGATTGGAGGGGGTATGGGCCTGCCGAATGTTTATGGGTTCCGGCTTCCGATATTCATGCTGGTTGCAAGATTCGTTATTTCCACGCCAAGTTTCCTCTAAAACCTTGTCCTGTCCACCGGGTGGGCGGTCTTCAGATGGGGGTAATGTCACATGTTCATCCTTCGTCTGTGATAACAAATACCTTTCTGTCATTGACGGAGGTGCCACTAAGCAGCAGGGTATCTGACTCCTGCGGCATATTGAAGGACGCCAGCCACTGCGGATCCATTCCAATTTGTAATCGCACATCCACCCACGGTATTGACGATGTCAACGTACATGTGACGTCACACAAAGGATGTGTACGGATGTTCTGGGGTAAAAGGCCAGGTACAGCCAATTGGATCTGAAGGAGGCTTATTTAAACTGCTTTACCCTTTTCCTCATTGCCCTGTTGTGGTTTCCCTTTTTAGGTAATCCGAGAGAGTGTTCCTGAGCGTTTATTTATGGTTTTTGCCTTTGGTTTCATTTTGACTTCCCTGTATTCTGTTATCCTTGACTTTCGGCTTTCCCTCATCATTGTGTCTCCCTCTGTGTCCCTGACCTCAGAAAGTATCCTAACTATTCTCTGGTACGTTAAGTCCAGCCATTCTAGTACGGGGAAGACGTTACCTTTAGTCCTAGGTGTGATACAATTCTGCGTGCTGGATCAACTAGTATCCTGACAATAGGGAAAAGCACTTCCCACATGGAAGTGAAAATGGATGAATATGTGGTTGCCCACAACAGCCTGGCAGACAAGCTACATGAATTTGAAGACAATCTAGAAGCACACTGAGTGCTCACTTCCTTTCAGTCCTGTCAGGGTATTTATATCGGCAGACATCTTGTGCTATGATAGAAATTAAAAGTGTATATTCTGAGTCACTCTGAACAGACCAGACTCCATTTTGTTATTTCCAAGCTAACAAAAAGACACAAGATTTCTATCTGTAAAACTAACCATTTTCCCAGAGCTAAAGGAATGCATAGTATAAACAAAAGTGATAAGAAGAACGGGGAATATAATCAATTCTAAACCCAGACAATTGTGACAGAGAAGATTAAATAATAACATATTACTGTCTATATGTGTAAGGTACCATTGTAAGTTATGGGTCAAAACTCAGATTTGCAAACACATAGTCTGGACAAAACTTAAAGAAACCCTTTGAAATTTTAAATTATGGCACTATAAAGATAGGCCAAAATGACGTCAAAATAGCCACCAGGAAAAGTTAACTCTTTCCTGGATAGGTATTGTAACGGAGCTCCTTGTACTCCGACCGAGTACCCTCCGTTGATGGATGCTCCTAGCGCTTCCTGAGGACTCCAAACACTGCAGCCGACACCACAACCACCGCAGACTCCACAACCGCCGTAGCTTAACTGGAGTCTCGCCGTCTTCCTTCCACCCTGGATCAGCTTCTGTCCTCCAGGACCGTGTGGGGAAGACCTCTCCTCCAGGAGAGCGTAACAGGAACAGCTCTTAAAAGAGCTAAGTGATTAAAAGCTCAGGGGAGTATGCAGAGCATAGCAATCCCCAGTGTGATATAGCAGTTCCCTCCAATAACGAGACAAGGCTACGTATTGAGGGTCAAGAAGATCTGATGTTTAATGGCACACACTCTGCTTTTATGAGATTCTGCCCATGCAAGGGAGACACCCACATAATTAGCAGTATAACCAATCGGAACAATATACATTCGGGGAAATTCCCATCCCTCAGATAATCACATAACATAATTAAAACAGAACAGTAAAAATACAGTTTTTATACATGTACTATAACTTCCAAACTACACATCCAATCTTCATAAAAATTACATATTTGGAATCAATCCATTAAGGGGAGCAACATATTAACAAATTGCACAAATCAGACAAGGGGTTCAAAAGTTAGCAAAAGTGTCTTTTGGGGCCTGGCTGGCAGCATGGTTTTCTGGCCCAAACCGGTTTTACAGAGGCCTCTATCCTGGACAATGGGGAAAGTAATCCAATTATCCAGGGATAGAGGCAGACTCCATTAACCACATGTTAGCAAAAGACACAAAAAGACACAAAAATACATAACTCCTATTGAACTGAACAGAACCCCCACATTCAACCTATCCCCAGATGGCTTGGATCTGAGCGCTCAATATATCCAAACAGCGCTCAGATCCCACAAATACAGTCAAATCGCCATACACACTAGGTCCATAGTCATGGGGCAGAAGGCTGGCAATTAGGCTTCTCCATAACACAGGGAAGCAGGGCAATTTGTCAAATAAAATAACAGTTACAAATGGCAGTTTGTAACAGGTATGTTTAGTGGGACAAGACTGCCCTCTATAGACCAAATAACTAAATTGCGATCTGGAAGATAACCACACCTCTAGTGCTTCTATTGGGTTATCAACTGATGACGTACAGAGAGTCTGGCCCTTTAAAAGTTAGGACAAAGGGAAGGTGGGAAGGCAGAGGAGAAGGAAAAAGAGGAGAGAGGAATTGGAAGTTTGGGGACTCCAACTTGGACATGCAGAGAAACCCAGGACAACATCTGAGACTAACACTCTACTCTTAAAACTCTAACACTTAGAATTTTACTGACTTTCCAACCAACAACACCTTTCACCATAACTCATGCACCTACAGACATCCAAATAAGTTCCTGAGACTATCTACCAATCGGATGAAATATCTACTCAACTGGTAATTATACTGGTTTCATTTAATTAATTTAAATTAATTAAAGTTTATTAATAGCATGATATATATGACTGGATAAAGCACGGTCAGATTTCCATATTAAGAAATCTTAGTTAACTAAAGAATATATAGTTATAAACATTCCATTCTGCAGGTGGAATTAAGAATAATTATATATTGAGGCGATATTATCACGTGGTAGCATACCGTTGTTTTTATCCAGGTGTATTGATTTGCTCTAAATTAGGATAAGATATCTTTTTAGGCGAATTAAAATTCTGCTTATATAACATGGTAGATTCTCTTATTGGATGGTTCCAGGAAATGACTAATGAACTGGTTTAAATGTTATTTTATTTAAAATTACATAAGAATAGATCTTAACTACCTAGGAGATCTAGCCAGCATTGAAAGGGTTATTCTAACTGTTAGCCAGGGTTTTATGGCCCTTCGCTGTGAAAAGTTTTCCTTTCAGTCTGTAAGGATACCTCATAAATCGTCAAAGATTTTGACAAATAATGCTGTTTAGCCATTGAAACGTGTTTAGCCATTCCTTTGCATTGCATATCATTTTATACAGGATATTCATTGATTATTGTCACGCATGTTACATATTATTATTATTAATTAACTTGTTATTATAAATAAAATCTATTTTTATAACATTGTGATTATTTATATGAAATACTTCTCACTTAACACGATAACGATATTTGGGATCTGAGAATTGAATTAGTGGGCAATTCTCACTGTTACTATTATTATCCCATAAATATCCCCACATCCGGCCAGGAACAGGAAACTGAATCTCCTGTTACTGCGCGGTACCCGGCCAGACTGACAGCCAGGAGGAAGAGGAGCTGCCCACACTACAGGGAAGGGGAAGTGAGAACTGAGAAGAACATAGGGAGGGGGAGTAAAAAGAACAGAGGGAGGGAGGTGAGTAAAAAAAACATAGTGAATGGGAGAGAGGAAGTAAAAAAACATGGGGAGAGGGGGAGTAAAAAAACATAGAGGGGAATAAAAAGAATATAGGGAGGGGGAGGGGAGTAAGAAGGACACAGGGAGGGAGGGAGTAAGAAGGACATGGGGGGAGTAAGAAGGACACAGGGAGGGAGGGAGTAAGGAGGACACATGGAGAGGGAGGGAGGACAGGGGGAGTAAGGGGGGGGGAGTAAGAAGGACACAGGAAGGGGGGAGTAAGAAGGACACAGGGAGGGGGGAGTAAGAAGGACACGGGGGAGCAGTGTTATATAATTTGCACGTTTGTGAGAACTGAAAAATGTTAGTGTGTATGTGTGTGTTTGTTTTTTTAAGTATGTTGGATTTAGTGATTGTGCACATTTTTAATGTATATTTGATTTTATGGTACAGTGGTGTTTTTTGCAAATGTTCAATTGTTGAAAATGTAAAAAATGTTATGCACATTAAATGCAACAACAGTATTTGCACTGTAAACATTATTTATTTATATAAAGTGTGGGTGAACTTAAACTGTATGGCTCTGCTGTGGTTCCTGTAGGCTTTGCGTGCATGGGTGGGTGGGTGGGGTGGGTTGTGGGGGCCTCCATGTCCATTTTGCTTAGGGCCCTCAAATTCCTTCAAACGGCCCTGGCCTGTGATATAATTAAGGTAGATAATACAATAACTTAATTATCCCCAGACAGAAAAACCACACAGTTTTATAAAGTACCATAAGTACCCCAAAACACAACAGATCCCCATAGCCCTGATCTGGGTGAACAACATGTAAAAAAATCACCCAGATCGCATGCCCAAAACAGTTCCATAGAATCTCGGCTAAGTGCCGCTAGAGGACCGACGGAGAACCACAAGGTTTTCATGACAAATAGTTCCAGGGCATTTGCGGCTAAGTCCCCCTGAAGTCTAGTCACAGTTTTGGTCCATGCGAACAAGATGGCCACCACCACGTGTTCGAATGTCGAATGGTGGCCACTTCGACTGTTTGGGAGTTCAAAGAACCATTGTTTAAAGTCGCAATAGCCACAAATAGGGTCTCTGAACCACACTAAATTAAAGGGGCCATAGTCACAGGGTAAAAGGCTGACAAGTAGTCCCCTCCAAACCCCAGTGGCGAAGTGGCTTTCGTCACAACCTCCAATACCTATTCCGCAACCTTCCTATCCCCTTGCCTCAATTGTACTTTAAAACTATACAAATAGACTTGATTAAGTTTGTGTAGGGTAATGGTTGGGCATGAGTGTCTAACAAGTTACTGAAATCCCCAGGTCGTCCAGGGATGGCGTTCTCAGATATCAAGACCTATTACCAGGCAGTAATATTGGCGTCACTCATACACCATTTCCTCCGGGTCAATCGGCCGCAATGGGCATCCATGGAAAGCCAAGCCGTGGCTCCCTTCAATATCCCCACCTTGGTGTGGCTCCCTAAAGAATTCAGATCATCTATACCCCTGCTACCAGAACAAATTAAATTGGCCATACATATTTGGTAAACACACAGGTTGAAACTGGAAATGTCAACCTCTCTATCCATAGCAATGCCCACTACTGCTATAACCTATTGTACACATGGTTCCATGCTAAACTGTGGAGAGAGAGGGGAGTCACGCACCTGTTGCCCTTTGTTAAACAAGACACCCTTGTAAACTTCCCAACTCTTCAATCACAACTCCCACTCCCATGTACTTCCCACTTTTCATACATGCAATTAAAGTCCTTTCTCCATAAGTATAATCTAGAGATGGTTCCCAGTGCTAAGACCCAAAAAGAGTTCACACTGTGTGAACAAATTGGGATTATGGGCTCTCTACCTCCTCACTGTGAGCCACTCTCCAGGTGCTACCAACTCCTCCAGGCCCATGAACACTTTGCAAACTCTGCCCCTGCTAAAAAACGGTTCCAGGACCTGCAACGCAATATTTCTAAACAACAATGGGAGAGTATTATTTACTCCTCGAAATAGTTAATTAAATCAGCTATCTTACTAGAACAACAGAAGAAAACCTTATACAGATGGTATATGGTACCCACCCATATACATAAATTGTTCCCCCTCTGCTGGAGATGTGGAGAGGAGGAGGGCACTATTCTCCATGTGTGGTGGCTGTGCAACCATATCACCCAATTTTGGAAATTGATCCACCAATTGATTGAACAAATTGTTGCCATCACATTACCTCTAGAACCATTATCCTTTTTATTGGAACTTCCTTGTAAAATACCTAAAGAAGAACAAAAACTAATATGCCATGTCTTACTAACGGCGCAACGCTTAATAGCAAGAGCCTGGAAATCCTCCAAGAACCCAACTGTAAAAGCCCTTATTCAGGACTTAGATAATCAACAAATCTATGAAACCTGCTTTAGCTGTGTTTCTCCTCAAGTGGGGCAATCAATGGAAGCTTGGGAGGTATGGCGTAACTGGAGATCGGCACACCCTAACGGATGACATACCAGAAGTATTTTCTGTAGACATACTTGTATCAAGGGTGTGACAGGTCTCATATGTAACTATATTTTTGATGTAAGACACAATGTACTGGGTATAACCAATAGGGTTGGGTCATACCATCATCACTGAATTAGCTCCTTGTAGCGCATACTTAGTTGCCGCTGCTATATGCTGATGTGTACACGTAATATTGTAACCACCGCTAACCTATTCTATTCTATTGATGTGACCTTTCATGTTGGAATGTGGTTCCCACTCCCCCTTTTTTTTGCGTTCTGTACCCACTCCCCCTTTTTCTTTATGACAAAAAACAATAGACTCTTTTACAGGCCTACTCGTACGTTGGTTTCGGCACACCTTAACCAACTTTGCTTCTCCTTCTACATCCCATTATGTATTATATAAATTCCGAGCACAAATATACAGTTGCAAGAAAAAGTATGTGAACCCTTTGGAATGATATGGATTTCTGCACAAATTGGTCATAAAATGTGATCTGATCATCATCTAAGTCACAACATTAGACAATCAAAGTCTGCTTAAACTAATAACACACAAAGAATGAAATGTTGCCATGTTTTTATTGAACACACCATGTAAACATTCACAGTGCAGGTGGAAAAAGTATGTGAACCCCTAGACTAATGACATCTCCAAGAGATAATTGAAATGAGATGTCAGCCAACTGGAGTCCAATCAATGAGATGAGATTGGAGGTCTTGGTTACAGCTGCCCTGCCCTATAAAAAACACACACCAGTTCTGAGTTTGCTTTTCACAAGAAGCATTGCCTGATGTGAATGATGCCTTGCACAAAAGAGCTCTCAGAAGACCTACGATTAAGAATTGTTGACTTACATGAAGCTGGAAAGGGTTATAAAAGTATCTCCAAAAGACTTGCTGTTCATCAGTCCACGGTAAGACAAATTGTCTATAAATGGAGAAATTTCAGCACTGCTGCTACTCTCCCTAGGAGTGGCCGTCCTGTAAAGATGACTGCAAGAGAACAGCGCAGACTGCTCAATGAGGTGAAGAAGAATCCTACAGTGTCAGCTAAAGACTTACAAAAGTCACTGGCAAATGCTAACATCCCTGTTAGCGAATCTACAATAAGTAAAACACTAAAAAAGAATGGATTTCATGGAAGGATACCACAGAGGAAGCCACTGCTGTCCAAACAAAACATTGCTGCACGTTTACAGTTTGCACAAGAGCACCTGGATGTTCCACAGCAGTACTGGCAAAATATTCTGTGGACAGATGAAACCAAAGTTGAATTGTTTGGGAGAAACACACAACACTATGTGTGGCGAAAAAAAGGCACAGCACACCAACATCAAAACCTCATCCCAACTGTGAAGTATGGTGGTGGGGGCATCATGGTTTGGGGCTGCTTTGCTGCGTCAGGGCCAGGACAGATTGCAATCATCTAAGGAATAATGAATTCCCAAGTTTATCAAGACATTTTGCAGGAGAAGTTAAGGCCATCTGTCTACAAGCTGAAGCTCAACAGAAGATGGGTGTTGCAACAGGACAATGACCCAAAGCATAGAAGTAAATCAACAACAGAATGGCTTAAACAGAAGAAAATACGCCTTCTGAAGTGGCCCAGTCAGAGTCCTGACCTCAACCCGATTGAGATGCTGTGGTATGACCTCAAGAAAGCGATTCACACCAAACATACCAAGAATATTGCTGAACTGAAACAGTTCTGTAAAGAGGAATGGTCAAGAATTACTCCTGACCATTGTGCACGTCTGATCTGCAACTACAGGAAACGTTTGGTTGAAGTTATTGCTGCCAAAGGAGGTTCAACCCGTTATTAAATCCAAGGGTTCACATACTTTTTCCACCTGCACTGTGAATGTTTACATGGTGTGTTCAAAAAAAACATGGCAACATTTCATTCTTTGTGTGTTATTAGTTTAAGCAGACTGTGATTGTCTATTGTTGTGACTTAGATGATGATCAGATCACATTTTATGACCAATTTGTGCAGAAATCCATATCATTCCAAAGGGTTCACATACTTTTTCTTGCAGCTGTACATATATATATATATATATATATATATATATATTACAATTATTCTTACATTTATTTTTATGTTCTTATTTATATATTTTTGTAATAATATATATACAATATATATAGTTATAATATATATTATATATATGTGTGTGTGATTTAAAAGTGTATTTTTATATTAATATATGTATATTAATATATGTATATGTGATTACTAACATGTGCAAAGGATAGAGCTTAAAACATTGATTTACTAGATGCTCTGGAGTAATATAGCAGCATGGCTTTTTACATTTAATTTTATTTATAAAACCTCATAAACAATCATACCATTACTTATCTAACTGCAGGGTGTTATTCAAACACTGATACTTGGCAGTAAATTCCATATAACAGGCCGATTAGATGTGGTTTCTCAATGGAACGTTTAATAACTTTCCCAGCCATCTTTTTTAGTGGATGCCACTACTGAAGCTGACATTTACCAAGTTCAAATTCTTGAAAGTCTAAAAGGAACACTATAGGGTCAGAAACACAAACATGTATTGCTGACCCTATAATGTTAAAACCACTATCTATACCCCCTGCCCTCCTTGCCTCTCTAAATGTAGTAAAAAGTCATGTGAGTGCAATCTCCGTGGTGGGGTAAGTCCTGGGTGCTCGAGCAAGTCTGGTGAGTGCAATCTGCATGCTGGAGTAAGTCGGTATATGCCCACAATATATACACATGGTTATGTCTCACACGCTGCCCTGATATATACCCCTGCACAGGGCAATTCATATAAATTTGTGAACATACTGGGGCTTATATATTACCCTGTGCATGGGGTACATATCAGGGTAGTGTATAAGATATAACTTTGTGTATATACTAAGGGTATATATTGCCATTTGCAGGGTTATATATGAGTGTTATCTATAAATAATACAGTGTTCAAATGCGCTTTAAAATGCATGTTTTTCCCTTTTGTGAACAAGAATATAACGCCATGATATGGGATTGGTATAATGACACAGTACTATTGGTTTGGTGTAAAATTATTTCCAGGGCTGGATTTTATCTCCAGTCCGGCACTGATATGGTGTGATGTCCCTGTGTTGTGCTTGTAAAAAAGTGTGTTGTGTTTTCAATAAGGTGTAATGGTGTTTGTTATGCTTGTGAAAAGGTGTGATGTGCCTATACTATGCTTGCAATATGACCAGCATTCTTCTGGTACATCACCATCATCACACAAGTGTAAATGTGTGTGTAAATATATATTTATTATTTGAGGCTGATAACACATATTATCATTGGCATTACTGGGAAAGTATTGTATGTGGAGCTTTGCTATTTCATGCGCACTAGCAGATGGGAGGGTTTCTAGGAGTTCTCCTTGCAGTGGTTTCATATAGTGTGAAAGGTTTTCGGTGACTGGCAGGAAAACCTAGGGAACGTTCAATTTATTTTTTTTTTTTATTTTTTTTAAGGGACAAGGAGGAGGAATAATCTATCTATCTATCTATCTATCTATCTATCTACATATCTACCTACTTATCTATGTTCACAGCTATCCATTCATTCATCCACACTCGCTCAATGATCTCTTTAACCACATAACACCGTTAGGGCATACTATGCCACCCTGCAAATGCAGAGTTCTAACGCTGTTATGGTGGTATAGTTTGACCTAACAATCGTGGCCGGCAGGGAGCCCGGATACTTACCTTCCGTGGCGATCTTGATCATGTGGACTGTGTAACAACTCCGACAGTTCCCCTTCTGCAAATCCAGCAATGACATTGAGATCACATGAACTGGATATTCAATAGTATTTAGTAAAATATTTGGAAACTACTAAAGACTTTAGGAAGTCAGAAAAACTTTTCATCCTTATGGTTCCAGGAAAGGAAAAGCAGCCACTTAGACATTGGATAAAAGCAGTTATAGCAGATGCATACCGAAAGTATTATACTTTCCTGGAACCATTAGGATGAAAAAGTCTTTAGTAATTCCCAAATATTTTATTAAATACTATTGAATATCCAGTTCATGAAGCTTCACCTCCTCTGGAGTTTGAGGATTAGGAAAGAAGGATGGTAAAACTACTTCTTGACCCATGTGGAAATTAGATACCACTTTAGGAAGGAACTTTTGAACCGGTTTAAGAACAACTCTGTTGTGGAAGATTAGAGTATGGGAGCCTTGAGATGAAAAGGCTTGGGGTTCGGAAAAATGTTTAGCGGTTGTAATTGCTAAAAGAAACACAGTTTTGTAAGTTAGATGTTGGATAGAGATCTGTGAGAGAGAGGCATATGGTGGTTCCATTAACACTTGAAGAACTAGAGGAAGATCCCAAGGAGGAGCGATATATCTTGCTGGGGGATTAATTCTCATAGCTGCCTTGAAGAATCTTGAAATAAGAGTGTGTGAAATCCAGGATGTATTGTGGAGCGCAGATAAGGCTGAAGATTGGACCTTGAAAGTACTCAGACTAAGTCCTTTATCCAGTCCCAACTGTAAAAAATCCAGAATTTGAATGTGTAATGGATTTATAGGGTCAATGGAGACTGAACTAGCCCATTATTTGAAGGTTTCTCAGATTTCATAATAACAGGAAGAAGTAGGTTTTTTCCTAGATTTTAAGAGTGTATCAACGACTCTTTCCAATAGGCCCTGTTTTAGTAGCAATAACTGTTCAAAAGCCATGCTCCCAGAGTCCATAAAGATGGGTTTGGATGAATTACTGGGCCTTGGATTATAATGTCCTTCCTGGGAGGAAGTCTCCAAGGTTTGGATATGGCCATCTTGATCTTGGCCATATGGGGATAATAGCAATGATCTTTTTTCCTTTCTTTGCCAATCCTCTTCAATAGGCAAGGAATAATATGTAGGGCAGGGAACACAATCCCACCTTTAAGTTTTCGTCCTGAATACCTCTGGGTGTAATCTGGTCAGATAGTCTGCTATGGCATTGTCCACTCCAAGTAGGTACAGGGCTTTCAGACCTAACAGGTGTTTTGTTGCCAGGATCATGAGGGGTTTCATAGTTGAAAGAATACATTTGCTCTTGGTGCCCCCTTGGTGATGATTGACATGCACTGCAACTGCCCTGTTGTCTGTCCAAATTGACACCTATTTCTGCTGAAGATCTGGAAGAAAGACTTTCAAAGCTTTGTTGATGGTTATTAACTCTTTTATTTTGGAATGTAGTTTCTTCTCCCTCTGAGACCAAGTTCCCTGAGTCCAGGTGGATCTGAAATGAGATGTGGCAGTATGCCCTCACTGAAGATGGGTTAATACCGCCTATGGTGATAGCTCCAGAGTGATTATAACTGCCAGTGATTATAGGTATTGCTGAAGGGATAACCACTGTATAATCCAAACACGAGCTGAGGCTTATTGAAGGGTGAAGAAGAACTGTTTATTCCCAGCCAAATGGCTCACATTTATATAGAATCTGGTACAGTAGACACTACCCAAAACACGTCCATAAACACCCCCACAAAATGTCCACAAAATATATTGTCATAGTGACTCAGTAAAAACAGTAACAAATCTGAAAAACCATAAAAACACATATTTCCCACATAGGAACCCCCACAATTTATATATCCCCAGATAGCCTGGATCTAAGCACCCCACATATCCGAAAAGCACTCAGATCCCATGAACAGGGCCGAAATGGAAGTTCTGATCGGCCGCACACATGGTCATATGCCCAAAACAGTCTCAGGGTGTTTTCTGCTTTTGACGGGTCAACCTTGGGAGTTCCATGTGAATGAAATACCAAATGCACCCTCTGGCTGATTGGTAGTGTTTGTTCGTATGGTTCATATGAACAAACATACCAAACAGCGCTCTCCTGACCTGTGTGGGAAAGAAGCAGACGTTCAAAGTTCAGCAGTGTTCGGGAGTTTCAGTGTCTTATTTTAGTTCCATGAGATCAACGCCCAAACACAGCTGCCTTCATTCTCAAGAACAAGATGGCTGCCAACAGTTCCCACGCATTCGTGCATATGAACAGCGGCCACCCAGCCGCACAATTAGAACCCACACTGATTGAAGTGTCAGGAGACTGAGATGGTTCTTTATGTGTTGTGAAACCAGGATTCCTTGGTCCCAATTGTTCTCTAGTTTTCTGAATTGAAGAAGGAAATTAATTTGAATTGGCCTGGAATTCCACTGTGGAAGTGAGGGATCCTAGGAGACTCATATAATCTCTTGCAGATGTGAATCTCTTTTTCAGAATCTTCTGGATTTTCTCTTGAATGCAGGAACTTCTGTCTGAAGAGATATTTACCCTTTCTTTCATGTTGTCTATTTCTGCTCCCAGATATATAATGCGCTGAGATGGGGTCAGAGAACTTTTTTCCATATTCACAATCCAACCATGGATTTGGAGACATTGGAGACCCATCTTTGTGTGAAGTACTGCCTTGTTGAAAGAGTCTGCTTCTATAAGGATATCGTCTAGATAATGAAAAATCCTCAAACCTTGAGTCATTAAGAAGGCTATCAGGGTAACCAGGACCTTAGAGAAAGTTCTTGGGGCCAAGCTCAGACCGAAGGGAAGACTTCAGAATTGGTAATGCCTGCCAAAGATGAAGTCTCAAGAATTTGAAGTGTAGTAGATGCACTGGAATCTGATAGTAGGCATCCCTGATATCTATTGAGGGGATCCAATCTTCTTGTCTTATCGATAGGATAATTGAAGAAATTGATTCCATTTTGAAAGACAACTTTTTGAGCTCCAGATTTATTTCTGTTAGGTCTATTATGAGTCTCCACTTGTTGTTTGGTTTTGGGGCCGGAAATATTCTTGAGTATCTTCCTTTGAATCTTTCTCTTGAAGAAACTTCTTCTATAACCCTTTGGTCTAAGAGCTTTGAGATAATTAGTAGCATGGCCTCTTTCTTTGTAGGAGTCAAGACCTTTGACTCTTTGAAAATATTTGATATTGGAAATTGTGCAAATTCCAGTTTGTAACCTTCTTCTATTATCTGATGCAGGAGTCTGTAATATTTTTGTCCACAAGGGGTAAAATAATTGAAGTCTTCCTCCAATGACCCCTTCTTGGACCTGCACACCATCATACATTTCAAGATGACTTGCATTGTCCTCTTCCTCTTGAGACTTTAGCTGCAGAGGAGGATGTGGATTGATAATTCCTCCAAGTGGAATATCTATTATACTCCTTCCCTGGTCTATATGATCTGCTTTCACGAAATGACCGGTCTTTATAGCATCTCTCTTTTGATGAAGCATAAATTGGACGTCTTTTTTTCCTGGGAAGAAATGCTTTCTTGCTATCAGCCGCTTTTTGTACAGCCTCATATAAGACCTTCCCAATTCTCCTTGAAAAGGAAGAGAACATAAAGATGACTTAGATGCATAGTCTGCTCCCGAGGCGTGGGGCCAGAGAGTCCTCCTAGAAGCCACAGATAAAGCCATTCTTCTTGCTAACATCCTCGTACTATACAGGGAGGCTTCTGAAGAGAAATCTGCAGTGATTCTGAAGTACTTACGATTTTCTATGTGGTTTTCCATTCTTACTCTACTGGAAATGTCATCTTCCATATTATCTATCCACACTTTCAGAGATCTAGACAAAGGGGTTAATGCAATAGAAGGATGGAGCACTGATCCCAGGGCTAAATATGCCTTATTCAGGTCCGCATCCATTCTTTTCTCCATTGGTTTACGGAGATATGCTAGCGAGTCTATAGGGAGAGTGGTATGCTTTGCCATACTCATTACTGCTGCATCTATTTTTGGTATAGAGTTCCAGCATTTGGAGTCTTCCGAATAGACCTGATAAATTCTAGAAACCTTATTCTTTAAAGTAACCTTCTTTTCTGGTTTTCTCCATTCTTCCAGTATTATATTCTTGATAGAATTATCGACTGGAAATGAAGACCTTGATGGCCTTCAGTCTTCAAAATATCAATCTGATTCCAGACATTCAGTCTTTTCCTCCTGGATTTTTAAGGTAATAAGAAGAATCAGCCTGTCCACCATTCTGGGGTCTATATTCCTGTGATATATTTCTTCCTCATCTTCTTCAGAGCCTACTGCTTAATATTCTGAACTTGAGCTTGGTTCTGAAGAAATTGTCTCAATTTTAGAGCATTTTAAGTGACCCATGCTTTTAGCTGTAGCCTTAGAGCCTTCCGCAATAGCTTGGGAAATCAAGAGCTTTAGCTTCTCTTGAGCAGATTTTCGCACCGGACGCCAACTCATTCACGCCAATTTACACAAACTTCTATAATAAATTCCCACGAAAGGAGCCAGTGAACAACTAAAGGGACATATTGAAAGGAGCACATAAATCAGGTAAGTAACCTAATGCATTTAGTAGAAAAAAAAATAAGAATTTACACGAAATACTAGTCTGTCAAATAGCAATCTCTTTGAAATTAAGCAGACACTTTGAGTAGGGGGATAGAAAGGGACTTACAATATATATTACTTTTTACCTTTGTTCCATGCTGTATAAATATCCACGGTAAAGGAGGAATATTTGAAGATTTAACACCCTGCAGCAAATCCAACAGCCCTCAGGCCTCATCTCACACTCATACTCAGTGGAGATGTGCGTTTAACATCCTGCAGCAAACTCAACAGCCCTCAGGCCTCATCTCACACTCATTGGAGATCTATATTTAACATCTTGCAGCAAATCCAACAACCCTCAGGCCTCATCTCACACTCATACTCAGTGGAGCTCTGCATTTAACATCCTGCAGCAAATCCAACAACCCTCAAGCCTCATCTCACACTCATTCTCAGTGGAGCTCTGCATTTAACATCCTGCAGCAAATCCAAAAACCCTGAGGCCTCATCTCACATTCATACTCAGTGGAGTTCTGCATTTAACATTTTGCAGCAAATCCAACAACCCTCAGGTATTGACTGAAGCTTGGAAGATACCCCGCCTCATTTATTCTTGCATTCCTACCATATTAGCATGTGTTATATAGACTTGTTACCATTTATACCCGTAGTTTGCCACTGTAATTTTCTGTGCATGCAATTTGTATTATTGTCATTTAATGTTTCTGACCAATATTTCATGTAGACAGTTTTAATATTTTGGGTGTTAGAATTTGGTTGCTAAACTTTTCATTAGTATATAAACACACTCATTCTTCACTTATTAATTTGTACGGTTTTAAATACTTCTTCGTTATGTTAGTTCACTTAGTCTTTCGCTTATGTCAGCACTTCATTTAAAAAATAATTTGTTCACAAATTCGTACGTAAACTAATCTTCTGTATGCATTCACTACATTTTCTCTTTTAAATTTAAAGGATTAATTACTACACCACTTCTGCTCTACTATATTGGAAATTTTAATTTCATAATGTCACGGGAATTTTGTCACATCTGCTTTACCTACAGAACACCTATATATCTCACCCTCCACTTTCTGCGTCCCACAACCCTAATTTTAATGGTTGTTCTTAAAGGTATATTCCTGTCACGGTTGGTTATTCACACCCCTCAATTTAGCATGCTAACCATTTTATACATATTTTATCTCCCCCTTTAAGTCCCCCTTTTACATTAAATCATACATTATTTTCAGAGGGTTCAGTTCCCTTTTTACCATGTTCACACATTTATATCTCTTGTTAGTTTTTCTCTCTCAAAATATGTTACTTAGTTTTATCTCATGATTTTAGGCTCTTCGAATTACCACGTATACAAATATGGATTGTCAACCTGGTTTCCTGTCATACAGTATCAGGTATTGTAATCTTACTCGTTACAATTACCTCATTTCCACAAGGTCTCACTCAGCCTTCTCTCGTTACGTTCCCCCCAATGTGTAACTAGGGGCTTGTCTCTATGCATGGACCAACGTTCAGGTCCCTCACTATACACGTATCCATATGTTTATCTTCAAAAAGTAAATGACTATTCATTGCACTTTCTGTTATTTCCACTCCCATGAACCCTGAACATACACATTTTGCATGCTCAAAAGTCCACTAGCATCTATCTTACCCATAGGATACTCCGGCCTGGACCAGTCCTACACTTAAGTCCTTGCTACTTTACCTAAGAAGCATTACCCTCCTCTCTAGCCTGAAGTTAAACTCCTAAGGTAAGTATCCACATGTTTATGTTCCTCAGTCAGAGACAAGCCCCACCAGAGCTAGAGAACGGTCTCATAGGGGTCAGGTGTGGCCCCTAGTACCCTTCAAATATATCGGTCCCACAAGGCCAACACCCCAACTCACCACGGAGGTTCGCCCAATGACCCAAATCATAGTTAGGCGCCTCGCTCTCCCTTCTTTAGGGCTACAGTCAGGGCTTCACAAGTCACGACCACACATGTTTTTACTCTTCTATTGTCACAGAGAGGCCAACATCCCGCCACTACATTTAGTGGCCACAAGCCCCCATGGCCCAAACCATAGGTAGAGCCTCTCACCGCCACTTGGCATTTAGCAGGGCCTCACCCATCACATTTTAGTTAATTCCTTCGCCTCAGCACTAGTCAGCAAGCCAGTTCTACAAAGGTCTTGATCTTCCCTCCCCCTTATTCTACTAATCAATGTTCTTTTCACAGGATGTCACAATAATTAATCCGAAATGATGGGTGATGACCTGCCCCTGCAAGATTAACCCAGTACGCCAGCCAGGCCTGGATCCCCAGAAGTATCCCTCACCTCCTCTACCCCCAGGTCACTGAGATTATGGACCATACCAAAACTGTCAGCAGAACTGCGGCCTAGAGGCATCCCTTTCCCTGCCACAGCCAGAAAGGCCGAGCTCTACAGACTGCTGACAGCTCAGTCCAGTGATCCCAGGCCTGGCACAAGCTCTCAAGGGCTGCACACCAGCACCACAGATTCAACACAAGAAATCTGCCATCTTGTGCAGCTTGTAATTCCACTTCACACTCTACCGATTTGTACCCCTGTGAGACTCCTCCTCTTCCCACCACTCTGTCAGCTCCAACACGAGGCAAGAAGGTGGTCAGAGGGATAAACTGGGCAGACCCACAGTGTTCCTGGGTAAGGCACAAGTGTGCAACATGCAGGCTGTTTCACATTTGCTCCATTTGCTTCACAGCACACACAAAAACCATGTGCCCAGCCAGGCTTTCCCCAAAGAAATGACTAACCAAGGTTAACATTGACATTTTGGCTTATTACCTTCGCACTTATCCCTCCATTCACTTAGTGGATTTTTTGGTGTCAGGGTTCTCACAGGGTTTTCACATGGGTCTAATTGCTATCCCCACAGGCATCTTAGAATGCCCTAACCTGTTGTCTGCCTCCAACGGCCCTACTACAGTGGACGACCTACTATCAACAGAAACTCAGGCAGGTTTCATGATAGATCCATTTCCAGAACCCCCTTTCTCTACCTGGCGTACAAATCCCATTGGGGTAGCCATAAATAAGTCTTCCAATAAAAAACGTTTGATAATCGATCTCTCAGCTCCTCATTCTTCACACCCCCCCAGCTCATACCCGCTGAAGAGCTTTCACTGCAGTACGCCACGATAGACAACGGTATGTAAGCCATCTTACTAACAGGTTGTCAAGCATGGCTGAGTAAAACAGACATCTCTAATGCTTTTAAACTCCTGCCTATACATCCGTCACTATGTCACATACATGGTGTTAAATGGAGGGGTAAATACTATTTTGCAACACGACTCACGTTCGGTTCTAGGAGCAGCCCTAAACTGTTTGACATCTTCGCAGAAACACTCTGCTGGCTGCTCCTGAACATCGTCAGGTGTCCATCAGTTTATTATACAAGACAAAACAGAAGAAGGTTGTGCCAATGCTGGCTAAAGTGCAGATGAAATGAACAAAGTCCAAAGGGTAAGTGGTGCCAAAACAAAGTCCTTAGTTGGGCCTGATGAGGCAACGACAGCCTATGTGGAGGAGTATTCTCTCTAAGGGTCGCTTGCAGATGGTTTTACAGGATCCGTATGTAAAGAAAGAAACAAACAATAGTGCAGATACGTCTGATACAAGGGTTTATATGCAAGAAGAAGAGATCCGTAGTAATCCTACTCACGTGTAGTAGAGCTGAACTAGCTCTAGTGTGGATGGCATACAGCGGTACAATCCCCACTTATAGGATACGTAGAGAAGTATTGGTCTTTTACTCCGTATGTGGAAGAGAAAGACAGATGATAGGGCAGTATGTCTGGTAAAGATGGTGTATATAACAACAGAGTCTAATACAGTCCTACTCACGTTTAGCAGAGTTTAAGCCAGCTCTAGTATGAATAGCACACAGCTGTATAATCCCTGCTTGTAGGATGCGTGTAGAGGGTTAAGTCTTTTGCTGATATGTAGATCATAAGGGAGAAGAGAGACAACTAATAGTGCTCACTGTATAAAAACTCATATATGGAGTATAAATAATAAAATGTGTACTCACATAGGATTGAGCAGGCGGACTGCTCAATGACTCAGACGTGAGTGGTATAATCCCCACCTCGGATGTCTTTGGAGTAATACTCACCAGGAGAGATAAAATCAGGATACCAAGCAAAATTTAAAAATATTAAATAAAAGAGTAAAATGCACAATCAGAGTGATTTAAAAGTAGTCAAAATACCTTTATTTAGAATACAGAGTAAAATATATAAAATATCCACAACGCGTTTCACCTATAATGGCTTTATCAAGTGGAGATAAAAAAAACATGCTTGGTAGGGTAGGGTTTATATAGGGGGACTGATTTTAAACAGTAAATGAGGTTTGGCGCCTAAATTACGTCATCAAGTAAGGTGCATTTTTAAAATACATAATAAACTATATGTATATATACAGTAGAAGTCAGAGAAGCTTTCCCTAAAGTTTGAAATTAAAACGAGGGTTATAAATAGGGTAAAAGTTGTATTTTAGTTGGTCACGTGATCGGCTTCCATTTTGGAAAACAGACCGATCACGTGACGTGCCGCTAAGGGTATTGGGAAATGTAGTGTGCAGGGGTAACTGCTACAGATGGCATACTGGTGGGAGGGAGTAAGCAGGGATAGACAGGATGGGCGTGGCAATTGACCGGGGGCGTGGTAATAATGCCGACGGCCTGGAGGTGTGTACAGCTGATGTTGCTGTAGGGGAAGGAGGGAAAATGAATGTGTGGGCGTGAACTATGCCCAAAGATTATTTTAAACTGTTCAAAGGCTGTAATTGTGATGTCTTGATGGGCAAAACAGAACAGGAACTGTATAAATAAATAAATAATGAGATGGAGGGGAGGGGGAGAGGGGAAATGAAGGACATTGAACAACTGTGCATACTTCTATATACACTGCTTAAATAAGTACATTAAGTACATACAGATTAAATAACCCTAATATAAAAGGGGAATACATGTCAAATACATATTTACAGAAGATGCAGGAGTGACAGGTTAATTTAAGTGCACTTTTGGATATTATTTAAAGGGATAATTAGTTTTTTAGCATAATAACTTAGAATGGATTATTGAAAGCATTAGTGAATAGGTTTTTTAAGTGCACTTCTGCATGGTATTTTAAGAGGCTGGATGATTTATAAAAGGGTAATAACATAAGACAAATAGATAAAAGCTTAAATACATTATTGTTATTTGAGAGATGATAAAAACGTATGGAGAGCTATAAAAAATTATACAGGTCAAAGTCAGCATTTAACCCTTTTGGGTTAAGTGTTTTTAAAAGGAAAACCCAGTACATTTCTTTATGACCTAAAACCTTTTTATCATGGATTCAAAAGTGTTTTGACACAGAGTGGTTAGGGTAGCCTTTTACTATGTTGCGGCAGTGCTCTGCGAGTCTAGTTTTTAGGCAACGTGAGGTCATACCCAAGTATTATAGGCCACATGGACATTCAAGTAAATAAATAACATTTTTTGTGTTGTCTTTTATGGGATACGATTTTTTTTGTATTGTGGGATGTAAAATGGGTGGTTTTAGTCTTTATGTTGTGGTCTGTGGTTTTGCACACTATGCAAGTATTACATTTAAAAAAAACCTTTCCAGTTAGATAAAAAGGTGGAATTTTTGTTTGTGTGTTTTTTGGTGTAGTTTTTAGTGAGTATAGTTTTAAAATTGGGAGCACCTCTAAAAACTATGCTTGGCTTACCAAGGATGAGTTCTTTTAAAATATCATCTTGTTTTAAAATGTGCCAGTGCTTGTTAATAATTTTTTTGATGTTTTGCTTCTATTATTGAAGTTGAAAATAACAGGCATAAAAGGGGAATCTTTTGTCGTTTTTGTTTTATCTTCTAAGAGTTCCTTTCTGTCTTTTTGGTGACTATTTCCAGAGTTTTGTTTAGGTTGATCTGTGGGTAATTTTTGTCAATAAATTTTTCTTTTAGTGATTGTGCCTGTTCTGTAAAATCCTTGGTGTCTGAACAATTTCTTCAGAGGCGAAGGAATTGACTTTTGGGAATGCTATCCAACCATGGTTTGAAATGGCAGCTGGATTGATCAATTACTGTATTTGTGCAAACTTTAAAAAAAAATGTTTTAGTATGAATGTTACCTTCTTTAATAAAAATTTCTGAATCTAAAAAATTAATGCTGTTTTTACTGTGTTCAGAGGTTAAAATTATGCCATGTGTGTTGCTGTTAAGATGATTTAAAAATTGTGTTAGGGTGTCCTCTGTACCTTTCCATATAAAGAAGAGGTCATCTATGTATCTGAAGTATTGTATCAGATTTGCCCACCAGTTATGTTCGGCCCATATCGCCTGGGATTCCCATTGTGCCATAAAGAGGTTTGCATAGCTGGGGGCAAATCTGGTCCCCATCGCATTCCCCTGTTTTTGTTTTGAATATTTTTATTGTTTTCACAATATAAGTGCATATTGCGCACTGGTTCGTAATAAAGCCAGAGGTTGCCCACGCAGGGGCTTAAGCAGTAATTTATAGCATTCGTTAAGGTGAACGGTCGCCTACATAGAGGCTTAAATGTTAGCACATAGGAATAAATGCAGATTATCGCCTGAGCAGAGGCGTAATGATCAGAACATATAGGCGTACTTGAACTTTGCAGGAATACAATTCTAAGCATTACAGCATAAAAGGTAACAACATCCTATAATGCGTCAATCTGAAGTAGACTGTAGCTGATCATGCAATACATGTAGTGAAGTATATATGCAAACTAATGCAGTGTTAAAAGAAATAACCATCCTATAATACAAGTGCTGATGTATGCCTTAGCTATTGATGCGATACTGGTAGAGGGATGCATAAACAAACAAATTATATGTACATGGGTTCCCATATTATCGAGAAATAAACTAAGGTGCCTATATGTGAGCCTGTTCCTTGTTTTGAATATTTTTATTGTTGTCATAACACATGTGCAGGTAGCATCTTTGTGAGTAGTGAAGTAAAGGTTGCCCATGCAGGGGCGCAAGGTTGCATTACATACATTTGTTTGCGTTACGTCTCCTACACAGAGGCTGGTTGGTCATTGCATGCATAATACAGCAGATATATGTATAATTAGTTACTCGCATTTTACATCTGTATGACTTGCAGTGTATCTATATTACAGTTGCATCTCTGAATATTGTTTTGAGTGTTTCTGCTTAATCTTGTACTGTTTTGCTCTGGTGCCTGTGCTTGCAAGCTACCTGTGCGTCTGAATATCTGTTGCTTTGTGTAGTTTGGTGTTCCATGGTCGTGTGCGTCTGTTTGTGCACTGCGTTTGTCACTGTACGTGTTCTGATGGGTGTTCCCCTTTGTGTCTGTTTTTAAGGGCTTCGGTTAGGTGTGTGTGTGTATGTGGTGTGGCCAACTTTTGGTTCTGTGTCTCCCATGTGTGTTTTTTCCTTCCTGTGCTGTCTGCGGTGTTCCCCCACTCTGTGTCTTGGCTGTCTATGGGTCCATTGAGGGTTGAGTTTCTTGTGGCGCTGTGTAGGGTTGCTTCATTCTGGTAGTGTCGCCTGTCAGTCTCGTTGTGTGGGGGTGTCTTGTTTAGGCCGTTCGGTTATGTTTTGCTACTGTGTCTGTCCTTCGAGGTGTGTTTAATGGGTGTGGTTGGGGTTGAAATAGGGGGGGTGGGAGAGGGTGTTGGGGGGGTATGAGTGTTTCCGTCCCCTGCCGCCGCCTCCGTCCGCCACCGTCCGCCACCTCCCTCCGCCTCCCGCCCGGTCCCCGATCGCAGCCTTCCTTGTCTCATCCTTTCTGGTTACTGTGTGACCAGGCGGCGTTGAAAGTCATTTGATGCGGTTAATCGTATCCAGTGAAACCAGCGTTTGGTGTATCGGTCCCTAAGTTTCGGAGTATTTGCCTTTATATCTTCGAATTTCCTGGTGGTTTCCACCTCTTCCAGCCATCGTGTTATCGGAGGTGCGTTTACCTGCTTCCAGTAGATGGGGATGATTGTTTTGGCTGCGTTCAGCAACCGCGGTATTACTGATCTGATGTATGTCTGCGCGGTCTTGTTGGTGTGATGGAGGAGAAAGGCGGCTGGGGACCCCGGGAGCATCTCGTCTGTTACTTCGTATATTATATCTCTAATTGTGTCCCAGAAGGGTCGGAGGCGTGCACATGCCCACCAGATATGTAGAAACGTGCCTGTTTCCTCCCCGCATCTCCAGCAGGTGTCTGGTATACCTGGGTTCCTGACGTGGAGCGCTGTCGGTGTCAGATACCATCTGGTGAGTATCTTGTAGGAGTTTTCTTGCAGGTGTGCTGAGCTTGGTGTTTTTTGTATTAGGGTGATGCACTTGTCCCAGTCCGCTACTGACATGGTCTCGTCTTGGTCTTCTTCCCAGTTCCTTATGCAGGGCGGTGCCAATATGTACCTACTAGTGACCAATATTGTGTATACCTGTGAGATGGCTCGGGGTGTTTCTGTGGTTTGCATGCACAGGTTTTCGAATTGTGTAGTTTCCCTCAGTAGGGATGTTTTTTGCGGGATGGATCGGGCATATTGGGAGATTTGCGCTCTCGCCAGTGTGTGTGAGAAAGTGAGTGGTCTGTCCGGGAAGAGTTCTGTTAATGGCCGAATGCCGAACGGGTGCACAAGGACGTCTGCCATGCAAGGAATTGTTGGGTGTCCTGCTGGGCCCGGTGCGGGGCCAAGGTCGCCTGCTGGGAAGTCTGGGTTGCCTCTCAGTGGCAACAGCAGGCCTGGATCTGTCGTCAGGTAGTGTTTTGTGCCCTGCCCTCATGGTTGCCGCCACGAAGGGGTTAGTGATGCATTTGCGCCTGTACGCCTGTACGCCGCCGCGGATATCCAAGGCAGTGTCCGGAGGTCACAGTTGATGGTATCGGATTCCAGTTGGGTCCATGGTTTTGTGCCGCTGGCTACCGTCCAGCTGATGACTCGTGTAAGGTGTGCTGCGTGATAGTATCTTTCAAAATCGGGGAGCGCTAGGCCCCCTCGGAGTTTGGGTAGGATTAGCTGGGTATACGCTATGCGTGGGGGTCTGCCCTTCCATATAAACGTGCGGACCTCTGCCTTCAATGCCTTGAAGAATGTTTGTGGGGCTTGTATCGGTACTGTTTGGAACACAAAGAGTAGTTTGGGTAGTAGTGTCATCTTGACCGCATTTATCCTCCCCAGCCATGAGATGTAATATGGGCTCCATCTATGCAGTTCCTCCGTCACTTTTTTTAATATGGGGCATTCCCCTGTTTTTGAATGTAAAAAGAATCTAAAAAACAAAAATAATTATTGTTTAAAATTAGCTTGATACCTTGTATGATAAAATCGATTTGGTTGTCGGGGATAGATTTAGCTTCCTTTAGAATTGAAAAAACTGATTCACAGCCTTTCTGGTGGGGGATAATTGTGTATAATGATTGTACATCACAGGTGACTAAAATGTAGTTGGGATCCCAGATTTGCCCCCAGCTATGCAAACCTCTTTTGCCACAATGGGAATCCCAGGCAATTTGGGGCGAACATAACTGGCAGGCAAATCTGATACAATACTTCAGATACATAGATGACCTCTTCTTTATATGGAAAGGTACAGAGGACTCCCTAACACAATTTTTAAATCATCTTAACAGCAACACACATGGCATAATCTTAACCTCTGAACACAGTAAAAACAGCATAAATTTTTTAGGTTTAGAAATTTTTATTAAAGAAGGTAACATTCATACTAAAACATTTTAAAAAAAAGTTACGGTAATTGATCAATCCAGCTGCCATTTCAAGCCATGGTTGGATAGCATTCCCAAAAGTCAATTCCTTCGCCACCGAAGAAATTGTTCAGACACCAAGGATTTTACAGAACAGGCACAATCACTAAAAGAAAAATGTATTGATAAAAATTACCCACATATCAACCTAAACAAAACTCTGGAAATAGTCACCAAAAAAAGACAGAAAGGAACTCTTAGAATATAAAACAAAAAAGACAAAAGATTCCCCTTTTATGCCTGTTATTTTCAACTTCAATAATAGAAGCAAAACATCAAAAAAATTATTAACAAGCACTGGCACATTTTAAAACAAGATGATATTTTAAAAGAACTCATCCCTGATAAGCCATGCATAGTTTTTAGAGGTGCTCCCAATTTTAAAACTATTCTCACTAAAAACTACACCAAAAAACACACAAACAAAAATTCCACCTTTCTATCTAACTCAAAAGGTTTTTTTAAATGTAATACTTGCATAGTGTGCAAAACCACAGACCACAACATAAAGACTAAAACCACCCATTTTACATCCCACAATACAAAAAAATCGTATCCCATAAAAGACATTGTTAGCTGCAACACACATTTTTTTTATTTATTTACTTGAATGTCCATGCGGCCTACAATACTTGGGTATGACCTCACGTTGCCTAAAAACTAGACTTGCAGAGCACTGCCGCAACATAGTAAAAGGCTACCCTAACCACTCTGTGTCAAAACACTTTTGAATCCATGATAAAAATCCTAAATACTTAAAATGTATAGGAATACAAAGGTGTAAACTCCCATGGAGAGGTGGCGATATTAAAAAGGTTTTAGGTCATAAAGAAATGTACTGGGTTTTCCTTTTAAAAACACTTAACCCAGAAGGGTTAAATGCTGACTTTGACCTGTATAATTTTTTTATAGCTCTCCATACCTTTTTATCATCTCTCAAATAACAATAATGTATTTAAACTTTTATCTATTTGTCTTATGTTATTACCCTTTATTAAATCATCCAGCCTCTTAAAATACCATGCAGAAGTGCACTTAAAACAAACTATCCACCAATGCTTTCAATAATCCATTCTAAATTATTATGCTAAAAAACTAATTATCCCTTTAAATAATATCCAAAAGTGCACTTAAATTAACCTGTCACTCCTGCATCTTCTGTAAATATGTATTTGAAATGTATTCCCCTTTTATATAAGGGTTATTTAATCTGCATGTATTTAATGTACTTAAGCAGTGTATATATAAGTATGCACAGTTGTTCAATGTCCTTTACAAACCTCATTTACTATTTAAAATCAGTCCCCCTATATAAACCCTACCCTACCAAGCATGTTTTTTTATCTCCACTTGATAAAGCCACTATAGGTGAAACGCACTGTGGATATTTTATATATTTACTCTGTATTCTAAATAAAGGTATTTGGCTACTTTTAAATCACTCTGATTGTGCCATTTTACTATTTTATTTAATATTTTTAAATTTTGCTTGGTATCCTGATTTTATCTCTCCTGCTGAGTATTACTCCAAAGACATCCGAGGTGGGGATTATACCACTCACGCCTGAGTCATTGAGCAGTCCGCCTGCTCAATCCTGTGTGAGTACACATTTTATTATTTATACTCCTTATATGAGTTTTTATACAGTGAGCACTATTAGTTGTCTCTCTTCTCCCTTATGATCTACATATCAGCAAAAGACATATCAGCAAAAGACCCTCTACACGCATCCTACAAGCGGGGATTATACCGCTGTGCGCTATTCATACTAGAGCTGGCATAAGCTCTACTAAACGTGAGTAGGACTGTATTAGACTCTGTTGTTATATACACCATCTTTACCAGATGTACTGCCCTATCATATGTCTTTCTCTTCCACATACGGAGTAAAAGACCAACACTTCTCTACGTATCCTATAAGCGGGGATTGTACCGTTGTATGCTATCCACACTAGAGCTCTACTACACGTTCAGCTCTACTACACGTGAGTTACTGTAGATCTTTTCTTCTTGCATATAAACCCTCGTATCAGACGTATCTGCACTATTGGTTGCTTCTTTCTTTACATACGGATCCTGTAAAACCATCTTCAAGCGACCCTTAGAAAGAATACTCCTCCACATAGGTTGTCGTTGCCTCATCAGGCCCAACTAAAGACTTTGTTTTGGCACCACTTACCCTTTGGACTTTGTTCATTTCAGCTGCACTTTAGCCAGCTTTGGTGCAACATTCTTCTGTTTTGTCTTGTATATTACCATTGTTCATAGGGTTTAGAGGGAACCCTATTTTTAGGTTGCTGCCTCTTACTTTATCTATTTATAGGATTGGTCTATTTTAGCACTGTTTGCTTCTTTCTACATTTCTATTTGTCCATCAGTTATTCACTTCTTGGACGATTTCTTTTTGATGGAATCAGGTTCCCACGCACCTAGTAGCATCCACAGCACCACAGCCCTCCTCACATCCCTGAGGGTTCACCTGTACCCAGACAAAACACTGGGCCCCACCACCACATTAGTTTTTCTGGGTATATCACTGGACATGGTTTTCTTCCAAGCTAGCCTCCCCCAAGAGAAATTGGTCCGCATCAGAGAGGAAATCGATCTGTTCCTTTGGAGTGATACCTGCACACGGAAAGGACTCCAATCTTTATTGGGGTCCCTTAACTTCGCCATGCGGATCATCCCACAGGGCAGATAATATGTTTACTACATGGGGTACCTGACATAGGTACTATAACAATCAACCCACCAGCCAGGGCAGACTTGCTCATGTGGAGGAATTTCATTTTCGATTAGAATGGAGTCTCCTTGTTCATTCTCCCACTATCTGACCAATCTCCAATAATTCAGACAGACGCAGCAGCACACACCAGGTTCGCCACAATATTTGGCAACCATTGGTTTAGGGACAACTGACCTAAGGAGACTGCTGTTTTGCTGGCCTTTAGAGAAACATCAGCCTTATTTGAGATCTACCCCATCGTGGCAGCAGCCCATATCTGGGGTCATCGCTGGACCGGTAAGGCAGTCAAATGTTACACTAACAACTCAGCAGCTTGTGAGATCATTACTATAGGACATTCTTCCTCATTAACTATCATGAGGTTGTTCCGCAAGTTGACATGGCTAGCAGCCACTTTCCAATTTTTCCTAGTCTGTGAACATATCCCGGGATGTCATAACACAGCTGCTGATGCTCTTTCCCACTCTCGTTTTCAGGTATTCTTCAAGGCGCACCCTTCTGCCAACAACCTACCATCCAGAATACCGTCATTCCACGAATTCATCATGGACTGACTGACCTGTTACGTCTCACCCAATCACTCACGCACCACGCACTCTCAGCCAACACCACGACCACTTATGCCAGGGCACTCACTATTTTCCACAAATTTGTAGCAGAATTACAAGTACAGGGTATTTTCTCTATAGAGACCATGGTGGCTTTTGCCTCTTTCTGCCACTTACATCTTAAATTATCACACAACACCATCAAACTATATCTCACAGGCATACATCACGTTCTCACCACTTTTCCCAATCACCCTCCTTTTCTATCCTCTTACCCTATAAAGAATGTCCTTAAAGGTATCAATAAAACCGTTGACCTCCCTGCAACCAGACTGCCCATAGTTGGTCCTATATTCCGGAAGCTCAGCGACCTTTTAGATGCCAGCCCTTTTGATTCCCAGACTAATTCTGGAATAAAAGTCGCTATATTTACTGCCTTCTGAGACCTAGAGAGTTCCCTGTCATACGCCAGTCAGATGCCAATACAAGTTTAAAGAATTCTCACCTGATTAAAGACAACGACCATTACATCCTTTTGTTGCAAACCTCCAAAACCAATCACACCAATCAACCTGCTACCATTCCCCTCTTTCCTACAGGAAACGCCTGGTGCCCAGTTAAAGTACTAGATACTTTGCTAAGTTTTCACCACAGTCACCCTCCTAACTCTCCACTACTACTACTCCACGATCATCCACTCATCACATCCAAGTTCAGTTTTTAAATCAGAATTCTGCTACTAAGGTTAAGCTAAAACCCATCTTGCTTTTCCGGACACTCCTTCCGGATAGAAGCAGCCTCATCAGCATCTAGCTCTAACATGCTAGTCCACATTATTAAAAGACTGGGCCGATGGAAATCATCCATTTATAATACCTATATCCCATGACCAGAACAAGAACTAAGAAAAGCATTTAAATGGTTAGCCTTATAAGAAGCAATAAAGTGTGTTTTTTTTGCATAATTCTTTTGCCCTCTTTTATTACAGGCCTACTCGTTCGTTGGTTTCAACACACCTCAACCAGCACTACATCACCTACCATATTCCATAACCGATTAAATTCCGACCACACATATATATATATATATATATTAATTTTACATGTATATTTATGTATTATTTTAAACTAATTATGTAATTGTATTAATTATGTATTAAGGCGCAAGCTAGGCAGAAAGTACCTGTACATGGTAGGTACTGTTGTACTTGTGAGACTTTGCTAAACACAAGTGTTTTAAGACAGTAAAATGTATAATGACCATGACAAAGTTCAGTTTTTGAGTGAAAAATGCAAAAAAATAATATGAACACTAATTTTGTCCAGGGTTTGTAACGAAGTGGCTACTAAAAAAGACTGGACATATTCCACTTTGAATATGCCTGTTGTCTACTTTTGCAAATGGTATGCCAAGATGGGGCAATTCTCATTCCTGAGCTGCCCTATGGTCTCGAAGACCGCATAGGCCAAGCAAACCAATCTGGCAAATTTCAAGCTGTAAAAACTGAAATGAGGAAGCCCTATATTTGGCCGTGTTACTCTCATAAAACCTGTACGAGGGGGATACTGTTGTACTCTTGAGACTTTGCTATACTCAAATATGAGTGTTTTAAAATAGTAAAGCATATAATGATGATATAATTGGTTAAAGTGCATTTTCTTGTGAAAATGCAAAAAACAATATGAAAACTAAATTTGGCCAGGGTTTGTAACAAACTGGCTACTTATAAAGACTGCACATACCCCATTTTGTATACCATTGGTTGTCTACTTTTACATATGATATGCCACAATAGAGGTACATTTCATCCTGGGCTAATCAAAGGCAAAATAGGTCCAGCTAACCAATTTGGCAAATTTCAATTAGTAAAAACTGAAAAGGGCTTTTTATTTGACCCTTTATTTAAACAAATGGAGGTTATTTAGTTTCTCCAAAGGTCATAAGAGAGTTTAGCCCACCTGTCACACCAAGGCAAACCTGTCAGGTGGGTCCTACACTAACCTTTCAACCTGCTTCCTTGAGCTTCTGGCAAAGATATCTCCAATGAGACAGAGAGGTGTATTTTTACCCCTCTCTCATGGCCTTTGGAGAAAATAAATAACATCCATTTGTTTAAAGGATCACTATAGGGTCAGGAAAACAAACTCGTTCTCCTGACACTCAGGGACGGTGCAAGGATTTTTGCCGCGCTAGGCAAAATAAACAATTTGCCGCCCATGTAACATCCTAGTGCCCCACCCATATGATCTGCCATATGAACTAACGCCAGTGCTGCACACAGTGTCTGTTTACATTAAAAACCCTGCAGGGACAGGCTATAGACACAGGAACCACTTCATTAAGCTGCAGCGGTTCTGGGGACTATAGTGTCCCTTTAATGTGAGTTAAATTATAGATTAGTGTCACTAATAATATACTAGATTGCCTACTTACAACCAGATGAGAGTGTGCACTTCCTATCAGTCCGGCCGGGTACACCGCGGACCGGAGAGGAGCTCAGCCACGCTACAGGCAAAGGGAGGAGAGAGGCAGTGTGGCAGGTGTCTGAGCGCTCTCTATAGAGCACACAGGTGGCTGCAGCATTTAAAGGGCCGCCGATGGGGGCGCAGGGCACCCCTCCTATATGGCGCCCTAGGCGGCTGCCTACTTCGCCTTATAGGAAGTGCCGGCCCTGCTGACACTATATTATC
Organism: Pelobates cultripes; assembly: GCA_933207985.1. NCBI lineage: Eukaryota > Metazoa > Chordata > Amphibia > Anura > Pelobatidae > Pelobates > Pelobates cultripes. The sequence goes on from OW240913.1 coordinate 260,507,920, forward strand.
CTTAGGATCCCCTACCCTCAGGGTCCCCCTCACTTGGTGCTGAAGGGGTTACTTCAGTTACTTACCTAAATCCAGTGCCGGGCTCTCTCGGCACTGGTGACCTCTGCTCCCCCGCCGGCCTCAGCTCCCGAGTGGAGCGGAATGTGCATGTGCAGCAAGAGCCGCATGCGCATTGAAACAGTCAATAGGAAAGCATTTCTCAATGCTTTCCTATGGACGTTCTGCACGCTGGATGCGAAAATCGCCTCTAGCGGCTGTCATGAAGACAGCCACTAGAGGTTGGAGTAACCCTGCAATGTAAACAAGAGTAGTGGGATTTTGAGCGCATGACTTGAATTTTTTGTATTTGTATTCATTTTGTATTTGTGTTACAATGCTGCCGCCCATCCCATGTGTTCCTTATTAAGGGTTAATAAGCATGTAAGGGTGTATATAAAAAATACCCCTCCCTGTCTCATTAGAGATATCTTTGCCAGAAGCTCAAGGAAGCAGGTTGGAAGGTTAGTGTAGGACCCTCCTGAGAGGTTTGCCTTGACGTGGCAGGTGGGCTAAACTGTCTGCCATTGGAGAAATTAAATAAACTCCATTTGTTAAATATGCATAGGGAGTTGGGAAGAGCGCAGGTAACTTTTTTCTTTGATTTATAAATATTTGTGAAATGAAAAGCCCGGTTTCTCTTGTACAAAATTATATATAATAAATATGGGTGCCCTTAATATGAAAGAGGTAAATTATGGTTAAACAAACATACAGCTCACATTCTAGGTTTTGTTTTGTTCAGGACTTGTACAATTGCCTACGTTCTTAATCGGTTAAATACCATAATTTAGAAACTATATATATTTAATAATGTAATTGTAATAATATTGCTACAAAAACACAGCACAAAATTAATACACGTATGTCACTTGGATTTCTCTATTTTAAGTGACATTACTTTGTACTCAATAAGCTCATAACAAAGTAGTCACTCTAGTGAAAAGATATGTCTTTGTAAAGTTTACATTGTGTGTTGAAGTGATGAAAGTGCCTTTGATTGATTCAGTTGCAATGCAACAACACAAACAAATGCTAGTGAACAGTAACATCTTCAAAGACTGAAAGGTAAACGTATTTGCTTCAAGAATCGTGGGCTCCCTCTTACAGTTGCTCTTAAAAGACACGCTTTTCTAATAAAAATGTTTAAAGTAACTTTTAGTCAAGGGTTTTGCATGAGCTATATATAACCTTCTATTACATTTCTACTAAAAGAAGACAATACCTTTTGATAACACTTGCATTCTGGCTAGTTCTCTTTTGATACTATTTGATACATCAGTAATTCTTTAATATTTGTAAGATTATTTTGGGGAAAAGCAGCTCCACGGAATATTAACACCAAATGTTTAAAATGAATAACAATGAAATTTACCAAATGTTGAAAGTTATTCACTCTTGACATTTGGTGTCAGATTTTGAGATTTACGCTTGTCAGTTTTTACTGATAACATAAAATAGAATAAAAAATAAATAAAAAATAAATAATAAAAACAAAGTTTCTTTTGACATGTAAATGTTTTTTTGTTTTGACTATTTACTGAAACAATAGTGTCAGTGTGTGGGTTAATAAAATGATAATAAAGGTCAAGTCTTCACACTAGTGTTCACACAATGGTGTTGGGAAATATATTTTGTTAATAGTAGGTCTTTGAGACATAAGCTTGTTGTTTATGTGTTTACTCTTTTACACAGTATCTCTCAAAAAGTGAGTACACTTCTCACATTTTTGTAAATATTTTATTATATCTTTTCATGTGACAACACTAAAGAAAAGACACTCTGCTACAATGTAAAGTAGTAAGTGTACAGTTTGTATAACAGTAAAATTGCTGCCTCCTCAACTAATTGAGGAATATAGGGGACTTAATTCCACGGCAATTTCTCACTTTTCATGTTCTTTTTCAAGGGCTACCCTTTGAGATTTATTTTAGGTAATTTAAAGGTGGCATTGGTACAGTTTGTAAGTAGGTAAATTTAGTGATCATCCTCCAAATTGCCAAAAATACCATTTAATTTTTTATTTTTTTTAAATGGGCACAAAATATTTCGAGCCTAACCTCATATATAACATACATTAACTTTTCTCTGACACATATACAAGATAAAAATAGGTGTGTGGCACACTATTAGACTTCAGATTTTAGGTGCCTGTGCCATAGGGAGAGACATTGTTCAGCTGACCAAATTGCAATATCAAGAAGACAGAGACCTCAACAAATGCCAATGTGGTCTAATGCTTGTTTTATTTAGCCATCAACCAGAATGTGGCAAGGTTTTGACATTAAGTGTCTTTATCAAGCTTTGAAACATTGCCACATCCTATTTAATGGCTAAATAAAACCACCATAATATCCCATTTCTCTGAGCTGAAGACGCTGTCTTCTAGATAAATGTGATGTACATCTTAAGAGAAGGGGCTTTTCTTTTTGTTTCATGTGGCTAGTTCATTTTAATGCATGTTTTCCAGAAACAAGTTTAAAACTCTTGCACATCTACTTCACTCTATTTCTTTCAACATTATAAAAAGAGAAATCCATTTGAATTCCATTATATAAGTCATCACTTGTAATATATTAGCGTTCACTTTGCACTTTAGCGTGATGTTTACTTACCAAATTATTTTTTATTTTTTATGTATTTCTTCAATTAATGGTCCATTAAACAGAAATACCTAGAAATACCATACACCCTTGGAAAAACATAATTACGTAGCTAAATAAAATGAATGTAATATTGATCAATGGTTATTTATAATATTCCTGAATCTGAAAAATCAATCTAGTACTACACTAGTTCCAGTAAGTCCAACATGTTATATATATATATATATATATATATATATTTATTATTATTATTATTACATTAGTGCAATTAAGACCAAAATGTCATACATTTCTACATATATACTGTACATTCATTTATTCTTTTTACATATTATTTTTTTATTTTGAGACAGGGTATTTTTTCGCAGTTTGGAATATTATTTAACATTACTGAGTCTAGCAGTCTCAATTCTTAGCATAAAAGAGCCTGGTTTGCAAACAATCTGTTACATTGCGTTTTTAGTAAAAACTAAAGAGCCCTTAAACCAGCAGTCATACATACGCATGTTGTTTTTCCTTCTGTTCTCTGCCATCTCAATTCTTACCAGAAAAGCACATTATTTTGTAGATACTCTTTTATTCTATTTTTGTAGTAAATAGCTCTTAGCAACAGCATAACAAAAATATACATGCTCAAATAACAATTACTTTACTGCAGATTTCCAGAAAATTTCATATGAACAAAAGTTTTTAATCATCATGTAGGCTTCATGTTATACAACATTGAGTTATTCTATCATCTTCTACATTGTTGAACATATAAAAGTAAAGAAAAATAACATGACACTATGGTATAGTTATATTAAATACATTTGATAGTCACAATAAATGTTATGGGCGAACCCACCGCCCAAAAGATCATTACACTCGGAGCCCAAATGTTTGGATCCACAGGAACAAGTTCTCCCTCCTATTTACAACCCAGACTCCGCCGAAAAAAAGGAAGCTCTTGGGAGCAACTGGAGGACCAAGGGAAGCAGAGGACGGAGAAATGTCAGATTAAAAAAAGAGATCAGCACTGAAGGTATTTTTTATTTATCTAAAGAAATTCTGATTATGGAACAGTTAAGAATTTTGAATAAGGGACTGTGAAATATGTTTGAATTGTTTATAGATACTCAAAGGTTTTTAAGGAGATTAACCATCATATGATTTTTTGAGAAGAAACAAGAGACAAGTATTGATTGTAATGTGAATTATATTTCAAATGACCCTATTGAAAGTATGGCAACATCAGATGAGGTACCTAAAATAATTCATACTGGTTTTAAAAATAAATCTAGATTTTTTTCCCACATGGGAAAAAGGGAACCATATGTTTAGTGAGATGATGATGAGTGAATTTGAGAAAATCTCTAAAAACAAGGGTAAGGAAAACCTAAAGAAAAAAGAGAAACAAGCTTTGAATCAATTGAAAGATAACAAAGAAATCATTATCAGACAAGCTGATAAAGGGGGAAGTATTGTTATTTTAAACAGAGAAAAATATACATTATTGAAAATTAACCCAATGAATGAATTTAAAGAAAGGTTACATAAAGTTGTGAATGAAGGTTTGGACAAGGAAATAGAAAAACAATATATAGGCAATATATAGGCACTGAATATGCCCCAAAGAGTGAAAATTGATACTTATCTCAGAAATATAGTGCGACAGCCTCCCAGGTCACTACCCAGAAAAGGTGACCTTTACACAGCAAGAATACAAGACAAAAAAGGAATTTGGGATATGGCTGTAAATCTAAAACAAACAAAAAGCATACATAGTGTAATACAATTTAAAAAAAACAAATTGTATAAATGTAATGCACTCACAAGATTACGTGAAAATAGCGTAAAAAAAGTCTCTGCTTTTCTATTTTGTTATTGTTTTGTAATTATTATTTTTACTTTATGGTCCCTGAGGAAGTTCACATATAGTGAACGAAACGCGTAGGACCTATTGTTATTTTATATTTTATTTTATATTATATTTTATGATTATTTGGTGGAATTTTTTCTCACCTTATCAATAAAGCTGCTATTTTTTCACCATCACTGGAGTCCTGCATTGTGTATCCATCGGTGAACAACAGAAGGGATCACTTAGCCCCCTACTGCTATCGGGGGAGGCAACCCAGAGCGCTATTTTCACGTAATCTTGTGAGTGCATTACATTTATACAATTTTTTTTTTTAAATTGTATTACACTATGTATGCTTTTTGTTTGTTTTAGATTTACAGCCATATCCCAATTTCCTTTTTTGTCTTGTATTCTTGGACAAGGAAATAATTGAGAAGGATGTCTCTCAATATATAGACTTCTTTTTGCAAAAAATATATGACACAAGCTAGGTCCTGCACTAAAGACTCTGCCCAGATTATTATAGAATTTGAGGGTCTCGATTGGAAGGAGTATCAATTGATGTGGCGTCTCTTTATACCATTATTGATCATGAAAAGGGTATAAAAGCTGTCCAAAATGTTTTAAATAACGATTATGAAATGCATTCTGACTAGACATCATTTATTTTAGACCTCATTAGATTCATCCTGTTCCACAATTTTTTTTGGTTTGAAGGAATTTACTACCTTCAAACATGTGGGCAGCGATGGGCACCATGTTCGCACCAAGTTATGCCAACATTTTTGTGGCAGATTGGGAATCTAAGAATATTTGGCAAAATGACCCATTCAGTGCAAACCGGGTGCAATGGAAAAAATACATAGACAATGTTTTAATTATCTGGAAGGGTGAAAGAAGTTTTTTAGACAAATTTTTAATTTACATTAATTCTAAAACTTATAGTCTTAAGTTTACTGTAGAAATCCAAGAAACACAAATTAACTTTTTAGAATTTACGTTTTTTTTGTAAAGGAAGGGAAGGTTCACAGTACGACCTTTTTAAAATCAACTGATGGTAATGGTTTTATTGGAATCTCCAGTTGCCATTACCGAAATTGGTTGACAAATATCCCCAAAGGGCAACATATGAGGATTTTTAGAAACTGTACAGGTGAGGATGATTTTAAGGAACAAGTACAGATTTTAAATAAAAAGTTTTCAGATAGACATTACCCTAAAGGCCTTTGGGTTAGTACACAGAGAAAAGTTGAAACTCTTCAAAGGAAGGATCTTTTAGCAAACAAAAGAAAAAAGGCCATAACAAATAATTCAGAGTTTGCATTTTTTTACAAAATACAACAATAAGGCAGATCTAATAGAGAAATCTATTAGAAGAAATTGGCCGATTTTGTTACAAGACAAATATTTACAAAAGGTTTTATCCCAGAATCCTAAGGTGATCTAAAAGAAAACAAAAAAAAATGTAAAAAATATTTTAGCTTCTAGTATTTTACCTAAAAAGGAAGTTTCTAAAGATAATTTGAACTTTTTAGCAGAAAAACCTAAAGGATTTTATAAATATGGAAGATGCAGTATGTGTAAGTTCCAAACGAATAAGACTATAGAATTCCAGAGCTCCATCACGAAAGAGGTTATTAGTATTAAACATTTCATAAATTGTCAAAGCAGATTTGCAGTTTATTTATTGCGGTGTCCAATATGTAGGATGCTCCATTAGGAAATTACATGTGAGGTTACTAGAACATTTAAATGGTATTAACAACAAGAACATGAAACATAGCGTCCCAAGATACTGTACCACTTGTAATGAGTCCAATTTTAAAGATTTTTTATGTATTGGGATTGACATCATCATACTTCATTGAAGGGGTGGTGATACAGAAAAAAATACTAGCAATGAGGGAGACGGAGTGGATATACAGATTGAAATCCTCTGTCCTCTCAGGCCTCAACACAGATCTTGACATATTGGCTTCTATGGAATGATTATGCTGTGCATCATGTTATTAATTATCTCTTTTTTATTTCTGTTTATTATTTTTCCTCACTTTTTTATATACATATATATATGTCATATATATATTTTTAAGTATGGTTTTTATATATTTGATGTCTATTCTTTTTATGTATAATGTGACACGTGATGGTTTTATTAATTTTTGAAATACCTTAGAATGATCGTACAAATTTTTAGGATGTACCTTTATGCATTTTTTTAATGTATTTTTATACATCGATTTTCCCTTCTGGTAATGATTTCTATGATTTCTATATTCAGCAACATGAGTATCTGACTATATGTAAAAAAATGTTTAAAGATTTTAATATATATGTTCTTTTCAATTTATTAAAATATAAATGTTCCTGTGTAATATAGAAGATTGGTGTTAACTTCTGTTTGACAAAATGAACATCTGACTACACATGATTTTTAATGGAAAAACTAAATATATATTATTTTTTATTTAAACATAAACATTCCTGTTAAATATGGATTAATGCTGATACTCCTCCCTTACGAATGTGTGAGGTAATTGATTAGGGTGGAATTTACAGTTGTTGTGTGTGTGTGTGTGTGTATATATATATATATATATATAGAGAGAGAGAGACAACCTTCATACATAACATATACTACATTATACCCATCTATATTTATATTTTTATTTTCATTAGTTTCATTATATTTTGTTAGTTTCTATTTGCCCTTTTACATTATGTTCCATTTATATATCCTTCTGTGATGTTAGTTTTTTTAAGTTAGGATATAGACATAATTAGGCAGGAATGTAAACACAAACCGCCAAGATTCCAAACGTTTTCTAGTCTTTATGTTCGGAAATGCGGTTGTGTAGATTAACAATAAAGTTAGTTTGCATTCCAGCGTGCCTGCGCATGCGCGTATAAGTCGCCCCCGCGTCATTATGTGTGACGTTGCGTCTGGTGTGATTCACGCATACGCAGTGAGCAATAAGACAAACAAACCATCGGATTTAAAAGGGAGAAGCCCGGGACCAAGACAGAAGCTCCTGAGGAAGTCAAATCGATGAAACGCGTTGAGCCTTATCCAAGAACCACGTGATTTTGGTGTAGCAGTCTTTTACAATTTGCATTTTGCACTTTCAAACTGTGTGCTTTTGACTATGTGCTGTGAAGGAATTCTAGCAGCACATTGAGCACCTTACACTTTTCCTTACTTGAAAATCTTTTGCACTTCAGCACTTTATTATAATCTTTTGTATTATGCTATAACAAGCTGCTATCCTTAAAGGATCACTATAGGGTTAGGAATACAAACATGTATTCCTGACCCTATAGTGCTAAAACCACTATCTAGCCCCCCTGGGGCCCTCATGCCTCCATAAATATAGCAAAATCTTACTGTATTCAAGCCTGAAGCTGTAACTCTGCATGTTGTTTGCCTCAGAAAAACAAGGTCTGCTGACATCATCAGAAGTGGTAGCCTGATCCAATCACAGTGCTTCTCCATAGGATTGGCTGAGACTGACAAGGAGGCAGATCAGGGGCAGAGCCAGCATGATTCAAACACAGTCCTAGCCAATCAGCATCTCCTCATAGAGATGAATTGAATCAATGAATCTCTATGAGAAAAGTTCATGGTCTGCATGCAGAGGGAGGAGACACTGAATGTCTGGATGCATTTTAGGCAGCCATGACCCAGGAAGGATCTCTAACACCCATCTGAGGAGTGACCAGTGAAGTTATCACGAAGCTGTAATGTAAACACTGCATTTTCTCTGAAAATACAGTGTTTGCAGCAAAAAGCCTGAAGGTAATGATTCTACTCACCAGAACAAATTCAATAAGCTGTAGTTGTTCTGGTGACTATAGTGTCCCTTTAAGGGTTCTTTTGCCATTTGGGCTTATAACTGTGATTGTTGCACCTTTATGTATTGTGCCATTGCTTAATTATATCTGTTGATTTTAACTTTTCAATAAATTGTATTATATATTTTCACTGATTTTTTTTCTCCACTTTTTATTCTCTCTATTTTGTGAGAATATCTCATGAAAATCAGCAACTAGAGTGACTGTGGCGCCCTGTTATCTGGTATTGATTTTATATTTGCAGTTTATTTATTTATTTTTTATGTTTATTAAAGATTAGGACTGACCTTTAGACAGAGGCCTGCCTACACGTTTTTCGGGTATCACTCTTTCCACTCACCCTATTTTTGTTATTTATCCCACAGGCTTCCAATAATAATTGGCACATCACTGGATTGTCTCCTCTCAACACAATTATATTTAATGGCACTAGAACTTCTGGTTTATGCCATTAAAGCTAATTAAAAAAAAGTTGAGGTCCAAGCACTCAAGGATCAGTTGAACAGCAGGTTTATTGGAAAAAGTGCAACATTTCAATCCCACAGGGGATCTTTCTTAAGTTTAAGCTTGAGCTTGAGAAAGATCCCCTGTGGGATCGAAACGTTGCACTTTTTTCCAATAAACCTGCTGTTCAACTGATCCTTGAGTGCTTGGACCTCAACTTTGTTTAACTACTACAGAAAGGGTAGCCAACCCCAGTTCTGGCTGCACCAGGATTGTAATAAATGTGCGGTATTCCTCTTTTCTGTCTATATAATTAAAGCTAATTAAAACATAAAATGAATCAATATACTGCATGTGGGACAGCAAAAATTGTGTTCTTTGCTGACTATGTGATGTTGGTTGCTCATCTCAAGGTGAATATGGGAACTTATCATGCTGTAAGATAAATCACCATATGTAGCAAGCTTAACTATTTTTCAAATATGACTGTTGTAAGGATTACAGTCAGTACTTGGGTAATAAATTATGTAAAAATCCAGAAATAAAACCTATAGAAAAATTAAAGCACACATGAAAAACACTAGGTAACCAAATAATTGATGGCTCAATTACAAAATTCCATGACTTAGAAGTTGTGAATATTCCAAAAATTATGGCACATCCAAAATTATTGCTCTACCCGTTTAGAAAAATGTCATTGCCTTATACTAAACATTAATTGATATATATATATATATATATATATATATATATATACACACAAAAGCAGGTTCTTCAATTTATATATCTCTACAAAAAAACAAAGGTTGCAGTAGTAATACTCTATAGAGAGAAAACAGTAAAGTAGTCATGACCTTGTAAAAGGCATGATGTCTGGCTCAAGCAATAATATTAAACACAGGTAAATGTAAACATACTTTAAAACTGATGGGTACTTTTTCTTACTTTGCGTCACTGTAATGTGCTGAAAAAAAAGTTTTCCCTAAACATCTAGGCAGAATGACAGGAATCATTTTCACGCTAATGTTGGCAACCCAATGATAAACCAATAGAATGTCTCTAAACATTTATCTCTTTGCACGAGAGCCCTTGATTTGTTTTAATACATCTCCCGAATATTTTTACAACATTAGAGATATATTAATCAGTATAAGATATGTCCCTATCTTTTTATGAAGCTTTGAGTGCATTATGGAATTACTTTTATTGGTTGGCGTGTGACTTTGGGGGTGACTTTTGGAAATAAAGTCTCAGATGAAGGATGCTTTAGCCCAATACTTTTTTTTTTTCTGTTTTGTGTTATCTATTTGCAATCTTATATCAGGCAGCTGCAGCACAAAGCAGCCATCTAAAACAAAAATAAATATGACTAGGACTGTGCTCCACAAAGCTACTAAGAGGAAAGTGTACTGCCCCACACTAAGGACTGTCAAGAAGGTTTTGGGAACCAGAACTTTGTTGCCCACTTCTATTAGTAAGATAGCTTGGCAGGATCACTAGGTGTGCAGTATGTGCTTGTTTCTGGTTTTGTTTTCATTGAGACTGGAGAGCATAGCAGAACATTGTTCGTGGGGAAAGAAGTGGGGACATAACAAAAAGAGATGGGGATGTCATATCCCTATTCCTCTGTTAGTGTAGGGAGTCAATAAATTTTTCATTGTTCTTAAGTCATAGGTGATTCCAGAATAAAACAAAACTAATTCTAAGGTATTAAGAAACCTCAAGCAGTGTTTGCCATTTGCAGGGCATTATTTACCTGATACAAAAAAAGGAAGGAGAGAATACGCTCTAAATAAGGGCGGATTCTACACTGGTATATTGAAAAAAGGATAAAGGTATATACAGCTCGAAAGACTTTCCTTCAAAATGCTTGGTAGAGTACCAAAAAGCTTCCCATAGCTTTACTTCTTCAAGATGTATCTAATGAAGTGCAAAACTATTAAATAAGAGACAAAATATATACAAATGAATGATGCTAGGGAGCAAAAGTAGTTACTATGTATAAAAAAGAGAAAACACCAAGTCCAATCCAAAATCTATTAAAGGACCACTATAGGCACCCAGACCACTTCAGCTCAATGAAGTGGTCTCAGTGCCAGGTCCATCTAGTGTTAGCCCTGCAGCTGTAAACATAGCAGTTTCATAGAAACTGCTATGTTTACATTAGGGTTTACATTAGGGTTAATCCATTAGGGCTTACATTAGGGTACATTGGGGTTACATTATGTTTACATTAGGGTTAATCCAGCGTCTAGTGGCTGTCTCATTGACAGCCGCTAGAGGCGCTTCCGTGCTTCTCACTGTGATTTGCACAGTGAGTAGACGCCAGCGTCCATAGACCCAAAGACCCTATAGAGCCAGGAAAATGAGTTTGTTTTTGGAAAGGGAAAGGGAAGGAAAAAGCATCTGTCCAAAGTCTCCAAATCCTAGCCACTGATTCCTATATCTCCTACAAAAACACCTTCATGGGTGTTCTAAGCTAGTACCTCATCTTGGCTAAATCAATTCCTTCCACTCCAATCTACTCAAGCATACAGATAAAAAGTAAATGGATATTAAACACCAAATAAGTGCATAATGCTCAAAGTGCTTGCATAAAGTGAGAATAAAAATAAACTTGACGGGCGTCTCGGTGCACAAAGCTGCACCTTCGTCAGGGGTTAATCGTTTCCCTGTATGGACTATTTTGTATTTATCGTCTCTAGGGTCCAAGCCCAATGGTGCAACTGGTACCACCATACTGACCACTATGTCCCTAATGCAATAATTTTGGATTAGGTGACATAGCTCTTTTTCATCTTTTATTCATTATTTATCTGAGGTGGACTAACATCAAACTGGAACAACTCTGCTCAGCTTAACATGAGTCTTTAAGATTTAATAAAATATGGGATTGTCCATGAAGATGCATAAGATTGATTAAATGTACAAAATACTCTGGAAGCACATGACAATCTTCTGATTCTAATAATTAGGAGGTTGATGGAATATCATATAAAATAAAATGACAATTCCTCTACCTTAGGTCCTGTAACTAACATATTAGAAACATAGAAACATAGAATGTGACGGCAGATTAGAACCATTCGGCACATCTAATCTGCCCAATTTTTTTAATATTTCCATTAGTCACTGGCCTTATCTTATAGCTAGGATAGCCTTATGCCTATCCCATGCATGCTTAAACTCCTTCACTGTGTTAACCTCTACCACTTCAGCTGGAAGGCATGGAATGCATCCACAGCTGGAATGCATCCACTACCCTCTCAGTAAAGTTATACCTCCTGATATTTCTCCCTCTAATTTAAGACTATGTCCTCTTGTTGTGTTAGTTTTTATTTTTTAAATGTAATCTCCTCCTTTACTGTGTTGATTCCCTTTATATATTTAAATATTTCTATCATATCCCCCTGTCTCGTCTTTCCTCCAAGCTATACATGTTAAGATCCTTTATCCTTTCCTTGTATATTTTATCCTGAAATCCATTAACCAGTTTAGTAGCCCCTCTCTGAACTCTCTCTAAAGTATCAATATCATTCTGGAGATACGGTCTCCAATACTGCGTACAATACTCCAAGTTAGGTCTCACCAGTGTTATGTACAATGGCAAGAGCACTTCCCTCTTTCTACTGCTAATACCTCTTCCTATACAACCAAGCATTCTGCTAGCATTTTCTGCTGCTCTATTACATTGTCTATTACTTCAATAAATGCTTGTGATCTACTAAGACTGATCGATACTGGGGTATTTATCTCATCCATTATTATCACACATTTACCCACTATGCATGTATCATCTATAAATATCTGTGGGTCTTCTATATATGCACTGCACACTTTTTTTGTTTCTGTGTGTCTCTATTACATTGTCTGCCTACCTTTAAGTCATCTGAAATAATTAACCCTAAATCCCTTTCCTCAGATGTTGAGGTTAGGGCTCTATCAGATATTTTGTATTCTGCCCTCGGGTTTTTACATCCAAGATGCATTATCCACATTAAATGTCAGTTGCCACAACTCTGACCATTTTTCTAGTTTACCTAAATCATTTTCCATTTGGCTTATCCCTCCTGGAACATCAACTCTGTTCCATATTTTTGTATCATCAGCAAAAAGACATACCTTACCATCAAGAGCTTCTGCAATATCACTAATAAAAATATTAAAGAGAATGGGTCCAAGTACAGATCCCTGAGGTACCCCACTGGTGACAAGCCCATGCTTCGAATATACTGCATTGACTACAACCCTCTGTTGCCTGTCACTCAGCCACTGCCTTACCCATTCCACAATATTGGAATCCAAACTTAAAGACTGCAGTTTATTGATAAGCCTTCTATGTGCAACAGTGTCAAAAGCCTTACTGAAATCCAGGTAAGCAATGTCCTGATTCTATTATTTTAGTTACCCAATCAAAAAAATCAATACAATTAGTTTGGCATGATCTCCCTAAAGTAAACCCATGTTGTCTCTGATCTTGAAATCCATGTGATTTTAGATGTTCAACAATTCTATCCTTTAACATGGTTTTCATTACTTTCCCCACTACTGAAGTAAGGCTTAAGGGCCTATAGTTGCCCAACTCCTCCCTACTGACTTTCTTGTGAATGGGCACAACACTCGCTAACTTCCAATCTTCTGCTTCTACTCCAGTTAACAATGATTGGTTAAATAAATCTGTTTTTGGTTTTGATAGTACCCCGCCAAACTTTTTTCATCAGGCCCCATTGACTTATTTGTCTTTACTTTTGACAGTTGAAATAGAACCTCTTCGCTGGGGGCGTGGCCGACCGTCGGAAGAGATGGACGCACACTAAGCGAGCTCCGCGATCACGGGCTCGAAAAAGCGGCTAAAATAAACCTTACCGGGTGCATCCCCTGCCCACCAACACACACACAATGTCCCAACACCGGACGGAAAAAGTCACGGAGGCAAAAGAAAAAACTGCATTCTTTACAGCCCGCACGCCGCAGCATAAAGCCGCCGACCCTCAGACCCAAGATGGCGCCAGCCAGAAATGCGATATGGAACGCGACGAAACAGCAAGCAGACAAGAAGACTGCCCCCTGACCCAAAGTCTCCTGCAAACTATGTTAGATGCAGCAGTCACCAAAATGCAAACTGCTGTTACAACTGCTTTAAATGACATAAGGAAAGGCTTAAAAGAGATAGAAGCTAGGACCTCCGACCTGGAGGACAGCATGGAAAGCCTCACAGGGGCCTGCAATGAGGCTGACACACGCCTCAGTATACTTGAGGAACAGATACACAGACAAGAGACCAAAATGGCGGATGCCGAAGATAGATCACGCCGCAATAATATACGGCTAAGAGGGGTACCAGAAGATATTGCACTGCAAAATCTAACAGCCTATGCTGTGGAGCTTTTCCACGCCTTACTTCCCGACATCCCCGCAGAAATGTTTCTACTAGACTGCATCCACAGGCTCCCCAAGCCACAACACCTACCGCTCACCACACCGAGAGATGTCTTCATGAGACTCCACTACTATCACATCAAAGAACAGATCCTGCGGGCGCACCGCACCAAAAAGGACTTACCTACCCAATTCAAAGACATACTCCTGTTCATGGACCTATCAGCAGAGACACTACGCCGCAGAAGATCCTTCAAGGCCGTGGCAGACACGCTGAGGCAAAACCGAGTGCCATATAGATGGGGCTATCCAGCCAAGCTGCTTATAACAAAGGGAGGAAAAATCATCCCGGCTGCTACACCGACGGAAGGACTGAACCTCCTGAAGCAATGGGTTTTATCCCACAACACACAGCCAAACCCCAGAATCCCCGGTAAACAGCTATCCGATGACTGCCGGCCCCAGTAGATGAGACGCACTTCTCCGAGAGAGGACTGAACGTACTCGACAAGAAACAGCAAATTCGCAACATGTTTGCTTTGTTACTTAAGTGTTATATCCTAGGTTATAACGTATGATAATGTCATGTTTAATACTAACTAGCACCCTTATGATATGCCCTCGAAAGACTCCCCTTGGTGAAGGGAGCGGCATTAAGCACGCCATCACACTAGGCCTTGCCTAACAACCTCGCCCTGTCTACATAGGGTGCACATTTTTATTTATTTTTTTTAATGGCTGCTGACCCTCACGGACACAGCCTCCCCTAATACCACTTAGGCCCTACTATACCCACACCGGTGCTGAGCGCTCCAATCACTACATACCAACCTCTCAGGCAGGGGAGATGCCCCGGATCCTCATTGGGCCCGTAGCGATCTCCGCTCAAACCGAACCGCCCACATCACCCCCGCCTAGGAAGTGCCATAGCGAAGGCACATACCTTTTAAGTCACCTTTGTAAGATACTTTCTTTGTTTACTGTTTAACCGTTTATACTTATATTTTGTTAATCTGTGCTTGAAAATTTGATTGATTACCTGGTTGCACCTAGCTCCTACCACCCGAGAAAACACGTTGCTGACCCGCACGGTCGCCCACTCCGGACGAGCTGACCAACCCCTCGACTCCACAAGACTGAGACCGTTTCCCCTCCCACCTCCACAACACTCAACTGCCCCACACGACTTCCTAATATTATCCGCATACACAGTATACACCACTCACGGAAAATGAAGTTACTTACTCATAACGTGAGAGGTCTAAACTCACCCAACAAACGACACACCCTCCTTAAAGAACTTAATAACACGCATGCAGACATCGTCTGCTTACAGGAGACTCACTTCAAACAGGACTCCAACCCTGTCCTGGGTCTCAAATCCTACCCACACCAGTTCCATTCCACCTCTCCAACCAAAAGCAAAGGTGTAACGATACTGATAAACCATTCTATAGCCTTTGACCTAATCTCAATCGACTCTGACCCGAAGGGTCGCTACATCATTTTAATCTGCACCTTAAACAACTCAACGTACACGATAGTGAATTCCTACTCACCGAATGACAACCAAGAGACCTACCTAGCCCACCTGCTTGACAAAGTTGAGAAAATCCAAACAGGCACCACGGGCATTTGCGGTGACTTCAATCACATACTAGACCCTGATACAGACTCCACAGCCCGACACTCATCGTCACGCAAGAAATCACTACACAAGAGCTGCAATTCCATAAACAAACTTCTGTCAGCACATGGGCTATACGACATATGGAGGACTCTACACCCTACTAATAAGGAATACACCCACTACTCACAAGTACATAATACCTACTCCCGGATAGATGGGTTCCTCCTGCGCTCCGCGCACCTTCAGCTGATAAGAACGTGTGACATAGGAACATCCACGATCTCGGACCACAATCCGGTGTCGCTAGTCCTAGCAGACTCGTACCAATTCAAACATCGTAGCCCCTGGAGACTGAATGAACATCTCCTTAACGACCCCTCTTTCCTAAAACAAGTAAAAGACGAAATAACTTTATACTTCACAACCAATAGCCCTGCAGACACGACCCCGGCCACCCTGTGGCTAGCCCACAAAGCTGTCGTTAGAGGCATCCTGATAAGTAGAGCGGCTCATCTTAAAAAATTGAACTACTCCACAATGCTCACACTCCTTAAGAAGATCCAAGACCTCCATAGATCGAACCAAGCAAACCCCACAAAAGCACTCCAGCAGCAAATTCAATCCACGCAAGACGAAATTAACGCCATACACCTCCGCAAGGAAACGGCTGCGTTAAAAACACTAAAAGCCACATCCTACTCAATGGGCAACAAAGCTACAAAAACACTGGCGCGCAGACTTAGAGATCAACAGACACAAACTAGAATACAATACATAAAAACACACACCGGTCAAAAAGTACTACAACCCTCACAGATATGCAACGAATTTGCCCACTACTATGGCTCTCTATACAACTTGAAAGACGACCAAAACGCGCCCAGACCCTCACCGACATCCATTAGGTCTTACCTCAACAAACTCGCACTCCCCACCATAAACGCACACCAAGCGACACAGCTCAGTGCCCCAATCACCATAGAAGAAGTCCTTCTCCACATAGAGGCAATGCCCAGAGGTAAAGCACCAGGCCCAGATGGGTACACCAACACATACTACAAGACATTCAAACACGAACTTGCCCCTTCCCTTACCCATTTCTTTAACGAAGCAACTACCCAGAGCTCCTTCCCCACTGAGTTCCTGTCAGCCCACGTAATCACAATACCCAAACCGGGAAAGCCCCCAACTGTATGCCAAAATTTCAGACCTATCTCGCTGCTTAACGCAGACCCTAAACTCTACGCGAAAATCCATGCTGACCGACTTAAAACAATACTACCCTCCCTCATACACACAGACCAGGTGGGTTTCGTGGCGGGCAGACAGGGCCCGGATAACACCAGAAAGGTCCTGAACATACACCACCTCCTAAAACGCACCAACACAGAGAGCATTATGCTATCACTTGACGCTGAAAAGGCGTTCGACCGCCTCAACTGGCACTTTCTACACGAAGCCATGACCCTCTACGGCTTTCCACCGCCCTTCCTGTCAGTCATACAGGCTCTATACAGCAACCCCACAGCGACAGTTCTGACTTCGGAGTTCTGCTCTCAACCCTGCCCGATAACCAACGGCACCCATCAAGGTTGCCCACTGTCTCCCCTCCTGTACGTCCTGGCCCTAGAACCCCTGGCCATAGCCATCCGCGAGAACAACAACATACACGGAGTTCCACTTGGCCAACAGGAATATAAGCTCAATCTATTCGTGGATGATATATTACTCACACTCACCCAACCACTCATTTCTCTTCCTTCCCTACACAAAGAGCTACACACATACAGTGAACAATCCTACTACAAACTCAACATCACCAAAACGCAAGCAATGTGCCTCAACATACCCAGAGCCACTGAAAATGTCCTTAAAGCTGCACACGAATACGACTGGAGAACGGACTTCCTAACGTTCTTAGGCATCAAGATAACTAACAAATCCACCGATCTCTTTACAGCGAACTATGCAAAATTACAACGGGAAATTGAACAACAGCTTCGCAGATGGTCAAATCTATTCCTATCGTGGGTCGGAAAGATAGCTGCTATCAAGATGACAGTACTCCCTAAACTCTTATATCTCTTCCGGTCCTTACAAATCAAGATCCCACAGAGCTACTTGACGAAAATGCAAGCAATCCTACTCCGCTTCTGCTGGGGTGGAAAACACCCCAGAGTACCTAAAGCCCTGCTCTTAAGACACGTACAGCAAGGGGGAATGGGATTCCCTAACTTAAAATCATACTACCAAGCAGCCCTACTCACAAACGTCATCAACGCTCACACCACGAAACAACCCCCACAATGGGTAGCGATGGAAAGCCAACTCTGTACAAATCACGACCTCTCCTCCACCCTATGGACTCCCAAACATGCAAGACCGAGAAGCTCGGACCTGCTACCTGCCACCAGGCTCTTAATATCCACATGGGATATCTGCAGGGAAAAACTATGCTCAGCGCATCCATGGGCACTAGTAGCCCCAACCAAAACACTACACCACTGTAATGGCACGTTCCCGCACCACAAATTTGAAGACAAAGGCATCACACACATGTATCACCTCTACACGCCCGAAGGCCTGAAACACTTCCCAGATCTCCAAACCGAATTTACACTCCCATCAAACTTCACGTTCTCGTACCTTCAATTAAAGACCTTACTGCAAAACAACACGATCCACAGCAGAAGACCGACTTTACAGACCACAGCGACGAAGTTCGAAATGCACTGCATGTCAGCATCACCCCCTAAAAAAGCGCTCTCCATCTGCTATAACGGACTAACAAATCTCAAAACAGAAAACACATGGAAATTTATGAACGACTGGCAGGAAGACCTCCAAGAAACGATCTCCCCTCAAGAATGGAAGAAAATCTTCACAGCACATGAAGGCATGTCCTCCTGCGCGGCCCACTTTGAAACTTCACGCAAACTGTTGTATAGGTGGTATATGGTACCCGTACGGTTACACTCCATGTACTCCGGTTCGACAGACATATGCTGGCGATGCAACTCTCACAGAGGCACGATGCTACATGTATGGTGGTCCTGCCGCACGGTAAACGAACTGTGGAAGAAGACAGAACGAATGATTCAAGAAATTACTGAATATTCCCTGCCTCATGAGCCCAAAACGATTCTCCTGCGATCACTCCCTGATACTACCCCCAAACCAGCTAAAAAAATGATATTCCTTATACTGAGCACAGTCTCCACCCTAATAGCCAGAAATTGGAAGACCTCAAACCTTCCCTCAATCCAGGAAATTACCACCTTGATGTCTACGACAGTGGACTACGAACTCCGAATGTGGCACCTACTGAAAATCGGAAAGCTGAGTCCATCGACCGCCGAGATGTGGCGAACCTACTTATCGACAAAGATCCCACTAACACAACCCCCTTAGCCTAACGCGAAGAGAGGCTAAAAAGAGCCAAGCCACACGAACCTCTGTCTACTGGGAGCAGCAAACCCTGCCCGCTGCCCACTCGTTACACCACTAACACTCACGACTATACACGACTCAAGACATACCTCCACACCCCCTGACGCTCCCGACGGAAACCGACCACATTAGGGCTACACTATCTCTAGCACCAGGATCTCAACCCTTACTCTCATTCTCCTCCCCCCACTCCCACCCTCAAGCCTCGACTAAGAGCCTTAAAGTAGTGCAAACCAACTCGTACCTGGCCCCAGCTCGACATCTCACACACAACATGAGAGAAAGGTAGCATAGACGAGTACCTCTCAGGGACCAGGTCACTGAAATATAGTACATTCTGAACCCCGTTGCAATTACCACAACTGCATCCCCAATTACTCAGAAAGGGGACCCTCTACCGAAAGCAGATAGTGAACACTCAACATGTTTATCCACAATGGGAACATACACCAGTTTTAGCAGCTCTCCCCTAAAGGAAACCCACCAAAAGACGAGACACACATTTGTAATGAAACCGCCCTTATTCGACAAAAAAGAGAACGCACTCAACAAACAATAAGAGATGATTCCTCTAACCCCAAGTAGGCAACCTACACAAAACAACGATGTTTTAAGTACCAATCAGACTAACCCCTAAGAGCTCCCCTTCACGTCTTATCTCTATTCCCCTACACAAATGGGAAATTATTATACAGAAACTAGGTTTAAAGTCGAAAACCACTCACACAAAGCTCCCTCAGCCAGACGTGACACAGTAGGAGATCTGCTCAGGGAACGAAAGTATGTGTAATGTGAACTAAAAAGTATAAGGTGTATTGCTTCTATTTGTTACATGCTTGTTATGTTCGAAATACGAAACTACACGGTACTAAACTACCGGTTTTCCCCCCTTAACCACCCCTTCTCTTCTGTACCCCTACATATCTGCTGAAAATAAATAAAAATTGTCAAATAAAAAAAAGAAAAAAAAAAAGAAATAGAACCTCTTCCTCTGTAAACTCACATGTAACAAATTACTAATTTTTCATTTTTCATAACTGATTCCCTTTTCCTTCATTTTCTTCTGTAAATACTGAACAAAGATATGCATTGAGGCAGACAGCTAGACCTTTATCCTATTCTGCATACCTTTCTTCTTTTGTTTTTAATCTAACTAATCCTTGTTTTACTTTCCTTTTGTGATTTATGTATCTAAAAATGTTTTTGCCCTTTTTTTACTGACTGTGCTATTATTTCTTCTGTGTGTGATTTGGAAGCTTGTATAACTTGCTTAGCCTCTTTCTGCCTAATCCTATAGATCTGTCTATCTTGCTCACTCTGTTTTTTTTTATAATTATCTGTCTATCTTGCTTTTACTGACAAGCCTAATGCAATTTTCTGTTGCCTTCAGCAGTGCAATTTTTAAATAATCACATTTCTCTTGTACTCAACTTAAACTGCTCCAGTCTGATAATGACTCCTTTACACATATTCCAATTTTAGAAAAGTCTGTTTTTCTAAAGTCTAAACCTTTGTTTTTGTGTGGTGTGACTCAGTCACTGTTCTTATATTAAACCACACTGACTGATAATCACTGGATCCTAAATCTCACCTACAGTAATATCTGATACCAAATCTCCTTTGTTAACATTAAATCTATTATGGCCTCCTTACGAGTTGGCTCATCAATGACTTGTTTTAGAGACAATCCCAGTAGGGAGTTTAGAATATATGTGCACCTGGCACACACAGCTATTTTGGTTTTCCAGTTCACATCAGGAAGATTAAAGTCACCCATGATGATAATGTCCCCTACATTGTCATTTTAGTTATTTGCTCAACTAGTAGATTATTTTTTGTGTGTAATTTTTTATTTTTGTTGTGCATGGCAATAACATATCTGTGCCTGTAATGCTGCAACAGAATATGCAGGTGCATGAATAAACACAGTTTAAAGAACAGAACAGTTGGTAAGCATTATGATTAGACTGCACATCTTAGAAGTGTATACAGGGAGGAAAACAAGAGAAAAATACAGGACATTCCGCATAGGTACCTTCTAATAATAGACTTATGCGTAACTAGAAATGTTGTGAAATAACATGCTAGGTTCACTGTTTGATTTAAATCAAACAAGTTCGTTTTTTTTAGTAGTGTATAAAGGCAGGAGAACATGAATGAAGCAAGATTTTCCACAAAGGTACTTTTGGAAAATAGACTTATGTGTCACTAGAAATGTCATGAGATAACATGCTGGGTGTACTGAGCGGTGGATGTGGGCTCTAAATAAAAATTGGGGGGGAGACCTAATGTCCTCTCCCCTGGCCTCTACCGCTGAGCGTTGGGTGGGGGCCCTAAGTACAAATTGGGGGGGGACCTAATGTCCTCCTCCTGGCCCCCACCCCTGAGCGGTGGGTGGGGGCCCTAAATACAAATTGGGGGACACACCTAATGTCCTCCCCCGTGGTCCCCACCCCTGAGCTGTGGGTGGGGGGGCCCTAAATACAAATGTAACCCCCCTCCCCCAGGTGACTAAGGGTCTCCAAACCCCTAGTCACCCTCTCTCCAAAAATATGAACCCCCACCTACCCCCTTACCCTAAAAATAATGAGGGGGGACCTTTAACTAAGTACCTGTAAAAATAAAAATAAACTTACCATTTGATGTTTTCTTTCTTCTAAAATCTTCTTTTTTAAGCCCCAAAAAAGGCCAAATAAAAATCCATAATAACCGACGCAAAAAAAAAAAAAAAAACAGAGCGCAAAAAAAAAATTATACATCTTCACCCGGCGAGGTGCAGGGTGTGGGAAGGCTTATAAAGCCTTGCCCCGCCCTGCAATTAGGCTCAGAGCACTCTGATTGGTGGGTTTAAGCCATCCAATCAGACTGATCTGACAGGTAAATGAAGAGACTGACAGTTAAGTCTCTACATTTACCTGTCACAGCACTCTGATTGGTTGGCTTATTTGGAATTTTCCCACTCTGTGTAATTTGACTCAAAACACTCTGATTGGTTACTTAATCCACCAATAAGTGTTATGAGTCAAATTACACACATTTTTTTTAACAGCGAGCAGCCACAGGCTGCTCACTGTTTAATAGACATGCCACTACTTGCGATATAGCTAGTAGGGGCATAATTTACTAATACTTAGTAATCTTTACTTAGTATTAGTAAATTTGGCTGAAAGACCAATTCAGGTCTTTCAGCCTTTTAGTAGATAGCGCCCTAATACCGTGGGAATTAGGGAGTTATCTACTTATTCATTCCTGTCATTACATGACTGGCTAAGTAACTTACATTTTATAAGTTGCAAATGCTTACAGCTGAATCCTGTCTATGTTTGTATACTTTTTATTTAAAATTGTATACAATGTAACATTCTTCTTCTTTCACTGGGTACGTATATTAGTACTTAGGCAATACTGTGCTTCGGAACTTTGACACCTCGGAATTTCGGCTACTTCAGAACTTCGGCACTTCAGCAATTCGGCACTTCGGCACTTCGGCACTACTACACTTTGGAAATTCGGTAATTTCTGCACTTTGGGACTTCGGCAGTTTGGCACTTCGACACTTCGGCAGTTCAGCTATTCGGACATTCGGAAGTACACAAATGTCTGAATTACCCGAAATTCGGCCGAATTTTAATTCGGACCGAAATGAATTGCACATGTCTAGTGTATAATTATTGCCTTCGGGGGGTGACAGGGTGAGTAAAGGGGTAACTGTGGCAGGGTGAGTGTAAAAGAGCAGGAGGGTGCCAGAGTGTATGGAGGGGGGTGCCAAAGTGTTGACAGTGAGAATGAAGGGAGGTGCCCGAGTGCGGACAGTGTAGCCCGTGTGTTTGGAGGAAGAGAGAGTGTGTATGGAGGGGGGTGACAATGTTTATGGAGGGGTGACAGTGCGCGCCAAGAGTGGTGTCAGTGTGTCCAGAGAGAGGTGACAGAGTGTGAGGGGGTGACATAGTGTAGGGAGGTGACAGAGTGTGAGAGGTGGTGACAGAGTAAGAGGGGGTGACATAGTGTGATGGGGTGACAGAGTGAGAGGGAGGGTGACATAGTGCAGGTGGGTGACAGAGTAAGAGGGGGGTGACATAGTGTGAGGGGGTGAAAGTGTGAGGTGGGGTGACATAGTGTGTGGGGAGCGACAGGGTGAGATGACAGAGTAAGGGAAGGGTGACACACTGTGGGGTTCACAGGGTGGGTGACAGAATAAGAGGGGGTGACAGGGTGAGGACAGGGTGAGAGGGTGGGAGACCTAGTGTGTGAGAGGGAAGACCTAATGTGAGAATGGGGGAGACCTAGTGTGAGAATGGAGGGTGACATAATGTAGAGGGGGTGACAGAGTGAGAGGGAGGGTGACATTGTGTAGGGGTGACAGAGTGTGAAGGGGTGGCATAGTGTGAGAGGAGGTGTGAGGGGGGAAACCTAGTGTG